>LDKF01000006.1:148534-173717 GCA_001026735.1 Rotylenchulus reniformis
TAGGGTTGTTGGCGACCGGTTTAAAACCGGTACCCCCGGTTTTCGGTTTGGCCGGTTTTGGGACTCCCGGTTTTCGGTTTCGGTTTTGGCCTGACCCCCGGTTAACCGCCGGTTTTACCGGTTTTTCAAAAATCGGCCAAAAAATCGATAATAATTTCAAAAAATTCAATTTTTGCTCTCAAACAGCTTCAGGAATGCAAGAAATGTTGAACATAAATTAATTCAAAGCAAAATATCATCATCCATTATATCTTAAAAAATCAAAATGCAAACATTTTCTCCAACCTTTTTAGAGCTATAGGAAACCTTTTACAGTGAAATTCTCAAAAATTTTCCTGTTTGGCACTTTGAATTTTAAACATCGAAAATTGAACTTTAATTCAAATTATTTTTGAAGGGGAGGGGTGTTTTTCGGCGGCCCGACAGGGTCGCTGAGGAAAATTTCGCGTTTTTAGACCATTTTCTTATGAAAAATTGATCAATTTTTTGCATTTATGGAGAAATTTCATGGAATAAATGTGGTGTCGGCGGCCCTTAAGGAGCCGCCAAAGAAAAATTTTGCAATTTTTAGGCTTCTTCTTTAGGAAAATTGGAGGAAAAAGGGAAAATTTTGGCTTCTTGATATAGAAGAAAAATTCGGACCATAAAAAATTCTTAATAAATTTGAGAATAAATATTTGAAAAAAGATCTTAATATGGCTTGATAGACCAAATAGTTCGCAACAATTTACTAAAGTCTCGGATAGGTCGTATTTTGGGTGCTATGTCGTTACAAAAAAAATATCAAAATGGGCGTTACAAAAAAAAATATCAAAACTCAATATGCCCTCTAAAAACTTTTTTGTAAGACCTGTTAGACCAAAAGTATAATAGACAAAGATGTGCAGAATTTTACGCTCTATCTACTGGTATAAAATTTTTTACGAATTTCGAACAACAAATGTCGAAAAGGGTAGAAAAAACCATAATTTTCGATATTTTCTACTTATTTCGACATTTTTGTTCGAAATTCGTAAAAAATTTTATACCAGTAGATAGAGCATAAAATTCTGCACATCACTGTCTATTATACTTTTGGTCTAACAGGTCTTACAAAAGTTTTTAGAGGGCATATTGAGTTTTGATATATTTTTTTTTGTAACGCCCATTTTGATATTTTTTTTGTAACGACTCAGCACCGTATTTAGTACTCGTACATCTTAACATACTTTTTGAACCATCGTACTTCACTCGTAATAGTATGAGAAAGAACAAAGTACGAGTTCAGAGCAGTGATCTTAGGCCACCGGGCATTTGAAAATATAGATTTTTCAATTTTGGCATGTTTTTAAAGAAATATGAAATATTGGCAGCTCCAATAGGGGTCGCCAAAGAAAAATTTGAAAATTTAATGTCGAAATCTTAAGAAAATTAACCATCTGGGGTCCTTGATATTGCCTAGTTTTCTCAAATATCTCATTCTTAGGGGTGCATTATCAAAACCGAAAAACCGGCGGTTTTGGGGTCCCGGTTTTCGGTTTGGCCGGTTTTGGGACCCCCGGTTTTCGGTTTCGGTTTTAGGCCTAAAAACACCGGTTTTCGGTTTCGGTTTCGGTTCGGTTAACCGGTCGCCAACAACCCTAGCCAAAACTATAAAAAGCAGAAAAGTGTACAATTTTAAGACCCCACCTTTGGTCTTTTTAGTTTTTCGAATTTCCCTGAAAAATTTTGAAATTTTTGCAATTTTCGAAAAAAAATGCAAAAAAATCGATATTTTTTAAAATTTCAAAAATTTCCAAGGAAATTTGGAGAAATTCGAAAAACTAAAAAGACCAAAGGTGGGGTCTTAAAATTCTACACCTTTCTGCTTTTTATAGTTTTGGCCTAGCAATGTTTAAAAAAAGTTTTTGAATGAAGGGAAGTTTTTGGGATCTTCGGTCCTGGGATCTTGTGACCTGTAGCCGTTGGAAGACATTATTTCTCATTTCTTTTTTATTTTTGTTCCTTTTTTGGCGTTTTATCTCTCTTTTAATATTTTGAATTTATGGAGGTAAGCCAGAGGTCGTATCTGTCCCTTTTTTTAAAGATTTTGTCCTTTTTTTGGGGGGGGGGGGTACCAATCTTTAAAAATTTAAATGTCCTTTTTTTAAATATTTTTCCTTTTTTCAGACCATGGGTGTCCTTTTGTCCTTTATTTTTGGATTTTGGAAAATTTTATTCAAAAAATGACCAATTTTCTTAAGGAAACAGACTAAATTTTCAAAATTTTCTCCGCCGCCGGCATCCCCCACAATAGAGAACTATCTTTAAAAATTTTAAAAAATGGCCAATTTCCTTAAGGAAAAAGACTAAATTTTCAAAATTTTCTCCGGCGGCCCCTGTCGGGGCCGCCGGCATCCCCCACAATGGATTTTCTTCCAAAAAACTGTCTTAAAAAATGACCAATTTTCTTAAGAAAAAGGACTAAATTTTCAAAAAAAATTTCCCGGCGGCCCCTTTCGGGACCGCCGGCACCCCACATTAGGTTTCTTCATAAAAAAGGTCTTAAAATGTCCATAACAAGAGAAATTCTCTGAAAGTCGATGATTTTCTCGTTAAAAACAACAAATTGCTCATGGAAGTTGTCGGAGAAGAAAATTATGATGCATAAAATTGATTATTACTTCAAAATTTTGGCGCTATATGAAAGGCGCCCATTTTTGGGACTCTAACTTTTTTTGAGTCTCGGTACTCAAATAACGCATTGCGTCAAAATGGACGTCAGATTCGGATTCAGCGTCAAAAATTACCCTAGGGAAGTAAAATTTCTACCTAGGGAAGTAAAATTTCGAGGCCTAAGCCTCGAAAAACTGGAATAATAGAATAAAGTTCTATGCCAGTAATCTGTACTGGCACTGTGGAAATGGCGCCAGCGCAGATTACTGGCACCAGCACGGAAAAAACCCCCTGGAAAAATTGTGCCAGTAATCTGTACTGGCACTGTGGTGGCTGAGTGGTTCATTTTTAGTGGTTCGTGAATAATGAACCATGGTAATATTTTATCTAAATTACAATTTTGATTTATTAATATCAATATGAGGGAGTAGAAATCAATAAAAAAAAAATTTTTGAGTACCGAGACTCAAAAAAAGTTAGAGTCCCAAAAATGGGCGCCTTTCATATAGCGCCAAAATTTTCGTTTTTAAAAAGTGTCGACACTTTTTAAGCGCTCCCATTTGTGCAAAAAAATTTTCACAGCGCTCCAATTTGTGCAAAAAAGTCCATTTTGAGCGTCTGACTGTCTGCCATACACTCTCTCGTCGCGTTCCTTTTCCCTCTCCCTTGTTTGCACACTCTTTCTTTTTTTCATATCTCTGTCTTACGAGAATTACTACGGAACACCTACCCGAAACACCTACTGTTCATTACATCCTGTTTAATTTTTCTAAAACGCAATAAAAACAAGTTTCTTTTGTTTAAATGATTAAGTACATCCTTATCTACAATTCAGTATACATTTTTTATTAAATTTTTTCAAAATAAACACGAAATGGCAAAAAAACCTTTGAGTTAGGTGTTTCATTATTTTGTTCATTTCGGTCAGCGATCGATAACAGTCTACCCTGCCCGAAAGAGAGAGCAATAAAGAGAAAAAGATAAAGGAAGGCAGACATGCAGAGAAAGACAAACTACGAAACGCCGGCTAAAAGCCTATAAAGCCTATAAAAGAAAATAAAAGAACAAAAACCATTAGCAATGGAAAATTTAAATAAAACGAATTGATTTTCTTAAAAAACGAATTGATTTTCTCGAATATTTTTTTTAATTCCTTTTAGTTTTTCCTCATTTGATACATTTTTCTTTTTTCATAAAGGGCTTTGTGTGCTCATTTGAAAAAATTCATCGCCAAAATCCGCCGAATGAATTTGAACGTCAAAGACATTTGATCCCAAAATGGACTTTTTTGCACAAATTGGAGCGCTGTGTAGTGTCCTTTATTTTGAGGATTTTCCCCAGTGAAATCCTTTATTTTTGCTCTTCGTGTCCTTTTTTCTGTAAATTTTCGATACGACCTCTGAGGTAAACTATAAAAGAGCTATTTGGCATTTTTTAAAGACAAAAGCACCATTAAAAGACTTTTTTATATTTTATTTGACTTTTTTACATCATTCTTGGGGGATACATAACATTTTCCACAACTTTGTGACTGGCACCGATAGTTCATTCTTTCGAAATCCTTTTTTCCCAGCTGCAGAATATGTAATAAATGGGTGTAATCTTCATCCTCACTCTTCTGACATCTCCCTTTCCTATGGATTTTTCCGATAATTCTTCTTTTTTTCCAATATATACAACTACTACAACGTTCCATTCCATCCAAATTGCAGCTGAAGAGAGCAATAAAATTTGGGATTTTCATCTAGCATTATTTTATTCTCAATTAGACAACCCAGATATTTATAAAATAAATTATCAAAAAAAGTATTTTTTAAATCCAGACTCCAAATATAAATTTCAATTTTTATAAACTTTCTAACTATTGTTTTAATGATTTGTTGACCCTGATATGCCTATCAAAATTCATTTTCACTCTAACTTTTTTTGTTTGTTTGTCTCGATTAACCACAAAAAAATATATTTAAAATCTATCCTAAATCTTAGCATAAATCCCTTAATAAAACCCTAAAAATGCCGCCAAAACGTTTCTATGCGGTCGCCAAAGGTCGTCGACCGGGTATCTACTGGAGTTGGCAGTGGGCAAAACCAGAGGTGGAGGGCTGGGGTGGCAACATGTACCGCAAGTTCGACGACTACACCTGGGCACGTCAATACATGGACCAGTTCGGGGTGCAGCAGGACGAGTCCGAGCAGGACACGGAAAACTATGGTTTGTTGTGATAAAAGCAAATTTAAATTAAACTGTTGAACAAAGAATTGCTCGTTTGGCTTAAATTTAGTTGTTTTTTTTCTTTTTTAATTTACGATGAAAATTAGGGATTTAGAGCTTATTTTCATCGGCGGCTCTACTCCAGATTTTTAGGGGTCCAATAAAAATTTTAAGGCTCCAATCAATTTTAAACAAGCAATTTTTTTTGAAAAATAGGCTACGCTGATGTTTTTTCTAAAAGTAGAAGTTCATTCAAAATTTAAACAATAGATCACCAAAATTTTTGAACTTATTAAATTTTTTTTTAAATTCTAGGCGGTAATAGTGCGGGATATCCCTTATCGGTTAGAAAATTTTTTCTTACCAAAAAATATTTCTTTTATTAAGATCAGTGAGTTTCAAGGGTGTATAAATGATTTTGGAGTCAAATTTGATCAAAAACCAGATTTTAAAATCATGAATTAGTCTAAGATTTTATCAATTTAATATTTTTTATCAAAAATAGGATGTCAGCCGATTTTTGGTCCGATATATCAAATTTTACCTTAATTTGCAGCCAAACAGACTGATCAATCCAACTTGCAAAAATTTTGGACCCTTAAAATTTTGATTGGATCCCTAAAATTTGATTGGACCCCTAAACTGGAGTAGAGCCTTTTCATCATTTTAAACTTTCATTTTCTGTACTAACTATAAGGTATGAATTAGCGTTTAATATAAACCAAATTTTATTTTCTTTTAGATTTTTGGTCCTTAACCTAGGATCCTATCCCGACTGATTGTGAGAAACAAAAAATATAAATTACTTTCAGACGCGATTTGTTTGGAATGCAAAAGTTTAGAAATTTTTGAAAAATGATATTAAAAATTTCATATTAACAATTTCTTGTTTAATTGACTATTAATTAATTTTGAATTTTTATCATTTAATCTAATATGTATTTAGATGGTTACGAGGATGCCTACTACGGAATCGATTACTATGACCATTCATCATCCGGGCGGATTGTGGAGCCATGGGTTGACGGATGTCAGCCCGCTTATTTCACCCGGGACAGTCGACAGTATCCCATGGTGTTCACGGACGGATGTTCGCTCGGCAATGGACAACAAACGGCAAAGGTTAATTTAATTTTTCAGTTTTCTTTGGCATTTTTTGAAAAATAAAACATCCAAATCCTTGGAATTTATGATGGAATACCAAGGATTTACTAGAACAGATACTAAGGGAACACCAGCAGGCCAGTTGGGTGGTGAGATAGAGAGCACTAGGGTGCCCAGGATCAGGGCCGGCGCCAGAAAAAAATTTTTTTGAGGGGGGGCACAATCGAAAATTTTTGAAAAAAATGCATTTTTCTTAAGAAATCTTCAAAAAATTTCAATTTTTTCTTTAAATTTTCCGAGTTTGGGGGGGGGGTATCGGCAGATCCGATATGAGCTGCTGGCGAATATTTTGAAATTTTAACCCTCTTCTTAAGAAAATTTTTCATTTTTGGTCATGTGTTTGCAGCCCCATGCTGATTACGCTAGTGGGAGAGGGAGCGCCCTTCCCCAAGGCCGGAAAATTAATAATTTTCAAGAAGAAAAAATCGAAAAATGTAATATGAAGATTGAAATTCAAAAAATGACTTTTTTAAGTCCCAAATTTCAATATTTTCTTCGGCCCTTTCTATCTGCCCTTAGCGCTTATATAAATATAATGAACATTCTAAATTTGTTCTTTAACAAAAAAATACACTATTTTATAAGAAAAAGGGCTAAAAACCGAAAATTTCTTCGCGAAGTTTTTTTGCTCGCAACGGTCCCCGAATTTTTCTGACCACATCTTCCTCCATCCTCAATTTCTGGCTACGCGCCTATTTCGACACATACATACTTCAATGGCCCTTTTTAATTTAAAAAAGCATATATTTTCATCTAAATTTTTATTTATTCTTCTTATCGGAATTAATTACTATTATTTTAATGGAAAATCTTAAAAAATTAATTGCTTGTGGAAAAATGTGGAAATCCCCTTAACTTATAATTCTGAATTCCAAAAAAAAGAAAGCCAGATTTCCACATTTTTCTGACGCGGATTTTATATATTCAAATTTTTAGGCAGGCTATGGTGTGTTCTGGGGCATGGACCATCCAAACAACATTGCGGCACCTCAGCGCGACGGGAAACCCACCAACAACCGTGCAGAACTGACGGCTGTGATCGTGGCAATACAACAAGCCATCATTGAAGGTGGATGTTTTGAAATATTTGCTTATATTTTGTTTTATAAAAATATAAAAAAGAAATTAAATTAAATTTTATAGAATTTGAATTACGCATGCAATTTACGTGCCAAATTTTTACAACGCGATTTTTCGTGTTTTATTTTGATAATCAAATATTTTTAAGACAATTTTTTATGAATTTGCCCCTCATTCAGGATAATAAAAAATATATCTAAAAAAGCGTTAAAGGGCATAAAAATTAATTTTTCTGAAAGAGATTTAAACCTCTACTTTAATTCCCTGAGGATCACCTCCGCACAACATGAGTTATCTACTGTGTTCTTTCACTTCTAACTTCAGATATTTTTTGGCTTTATTCAACAAAGAATTTTCTAACCTACAACTTTCATACAAAACGAACTGTTTTAGGTTGGAAAAAGTTATCGAAAAATCGCTGGGAAAACGAATTGAAATTATTTTGTTTTTTTAATGATTTTTGTTTTTCCAGGCTACGAGGGAGTTCAAATCTGCACGGACAGCAAATTGGTGATGAACACGGCATGCGAATGGATGGCCCAGTGGAAGTTGAACGGATGGCGTCTCGCGAACGGAAAACGCGTTAAAAACTTGGACCTAGTGAGGGAGCTGGACGGCCTGCTCCAGAACATCGATGTAAAAATAAAATTAATATAATATTTGAAATAAATTTTTATGGTTTGACTTTTTCCAAATTATAATATTAAAGATGTAAATTTTAAAATGCAAAAATTACTTTTTATAGAGGTCCGGCTTGCCCTCCTCCTCCCCCCACCTCCATAATTACATCCCTGATTCTAAAAATCCCTCATATTTTTTTATTTTTTCATAAAAATCTTGAGTTCTGAACATAATTGAATTCCTAGAATGGGTATAAAATCTGATTATTTCTAGAGGCTAGAAGGCACTTTTTTATAAAAATCTGAAAAAACATTTACACAAGATACCCTAAATATGCTCTGTCAAATATATAAATTTACAAATTCATCATCTGAATTTTATTTTCAATTTTTCATAACTTGAAACTTCTTCCACTCCCAGTTTTAATATTATGCATTAACTAAATTTTGCGATTTTCTTAACAGGTTTATTTCCGTCACGTTATCGCTCACCAGAACTCGCACAACCAGCTGGCACTTGGCAATAAGATGGCGGACTTGTTGGCCAATGAGGGAGCCAAAATGTATTGAGAAAGTGAAAAGGACAAATTCGACAATCAATAAGGTGTATTTATCTGCATTGGGTTCATAATCATTTATCATAATCATGATCGATTTGTTTTCCAACTGAACACGAATCTGGGTTCAGATTTTATAATTTTCTTATTTTTAGTAGTTTTGGCCGAATTTTTGCCAAAATTCCGATTTATCCACGAATTTTGACATTGTAACAAAAACACACACTCACATATAATTGCGATAAAATAATTACTAGTAAGATGCACCAAATATATATTTTCATAGTCAGAATAATTTTTGGGAATTTAGTGAAATTTTTGAACAAAAGTCTGCATTTATTTTTATACTTGTAAAACAATATTTTACGGGATAGACGAATACATATAAAATAATCCATAGAAAAATTGGCATTTTTTCAAAAAATAACATAATTTATAGAATAATTGTCATGTTTTTTCGAATTTTGGAAAAAAATCATATTTTAAAGAATAAACGGGTTTATGGTCCCAAATTCGGGGAAAATATTTACTAGTATTATATTTTATAGATCAAATAAAATGAAATAAATATAAAGATTTATTTTGGATAGACGGATACATATACGAATACTAATTCGTGGTCAAATTCATCAATACTATTCAATAATTGGCAAAAACATATGTCTAGAAGAATAATATGAAAATTGTCCCAAAGTGCCGTTTAAATAAAATTTCAATTATGATGAAATTAACATGCCAACTTTGCCAAATCCTTCCTTAATACCGAAGCTAAATCACTAATAACCCAAAGCGGATATTAAAAAAGAGTCAGTTATGAGTGGAGATAGGGCCTATAAAATATTTTTATTCAAAATCCCTTAAAATAGATAAAAGAAAATGGATCAAAGATCATCAGAACAGTGTGCCCTTCTTTTTCTTCTTTTCATCCTGTGTTCCATCAGCAAATGTTCCACTGCTTATCTCCTCCTCGCCCAACATCCGCTTCCGGACCATCCGCTTGCGTTCCATGGCCTTGAAAAGGAACATTTTGACATTAAATTACTTATATAAAGTTTGTTATAAATTCCAACTCAGACCCAATTCACTTTTTGCTTTGTCATTATAGTCGGTAATCTCGCAAAATTATAAATAAGGTACGAACTATTTAAAAAAGGCACTATTTATTTAAACATTCCGAATTTCTAAAAAAAATATACGAAAAATCCATGTTTTATAAATGCGCCCTTCATATGCTGTTATTTTCAAGGATATAGAGCCTTAGATTTGTGAAGTTTGATTTAGCACAGTCGTTAGGTGAATATGTACATAATTTAACAGAATTAGACTTTCAATTGGAGTTAAAATTGGACACACGCTGCGCATATACAAGGTGTGCCGACATTTACAGTCCGGATATTTGTGTATATCGAATAACTCGTTTTATACGAAACTTAGAAAAAATGAATTTGTTATCAAAAAATAGAGCAAAAAATTAGCAACAAAATTAGCCTAACCCGCTCGAATTGGGTCACTATTAAAAAGAAGGCCAAAATCATCTAAATCATTATTTTGGTCATAACTTTTTCACAGTGGTCCAATTTGAGTGAGTTTTGGCTTATGTTTTGACACCAATTTTTTCAAGGATTGTTAAACCGAATTATAGCGAAAAAAATAAAATGTTGTACAACCCATCCCACCTCTCTGACAACTTGTGTGTTCATCGCAAATGATTCTCCGATCCTTCGTGCCTTCTTCTCCTGCTCGTCGTCCTCCATCCGCGCTCTCGCCTCCTCCTCTTCATCCTCTTCAAATGTGCTCACGGTCACCAATCCTACCCTTCCTAAAATTTAATTTGCGAAATATTAATAAGCGACAACTCATTTTATTTGTGTTGTAGCTGATTTGGCTTCTACTAAACATATTACAATCTTGAATTTAAATCTTAATAGGTCAAGTCAACATTTTTACTGGCGTGTAAAATATGTCAAGTCATTACGAAGTTCCTTCAAAATTTTTGTATTTTTCTTAAATTGATCTTTCGCAAACCAAGAAATTGCAAGTAAATTTAGCAAGTTGAAAAGTAAAAATTTTTTAATTTGGTTGGTAGATCCGCTTCAAAAACGGCTACAAAAATATGTTAGCCATAGAAAGTCTGGCTCAATTGCACTTTAGGCGTCCTTAAATATTTTAGGCGTCCTTAAATACTTTAAGCGTCCTTAAAAAATTTAGGCGTCCTTATAAAAAATAAGCGTCCTTAAAATATTTCAGGCGTCCTTAAAACTATTTTTGGAAAAAAATCCATAAAATCATTTAAAAATGACTTTCTTAAGGTAATTTTTGACACCGTATCCTATTATGATTATGATATCCATTTCGAATTTTGTAATGCAGCTTCCCGGCTATGCACATTTTGGGTTCTACATGCGGCATCCAGGCTGTGCATATTTTATCGTGGCACATTCATTTTATCGTGGAAATTACGATATGTGCATAGCCGGGATGCCGCATTATAAACTTCGAAATGGGAGTTCAAAAAATATGATTTTACGCAAAAATTTTGAAGTTAAAAAGTGACGTCAATTCTCAATTGACGCATTTACGGGAAAAATGGACATCAGAATCGGATTACGCGTCAATACTTACACAGATAGAAAAAAAGAAAAAGCCTTTTATTAAGGACGCCTAAAATTTTTAAGGACGCCTAAAGTATTTAAGGACGCATAAAATATTTAAGGACGCCTAAAGTGCAATTGAGCCGAAAGTCTTAATGCAAAAGTCCTAATAGAATTTTATTGATGGTTCGGTATTTATAATCAAAAATTTTTGGGCTAAATATTCGCAAAGAATGCTCACCATGGTTGCGCAAGTGTTTGACCAGCTTGATCTTGCACGCCTTGCGCTCCTCCGTCTTGCCGGCCAGTCCACCCATTTCCTTGGAGGACAACAGCGCGTCGCGGAAGATGAACAGGGTGTTCTGCTGGTTGAAGGGGTGCTGGTAGAACAGGGGCACCTTGCAGTTCCGGCAATTTCTAAAAAAATTTTGAAAATAATTTTTTAATTTTCTACATATTAAAATTTATGAATAGAGAAAAAAATATATAAAGGGAGGATCGATAAAGAAAAAAATGCAAAATAAATATGAATAAAAGTGAACTAATTTTGGGCGGAAGTTCGATCGCATCGGCAGAGGGGAGTAGTTTATCAAGGCCTTTGATGGCATTGGGAAAAAGGTTCGGTTTAAAGAATGGGATTCTTAGGGGATTTTTTGGCGAAAAATTTTTAGATGCAATTACTCAAATAAAGTTTAAAATTTATCAAATTTTCAATGTGATAATTTGCTGCCCCCACTTTCTCTGTTGCAATTCCAGGCCTTCGGGGCGTCGTATGTAGACGGTGTCTCCTTGGTCGCAATATGTTTTGGCCACCGTAAACTTTGGATCAATTACACGGGCGCCATCCCGGCGACGTAACGGCATGCGCGACACGGCCGTGTCCGCGATCATGGCCATCTGGCCGCAACGACAGTAATAACTGCAAAAATGCGCCAAAAAGTGATTTAATAGCATATCCGGGCTATTTTATCCGGCCATGATTTTTGTCCTGACAATATTTTTCTAATGCGAACTTAATATCTCATTAGGGGGCCCCCATTTCTGCTTTACAAACGATATGGCACCCAAATCAATTGTAAATCTATTTAACGGGCAAAGTTGGTTTTATTAAATTAGATTTTGCGGGTATCTGGGCGCTTATTTATTAACTTATTATTTAATAAGTTAATAAATAATGCCAGCACTTATTTAGTCAATTTAAACACAATTAAAGAAATTAATTTGATATCAAAAGATGAGCCGCCAATTGGCTTCTAATTGAATTCAAAGCAAAAAGGATTTGTGAAAAAGCTAGGCCGGAAACATTATCATTTTGGCTGAATTTCAAAAAATGATGACATTTTGGCCATATCTTACTTACAATGTGCTTTTACCAAATTTTGTTCCCAATCTATTAAACCATAATCATTTCTCTATGGTTTTTAAGAATTGCTGGTGCTAACTTTTGTTCTCAGAAAATTGACATTATCTAATTCATTATTTGGAAAAAGATTTCTTGTTCTAAGAATTTGGGACTTTCATAAAGTGTGCCAATCGGTCCAACAAAGAATATTTTTAACTAGAGATCGAACAGTACAGTGGCAATGTACAGTATTTACTAGTGCACTGGGTACTGAAACTGGTATTTTTCGCCCAACAGTGTTAAAACCAGTTCAGTTTTTTCCAGTTTTTTTAGTACTGTATACTGGTACTCCTCGACTACTGATACTGGGTTTTGGTACAGTATTTTACAGTTATAGTATACCAATTTCTGCACCCCTAAGAATGGCAAAATTTCGGAAATTTTGACCAAAAACCATACATTTTCGGAAAATTTTGAACAAAACCCCTAAGTCATCTGTCTAAAAAGGCATTTTTCGTAAGAAAAAAATTCAAATTTCTCCTATGGCCATACGATGCAAGTGATCTCTTTTCTAAAGGAAAAATGTGAATTTTTTACACTAAAAGCCCCTATTTAACTTTAACTATATAAATTGATAATTGAAATTTAAAATAATTCATTTTTTGCAAGTATTTTTCAATTTTTTTCAACCATTTTAAAAAATTTTATTGCATTAAAAACTGGTACTGATACTGGTAAAATGCATCATAATACTGGTGAAGAACAAATCAGTGCTAAATCAGTTCAGTTTTTTTCCAGTTTTTTTAACACTGAGTACTGTGTACTGATACTGGGTTTCTCAAAATGTCGATCTCTATTTTTAACCATACGTGATCAACGGCTTTGTGTTGTTGTTGACGATTATCTCATCATGGACCTCCTCCGCCGCCTCCTCGTCCATCATTTCGCCGCCCTTCAATAGATGGTCAACTAAATGATTTATAAATGTTCTTGTGCAATTTCGACCGATTTTTTTAATTTTTGCCCTTAAAAGGCTCTTAGAGGATTTCAAGGGTGTCGAACATGATGCCAATCTATTTAACGAATTTAGAATTTTTTTTAGGCCAATTGGTGAAAAACTTGTTAGACGTAAAATTTCGCTGTTATCATATATTTCACAACCCCAATAACATCAACTTTGGGTCCAAAAATTTTGGGAATAAAAATAAAATTGAATTCCTTAATTTTAATTCATAAAAATCGAATATGTAAATTTGCTTACCCTCTTCAATCACCTCCCTAGAGTCATCGGCAATTCCGGCACTCATTCTTGTGAACCAATGGTGAGTATTTTGACTATCAAAAGTCAAACGAGTGCCAATGTGGCTATCCAACCAAAACTATTTTAAAGCAAAAAAAAGAGTTATGAAAAAATTTGGCTGATTTTTGATGTTTTTCTTTTTTAATTTCCTTGAAATTCTGTAAAAACTATTTTGAAAAAATTCCTATATGAACAAAATTAAGCATATAAAACGTGATGCTTCTGGAGCCAAAATAGATCCCTAAAAAGAGCATTTGAGGGATTTTCGGATTTTTATAATCAACCAATCTTACAGAGGGATGCTAATCTGAATCTCCCGAATACCGGATAATTGGGCTCCGTTCGTTATAATTCTCAACCCAAACTTATTTACAATGATTTTTGTCTCTAATAAAATTGTCATGAATCATCATCATCATCATCATCATCCATCATCATCATGTTAGCTCCCCGTTTATCCCCCAAAGTCGGCGATCAACTGTTATTTTTTAAAATCTGATAGATAAATTTACGAAAAAATGATCTAATTTGGACTGTTCTCCCTCACTTATAAATCAGATTTGTGAAAAGTTGTTTTTCCCCAAGAAAAAAAGAAAAATATTATAAAAATAAATGATTACAAGTAGTAGATCATGTCCATCGTCCCGAAGAATGGATTGATCAATCATAAAGCTTCATAATTGATCTGTTGATTTTAACTTTTTAATTTACTGATTTTTCCTTATTTTTATTATTTATTTCTTATCTTTTTGTTTTATTTATTTTCCTTTTTCGATGTTTTTCGTTGTTTTTCGTGTTCGTTGTTATTCTTTATTTATCCGAATTAAGCTAAAAATAATTTTATTTGTGTATTTTCTTTTTTACTTATTTATCTTTAATTTGTAATTTTAAAAAATACCCATTTCTCACATTTATGTGAAAATTGATTTTTTTAATTTTGCTCGTCAATTTGGGAAAAAATGTATTTATCATTCAAATTTATTGTTTAAATTTCTGAATAAAATTTGATCGAAATTGTTCTTTCTCATCAGTCAGTTTTCTTTTTATTAAAGAAAAAAATACAAAAAATGCTTTCCGAATAAATTCAAAATCATTCATTTTTAAAAAAGAAAATGATTTATTCCGTCAAGATTTCTGTTTTTCCGTTTCTTTTCCTATTCGGGTGCTTTTATGCTCTGAAAAATGAAGAGAAACAAAATGAGAAACAAAATTTGCTTTTGCTCTGCCATGATATGGTCGGCGAGTGAGTTAACTAAAAAATATGAAATTTATTTTTTATATCCTTCCAAATGACTTTTTACTTATCAAAATTTTAAACCTAATCGCACGATTTTCTATGATTTTTAAAATCTCCTTCGCTACCTGATTTTGATAAACTTCAAAAAATGAGCATATTTTTAAAGTTTGTTGCAACAATGATACTTTTGACCAAATTTAATTTGATCTAACTTGTAAGTAATATTTTGCGATTTCTTTGGCCGCTTAATTTATTAATTTTTTCTCCATTTATCAAACCATATTTTTCCATTTTGCAGTTGCGACCATTTGCTGCATTTCTGCGGAGTCCCGGGAGAGCTCTATTGGGTCATGCGTACCTATTGCGCACTCTCTTGCGGATACTGCACCTGACTGTGGCAAGACGAGGCAAAAGTGAATTGGCGGGAATGAAGCCAAAGGATAAACAACAATTTATTTTATTGACCCAAAGGATTTGATTAATCATTTTTCAGATTCTGAGCTCCAATCGGGATTCATGGGAGCTGAAAATGAAATATCCAGGAATTGTGATTCCAAATGATAATTTTAATTTGTTTATGGATTTTTGTCATAAGTGACTTATTTCCCTCTTATAATTTTCGTGACTTTGGCATTTTATTCCTCATTAGTAGGGTGTCAAATTTTAGGGAATTCCCTATTTTTAAAAAAACAGGGAATCGTAGGGAAATGCTCAAAAACGCGTTTTTAGACATATTTAAACGTTTTTCGATGAACTTTTTTTCCCTATTTTCCCTATTTCTATAAGCGCGGCTAAATTTTTCCCTATTTCGCGACTTTTTCCCTATTTTCTCCCTATTTTGCCCATTTTTAAAGAAATTCTTCACAAAAATGCAATAAAAACCGAAAATTTTAGATTTTTTGGAAAAAAAATTTTTAGTTTTTTCCGAAAAATTTTTGGAAAATTTTTAATTTTTTTCAAAATTTTGGGATAATTTTTAGTTTTTTATTCAAATTTTTTCGCAAATTTTTTTTGAAAAAATTTCGAAAATTTTTTAAATATTTTTTGTGAATCTTCATTTTTTATAATGAAAACATCTCAAGATATGGTTATATTGGTTTTAAAAAAGCTTAATACGCTTTTTAGAAATTTTTTTGAATTTTTAGGTCATATTTTGGGGAAAAAAGTTTCCCTATTTTTGCCTATTTTCGCTAGATAGCTCCCTATTTTCTCCCTATTTGGGCCTTTTTTTGCTCCCTAATAGGTCCCTATTTTGGCTTAGGGGAATTCCCTAAAATTTGACACCCTACTCATTAGACATTTTGTCCCTTTTCCTCGTTAAGAAATTTATTCCGACTATTCATTATTCACTTTTGGATTTTGGGTTTCAAGTTTAGGGAATTCAATTATAAAATTATAAAAAGCTTTATTTGTGTTAAATTTTGTTTAAATTGGGTAATAGTTAAGAAGTTATGGCCAAATTAGTCCTTTTTTGGCGATTTTTACGGAATTTTGGCCATAACCTTTTTCATTACTTGGCCAATTTGAACAGAATTTAATGCGATTATAAATCTTTTATAGGTATTCTATATACAGTAGTAATGTTTTTCCACCCTGCAGAGGGAAATTACAAAAACCTCTGAAGCGAAAAAAAGTGTTCGTTGAAACGAGAGAATGCTCATGAAAAAGTATTGAAGAAAACGAAAAGAGTGCTCATGAAAAAGAAAATGAGTGCTCATTGGTACTGTAGCACGACCGCTAACTTTTGGGTAGAAAAAACATTACTAGTGTAGAAAGATAATTTCGAACTTGCTTCTAAAAAGTTTTAGACATGATTTCTAATAAGTATAAAAAATTTAATCAACATTCTTTATAAATTTTTTTTATAATTTTACCAAAATTAATATATGCATTATTTGTTTTATTTTTAATGATCTATTGCATGTAGTACAATTATAAAAACAATCAATTAATTAAATGCTTGCTGATCATGATCAATAAATATGTATAATTCAAAATCGATCGATCGAATCGATCACTCGCATTGCTGCATGCACAAGGGGACGAGTGCGTGCGGCACGCGCGCGTGGAAGCGGCCCTGGTCCGGCACCATGGCCATGTAGGTCAAAAGCTGGCTGTAGCGCGCGCCCCAACGGATCGCGCACTCGGCCAGCCGCAGCACTTCCGCGAAACGGGCGACCGCGTGCACGCGCGGGTGTGACGCTTGCATTACCAGGAACAGTGCATGCGCATAGTGAGCCTGTTCCGCGCGCAGAGCATATTGGGCGGAAGGAGAGAGGCCGGAGGCGGCTGAAAAATGAATAATTATAGTTTAAACAGAAAATATGTTGTAGAAATAATTTGAAATTTCTAAAAAAAACCAATTTTCCAATCCCATATTCTTAACATCTGTGCACGCACACAAGCTAGCATGCAGGCCTTTAAAATGTACATAAACTGCAGAAGAAATTATAAAGCCCGAAAATCGCAGATATATCTTAAATCTGAAATGCTGTAGGTCTTAAATCCTATCTTAAATTTTACAGACCTATTAATCCATTTTCAAAGACTCAGAAGAGGTCTTTTCAGAGAAAAAAATTTTTCAAAGACCCCAGAAGAAATACATGATTAAATGTGAAGGGATCCACAGTAAACCTTCCTTATAAATATGAAAAACCTTGACATTTAAATCGTAAAACTGCAGGATCATTTCTAAAGACAGACCTAACATCTTGATGCATACCTTACATGCAGGAAAATGTATGCAAAAATCCTCAGAAGCATGCCTTTACCGGGATTGCAGAAAATGATTGCTCGCAGTAGCAGAAACTCCTCCTCCGTCAGTTGCATTCGGTTGAATGGTTCCATGGTACGGTGCATTAAAAATTCCGCCAGCCTTTGTATCCTGTTAGGGAAGGATCTGATCAGATCGAACTCGATCAAACGAAGCTTTTTTGAGAGCTGATATCGATACCATTCAAGGGTTTTATCCGTCCATTATTATCATTCTTTGAGCTGCAAATATTAATTTTAAATTTCTTACGCATTATCCCCTGCGTAGATGGGTGCGTTCCGGAAAACGGCGAGGGATGAGTAGCCGCTGGTCGGGTAGCAGATGGTGTCCGAACGGCACTTTGCCGAAGTGTAGTTGAAGCCCAGCATGGCCAGCGGCATGCTGACGTAGCTCAGCAGGCGTACCTAGGTGATACGGTAATAAGGTACGGTATATGGGTTACGGTAGGAAAGAGTTGCTTTGGGTGTCCTGCTGAATCCCCTGCTGAAACCCTGCATTTTCTGGTCTATTCCAACCCTTGAAGGTACGGCACGATGTCTTGAATCTAGATTTTTCCCAAATAGAATTTTCCGAAATTCAACCTCTTATATACTTAAGTAGTAGTGTATAGCAAGAAATCGGATCAAAACGAAGGTTTTAAAAATATTATTTAATTTTTTTTACAAAAATTTTACCCGGTCCTCGATACCCATTCTGGCGGAAACGGGCATGGCACGGAACAGTTCGATGTTGGCCACGAGGTCCATGATCAGCCGATAGGGCTGGGCCGCGAAGGCGCCATGGGCCAAAATGTGTTGGAAGTAGTGCAGGGGATCCCAAGGGTTGCGCTCCTGAAATTCCAAGAAAATACAAAACATTTAAAATTAAACTTTTAATTATTAAGAGGCAAAAATAATAAATAAATAAATAAATTATTTTTACAACAAATTTGTGAAGGGATGTGCATTGGTAGAGGTCGGCGACGGAGCTGAACCCTTCCAGGAACCCGTCTTTGAACATCTGTTCCGGACCGAAGATGCGACGGACTTTGGCGTCCGAAAATGCCAACGTTGAAATTGCTCGGTTGGCATCGCAAAATGCCGTGGAAAATGGCTAAAATTCGAAAAATCAACTGCTTAAAAAACTTTTCTTACAATTCTTATTAAAACGCCGAAATTAGAAAAAGATTAATCGGAAGAGTAAAAATTGATGATGAAATGCACTATTTTAATTAAAATGGGAATAATTTCATATTTTAATTTATTTTGTTTCTTATGAAAATGGTTTAATAAAATCGAAAAAAATGCCTTTTTTGGTTAAAATCGATGATGAAAATAGGATCGATGCATATGGGCAATGGCTAAGAAAATCGATCAATGGTGGAAAAAAAGAAAAAAATACTAAATAAGTGGATAAATTATTGAAAATTTTCAAGGTTTCCAATAAGATATTTTGAAATAATTTTTTGGAAAAAAATTATATACATATCTGACAAGGGAACATTTTCTACTGCTAGTCGGATTTTGCATATTCCATTCCGGCCATTTTGTAGACCATGCACGACAACTGCGCTAAATTTTAATAGTAAATGCTCTTAGAGCCAGCAAGCAAAGTTATAGAATTTTTAATTTTTGATTAACGGTCGTTCACCCACACGGATCATCCACACACACTGGGATGGCATCCATCGTTCAATTTTTAATAATTCTTAATCATGATTATTTGTTGTTTCATATTAATTATTATTTTTTATATAATAATTCCCAGCCGTTTTTATGGCGCTTGCTTAACAGTAATTTTAGATGGTACGACCGATGACATCCCGATTGGTGGATGCTCCGCGTGGATGAACGACCGAACATTTAATATTTATTATTAAAAATTCTATAACTTTGCTTCCCAACTCTGAGGGTATTTACTATTAAAATTTACCGCGGTTGTTGTGCATGCTCTACAAAATGGCAGGAACGGAATATGCAAATTCCGACTAGCAGTAGAAAATGTTCCCTTGTGAGCCTAAAATGGAAATATTTTTATAAATGTTTAATGAATAAGTAACCTGGTCCATGACAAGACAATTTTCATCGCCCAAATTCATCGATGGTAGAACCACAATCTGTTGTTCGTCATCATCACTGACACAACCTTTTTCTGCGAAATCCGAAATTTCCACAGTGAAATTTGACTTGTGTGCACGACGATTCGGTTGTTTTCTGGCAACTAAAAATTCATTAAAAAATTAATTTCTTATGGGAAAAAAATGGATTTTATCTAAGGATTGATTTCGGGGAAAATTCATTCATCTAAAATTGACTTTTATTATTTGTCAGAAAATTTCTTTTCATGGAAGGATATAGTGGGATAAATGTCATTTTTTGAATTGTTTTGTGAACTTTTTAGACGAATAAATAATTATTTGGTATGTAAGCAAATTTTGAATTCTCTGGGATCATTCAAAAAAATATATATAAGCTTACGAACGGTCTAAAGGTTACGTGAATTTCCGATAATTACAGTGTTCACGCATGCCGATGCGCTTGCACTTCTGCAGGCGACATGCTCGGCAAGCCGTGCGCGCAAATTGGTGCATTGGGGTGCCAGCCAGGAGAACAACCTCTGAAAATGGATAAATTCCTTAAAAATAATGGAGTGTAAAGATCGAAATTTAAATTTAACCATAAAAAAGTATTGATCAATCGATTTTCAATCGATAAACGAGCAATAAAATATTTTTCCACCCAAATTGAAATTTTCCCAACATTTTCTGATTATTAAGGAAATTTTCCACTATGTAAACCCGCATATCAAATCTCAAAAAAATTTGGCGCTAGTTGCAAAGCGCCCCTTTTTGAAAACCCATAAATTTAACAGGACCCTTTTCATTTGAAAACCAAAAAAGTTTTTTTTGCGTATTTTTTTACCTTTTTAACTATTTTTTTGAGCAAAAGCGTTGAAAAAAACAAAAAAAAAATTTCATTTTTTTCCAACAGGGGGCCCTTTATAGTAGGTTTTCAAAAGGGGGCGCTTTGCAACTAGCGCCAAAAATTTTATTATCATTTTGTCCGCATTTTCTGTACTTTTGAAGAGTACGCATCCCTCGGGCCGTTCACAGCGCAATTTTTTGCCCATAGATCGTGCGAAGAAAATTGCGCAAGATGGGCAAATTTTGTCGGCGCCAAAATGGCGAAACCATTCCGTTGAGGCGAGAGAACTCCCGCAGACCGCGCAGAATTGCATCTTTTGTAGGAAAATGGGGTTGAAAATCTAGAATAATTCGATGAAAAATTTAAAAGGGAAAAATTAAAATCAATGATTTTGGTTGAAAATTTTATTTTGCCTTATAATAAAATTACGAAACATTTCATTTAGACCAAAAAATACGGGGAAAAGTATAAGATCAGAAAAATTTATGAATATACGAAATATGCTAGGAAACGCTGAAATTTGGTGAAAAGTGAGAGAAATCGAAGGAATGAAGTCAGTTAAAAATGGTTAATTAAATAAAGGACGGGAAAATGTAATTGGAAATTGAGTAAAAGATCAAAAATTGGAAAAGCTCCGAAAAGTTCGTGTGATCGGCGAAAAATCATAAAAAATAAATCTAATGATGAATGATGATATTTTGACGCAATTTTATTTTGGCGAAAACATTCTAATGTAAATAAATTGTTATCATTACAAAAAAAATCTCTAATTTTTGACATTTTAGACTGCAAATCTCCTCTAATAAGGGCATCCATCCATTATATGTAAAGATAACATTTTTAGTTCGGCAAAATGAAAATGCCAATGTAGGGCATCCCCATCCCCACTAATTGGTCCGGTTTTTGTACTTTTTGTACCCTGTCCCTATTGTCATGGTTGGTGAACATTGTGGCTTCTTTGTGTCCAAATTGTTGTTCCCTTTTTCCTAAAGTCCAAATTTGGAACGAGAAAAATGGTGTTATTTATGGCAAAAATACAAAAAGAAAGCACTTTATGGTGTCGGAAAGGAATCGTGACATTTTGGGGATTTGCACATTTAAAACATTGTTATTAACAAGTTTATTGAGGTATGAAAATCAACCATGTTCAGATTGTACACATTTCCTACATGAATGTCCAATTTTGGCATGAAAAATTAATTGTAAAATGGCGCAAAAGGGGAAAAGGTTTTCTACTTTTTCGCAAAAGCTTTTACTTTTTTCGCTTTTACTTTTTCGCAAAAGGGGTTTTCTATTTTTTTGCAATAAATTCACCTTTAAAATTGCAACTTTTTCAACGGTACCTAAGGAATCCTGGTAAGAAATGTTTGAGTGTTATAATTTTGGCCAAATGTACGATCATTGCCATTTTGTCTTTTTGTGCCTTTTATGGAATTCCATTCTCTCTCTATCTCCATGGTGAACATTTTTGTCTTTTTATATTCAATTGTCAGCTTGTTCTATGGTCCAAATTTGGACAAAAATGGTGTCATTTTGGCACAAAATGGGAAAAAAATGTTTTTTTTTGTCCACGACCGGAGATATCTGTGGAAAAGTTTATTGTCTTGAAATTTATCAGAATGGAAAAACAACATAAATCCTATATAAAAACGAGTTATAAAGTAATAAGGAGTTATAAAACATAACTCCTATATAAACCTATATAAAAACATAACTCCCTTATGCTCAAAAAGTACTAAATTGTACCAAAATGTAAATCCCAAAATTTGGATATTTTTTAAAACTTTTTGAATCTTTTTTGTTGGAAAAAGTTCGATAAATAGGAAATACCTAAGATTCCTAAGAATAAAGAAATCTTGAAATAAATGCCTTTGAAAAAAAAAATATATAAATAGGTAAAAAATATCATTTACATATTTAGTTTTGCATAGTTAGCTAATTAAATTGAACAATTAATAGAAAAAATAACAACAATTTTTCACAGTTTCATACTCTCTTCCCCTTCTGTTCCTTTTCTCACTTTTCTTTTCCTCTTTCCATTTTTCTCTAACTTCTACACTGTTTCTCTCATGTCTTTATGCGTTTTCGCTCCAAAATCAAAAATGGAAATTTTTCTTGACGAGCTCATTGTACCAAGATTGTGCGTATATGATGAGTGATGACAAATCTTGGCATGAAAATTTAATTGCAAGCTTCCGTTCACAACATATTTTTTAAAAAGTGTTTGCCTCACTTTATAGTACAAAATTTGCTAAGGGATTGTACGATTCGTTCCCATTTTGGTAATCGTGAAATGTTGTTTACATCAACATAGGAAATTTCGGTAATGACAAGAATGGCTGGTCAGATTTGACAAGATATCTTGAACAGATTAATAGGAAATTTTTTTGACAAGCTTGGTAAGAAAAGTTTGTTAAGTCAGGTTAAAATCATTGAGAAGAGAATTTTTGTAACGGAATACTTACAAAAATTGATAAAATAATATTTTATAGAATGTTGATATCGACAATTTTTAGCCAGAAAATTGGTCAAAATCTCCCAAATTTATTTAATCAAAGATCGTACCAGTAGATTCTTCGAATTTTTTCGAAATTTTTGGATGGAATTTGTCTTTTTCGAAAAATATCGACCGATACAGTCTGCAGTCCTGAGAAATAGCATTTACAGTATGCCAATGAGGTGTGGATATCGTCACGAAAACATTAATTATTTCTTTGCCCACTCTCTCCGTTTACCCTTTTCCCTGTTTTATTCGTTTCTTTGGCCTCTCCATGCCCTTCTCGGCCATTAATTCGGTTAGGCGTCGCTAAAAACGAAATAGAAAAAATGAATAAATAATTAATAAAATTCCTAAATATTATTTTCTGCTAAAATATTTATTTATAAAATTCGGATAAAAAATCACCGATCATTTCTATGATCGGTGAATTATTAATTATTTCATCATTTTTAATAAAATATTCAATTTTCACCTTTTTCGTTCGATTCTGCTGCTGTTTCTTCTCCTTTTTGAATTCTCTTTCCAACCGTTTCACTAATAACTTTTGCCGTAATCGACGTCGATGGTTGGGCTGTGAAATAAATTAAAAAATAAATATTATTCAAAAGAAATTAAAATACTCCAACATATGTTACATGAAGAACCTAACATTACAGATATCACATAAAGTATCACATATTAGAGGCATTTAACATCGCATAAAGGTGCATCAGCCACTTGCGAACCGAACTTTGTGGAAATATATCGCTCGATAAAGCATGAATAATTTGCTTATGGTATGCAATACACCATAACATGCTATAGGGTACAGTAGACACCCCATGGACTGTGAGTAGGGCATCCGGGATATTCCACGAATTGAGTAGGGTAATTATAATTATTGCATATCCGTGGTAAATATGCATATTATTACATATCCGTGGTAATAAGTTAAAACTAAGGTATAAAGCAACTTTGCACCATGGTAAATCATAATTTTACTCGCTAGGACTACAATTACATCTCTGGTACCCTTTGGAACTTTTATGATTAATTAGCAAAGTATTATATAAAAAGACTACTTCTACGCTATCGAAGGTACTGATCTGTGACCTTCTGCCAGAGTGTTACATTAGCAATCTACAGTATATACGCTACCTTGAAGTTACGTGTGATGAACGCGTCCACCATGGCGTCCACGCCCTCGCAGTTGTAAAGCATGTTCAACAACAGCAGGTCCAGGTCCGAGGCGTGCTGATGCATGCCGAGGCGTTGCTGAACAGCAAAAGTTTTGTCGTATAACTCTCAAAAACGCGCCAATTCAAACTCCCACAGCCAATATCCCATAAAATGCGTTTAGCCCAAAAAGCAGTGATTGTGTCAAAAATAATAATATATTTGCAGATTACAGATTTAAGAAGTATGACGTGTTCGTATAATCAGGGATAAGCTGACCCAGGATACTGTATTATTTATCCATGGTTTCTACGGTAAATTTTATCCCCGCCGGTCTCTGTTCTTAAACACGCCCTCTATAGTTACAGTACATATTGTATCCTATACACTATTCCATGCTTGTCTGTCTGTGTGTGTGTGTGTGTCCCAATCATCTCGGAGAATGCCGTTACTGTTTCGGAAGTGGTATCACTGGGTGGTTTTCGGGGTCGTTGATCACGAATCCGCAATCAGATTTGTACGGTTGACCTACCGTAACCCCAGAAACGGTATACCGTAACCCCAAAACAGTGATTTGCTTATCCTCCCCAGAAATTGTTCTAATTGAAACATTCCGGGGGTTTTCGGGGTCGCTGATCACGAATCCGCAATCAGATTTGTACGGTTGACCTACCGTAACCCCAGAAACGGTATACCGTATCCCAAAAAGTGGGATTTGCTTATCCGCCCCAGAAATTGTTCTAATTGAAACATTGCGGGGGTTTTCGGGGTCGCTGATCACGAATCCGCTATCAGATTTTTACGGTTGATCTACCGTAACCCCGGAAACGGTATACCGTAACCCCATAATTGGGATTTGCTTATCCGCCCGAGAAATTATTCTGATTAAAATATTCCTGGGGTTTTCGGGGTCGCTGATTACGAATTAGCAATGATATTTTTACCATTGACCTACCGTAACCCCGGATACGGTATACCGTATCCCAAAAAGTGGGATTTGCTTATCCGCCCCAGAAATTGTTCTGATTAAAACATTCCGGGGGGTTTTCGGGGTCGCTGATCACGAATCGGCAATCAGATTGGTATTGTTAATCTACCGTAACCCCAGAAATGGT
>LDKF01000006.1:180986-196070 GCA_001026735.1 Rotylenchulus reniformis
CCGAAGACCTACAAGAGGCCGGAAGGGATTGGCCAAAACAATGTCCTTAGGCCATGGCCATAAAAGTCCTTTTAATGATTTGGTCACTAAGTATTCTGACGAAAAATATAAAATTTATAAAAATTTTCCATTTTTTAATTCTAAATTTGGGTTTAAAGCTTTTTGGCATTTGCAGCTGATTATTCCCATTTCCTTCAGTTTGTTAGCAACTTAAACCCTCATATTTCTCAGGGCTTTTAAGGCTTTAATCGATTTTAATCCATTTTTTATCGCAAATATTTTGCCTTTTTCTGGCCTTTCTATTTTCAGGTTTGGCCAAATTTTTATGGCTTTCGATTTATGGAATTTCTGGGCTTTAATTGCCTATTCTGGACTTTTCACATTTTTTTGGTGTGATTTGGGCCTTCGGATTCATAGTTTTTGGTCGGACGTTTACAAATTTTTATTGGCCACCATAAAAGTGCCTCCAAATTCCCCAAAAAACAACACAAACACAATCCGTGCCCCTTCGAATGGGTCTTACTTGGTTTGGTTTGGTCATAGGCCAAAAACACTCATTTTTCATCGCATTTCTCCCTCCTTCCAAGGAACAAATGTTTTCGCCTTGAAACGCAGGAAATTGTTTGTCCAAATGCGATAAAGCCAATTTGAGAGAGAGTAACACTTCTTATCTCGCCTAGGCGCGGAAATCTTCGGTCTTTCCAGCATTTTAAAATCTCCCATAAATAAATCATTCGACGTGATCTGATCTCAAATTACTGTAGATGGCATGATAGATCAATTCTGATTTAAAATTCGGGATTTTTAGCCTTTAAAATCACTAAAAAAACACTTTTACAACTTATTTTGTATTTTATTTTTGGTCCAGAAATGTGCGGATCCCTTCACTACTACGTATTTTCCTTTAGGCTTTTCATTGGGGTCTTTCCGGATATCGTATCCTTTTATATTGTCTTTTATCCTGGTTAAAAAAAGTTATGTAGTTAGCCTAAAATAAAAAAAAAACCAATAAATTAATGCATTTTCCTCGACTAAAATCAATCAAAATAAAAAAGATTTGAAACGTGGAAAATTTTTGATTCATTTGGCCCAATCTATTGGGTCAAATGGTTTTTAATTATTTTATTCGAGTTTAACAGCGGTAAAAATGCATTGTGAAAGTTCTGGATTTTGTGCCAATTTTTTTAAACAATGTTCGTTGATTCTGTTCGGTCAATTTTTATAATTATTTTTTTGGTTGGGTTTTCGACCCAATTCTTTGGGCCATTTTAGCCTTTATCCTAATTTTTACTGATCCAATTTTGGCCAATCCTTCAATCAATTTTTTGCTCATTTTTGCCAATTTTTTTCCACCCCCCCCCCACAAATTTTTTTTTCCATTTTTCTCCAATTTTGCCCATTTTTGGCCAAATTCTGTCCAAAACGTTTTAATGGCCCGAATCAATGGCATTTTTCCCAGGCAAAAAGTGTCATTACACTTCTCCGGCTTCTCTACCATTTCATTCCTCATAGTGTCTAACTGCTCTGACACTCTGGTCCATGCACTATTTCTCATCCCTAGGGATAAGAAAGGCTTTATGTCCACCAACCCATGGGGCTTCTTGGCCACAAGCGGCTGTCACCAAGTCCCTCTGCGTCTCTTTCCGCGCTATTTCCCTCGTGTATTTTTCTCTGCTGATATAGTCATTTTAGGCTTAACACCCTCCTTTGCTGTCCGGCATACACACTATTTTGCCTTCAAACTACTTTTGTCTTATTCTCTACAGGATACACTATCTCCTATCATCTAACCATCTGCCACACCATTATCCCCTCCTGTCTGCCATCAGTAACTGCACATCTTCTTCCGTCTGACGTCTAGCCTCTGCACTATTTTGTTCCATCTAACCTTCGTCTGACCGTCACTCTATCACATTCTTCCGAACCGTCTAGTCATCTGCT
This sequence comes from Rotylenchulus reniformis, assembly GCA_001026735.1. Classification (NCBI taxonomy): domain Eukaryota; kingdom Metazoa; phylum Nematoda; class Chromadorea; order Rhabditida; family Hoplolaimidae; genus Rotylenchulus; species Rotylenchulus reniformis. The sequence goes on from LDKF01000006.1 coordinate 182,928, forward strand.
TAACACGCTATTTCGTCCATAATGACTTCCGCGATGCCGGTTCCGTCGCACAAATTGTCGACCGCCAGCGTCCGCGGCACTTCCGCCGGACACACCATCCACCCCAAACTCTCGTTGAGTGCCAAACGATCGGTGCCGGCGATGACCGCGGGACATGACGCCGCGCCCGCCGTGCCCTTCCAGTTGACCATTCGGTTCAGGTAAAATCCGGGAAACGCCCGAAATTCCCGAAAAATCCAAAAATAAGTATCCGAAATTTCCAAAATTCCTGGAATACCCACCAATTGATTGGAAAGAGGGCGAAATTCGTAGAAAAAAAATTTAAAACGATTTTTCAAAATTTAGTTTCGTAATCCATCCCGGAATACAGGTTTTAATAGGGTCTAAAATTCTTTAAATTCCAATTCCCTGAAATCAAAATAATAAAAAAAGATCTTTTTTTAGCAATGTTGAGAACGGGGCGCCCATCATGTTCAAGCAGGACGGGAACCGGTTCGGCACCTCCCAAAGGACATTGAAACTGCACGCGAACTGCAAGTACCGGGTGCAGCTGGAGTGCAAGCCCCCGCAGGATTTTCTGTGCGTTTTTCAGGAAATTTGGGGAATTTTGAATTTTTGAAAATTCATGCGGAAAATATAGAAAATCAGGGGATTTTCTGTGAATTTTTTTAGGATGGGATTTAGAGAACAATTATGAAAACTCTTAAGAGTGAATTTGGAGTAAAATCAGAGTGTTTTAAAAATTCAGGAGAATTTCTATGTTTTTGTGGGTGAAATTTTTTGTGAATGAAAGCCAACGAATCAGATAAAAAATTTGTTTCAGCCAGATTGAATTTCTAGAGGAGTAGGTAGACTGTTTTCGAATTTTCAAAATGTCTAACCAGATGGATTATAATAAAAATGTGCAACTTGACAAATATGAATTATGACTCTGAATCTTTAAGCTCCTTACATATCGGTGGCTCGGACCTTGAGCTGGTTGCAGAGAAGTCGCCTAACTCGGGCCACTACTCGGCCACCTGGAACACCACCGGCATCGACCCGTGCCGAAGAGGCGCCCGACAGGACATCCTTTTCGTTCTATCGGTGAGGATTTAAGATTTATGGGATTTTTCAAAAAATCTATGAATTTTCTAGGGCCCTGGCAAGACATTGAGCCGGAAGTTGCAGACTAAGTTCTACGCCCGTGAGGATGGCCATGCCATGGCCGGACATCGGCTGGAGGCACTTTGTTGGACCTGCGAGACCGATCCGATCGGACAGGTCCAGGTGGCGGACGAGAGATTGGTCTGATCAGTGATCGACGAGGGTCAAAATCAATAATTTAGGCGGAAAATCAATGAACAAAGGGTTGGATCAGTGTTGTGAAATCGAAAATCATTGATTCGGGCCAAATTTGGTGCCTTATCAGGGACCCGAATCGATTTTACTCCAAAATCATGATTTTGATATCTTCTGATTGAGTGCTAAAATCAATTAGCAGATCAATAAAAATCATTGATCAGATGATAAGAGATGTTTGGACAAATCAATGATTTGAGACCAAAAAATCACTGATCGGACACAAATCATGTCAGGTTCCCCAAAACATTCCTTCCAAGAAAATATAATAATCCCCTAATAAACACCCGTGATTGATTTCCCTTTGAATTGTTCTCCGATTGAGCTTGTCCATCCACATATTGTAGTCTTTTCTTGGCTAGTCTCGCCTCTCGCATAATCATTGTTTTTGTCAAATAAATAATAAAATAATTCCGGTGATTTTTGTGCTTTTTCCCATTTTTATGGTGCAAATAAACGATATTATTCGGTCGAATCATTGGAGAAATGAACCGTCGGCTACAACTCCCTAGAACCCAGCTCACTAGAACCCGGAAACTTCCCTTTATTCAAAACTTTTTTATATTTGGTAAGTCCCGCAATGTATTAAAAGCAAAAAGGTGTAGAATTTTAAGGCTCCACTTTTGGCCTTTTTGATTTATTCCCTGGAAATTTTTGAAATTTTCAAAAAATTTCGATTTTTTGCATTTTTTCGAAAATTTCAAAATTTTTCAGGGAAATTCGAAAAACCTTAAAATTCTATTGCTTTTTTATAATTTTGGCCTTAAAAAAAGTTTTGAATGAAGGGAAGTTTCTGGGTTCTACCATACATAGTGAGCAGGGGCAGGGTTCTATGGAGCTGACCCCGATTCGACAAATTATATCAAAATGGCGTAGTGACAGAATGTCCCCTCGCAGAACGTCCCCAAACTGACAAAAAAATGTCACCATGTACAAAAACTTTTTTGTTAGACCAGTTAGACCAAAAGTATAAAAGACAAAGTTGTGCAGAATTTCATGCTCTATCTTCTGGTATAAATTATTTTTCGAATTTCGAACAAAAATGTCGAAATTTTCCCGAAATACCGAAAAATGCGGTTTTTAGGGAATATTTCGACATTTTTGTTCGAAATTCGAAAAACTAAATATATCAGAAGATAGAGCATGAAATTCTGCACAACTTTGTCTTTTATACTTTTGGTCTAACTGGTCTAACAAAAAAGTTTTTGTACATGGGGACATTTTTTGTCAGTTTGGGGACGTTCTGCGAGGGGACATTCTGCGATGACCCCATCAAAATACGGCATGAATGGGAAATGCGGACTGGGTCAACTCATCGCCAGTACAACTCATCGCCAAGGCTTGTAACTTTGTTCAAACCAAACCTAGAGAAACGAGTTTGGTGTCAAAAGATAGAGCATTAAAATAGCTACAAAATGAGCCTAAGCTGATCCGAATTGGTCCACTGCAAAAAAAGTTATGGCCAAAATATCGCTATTTTTCAAATTTTGGCCAAATTGACGGTATTTTGGCCATAACTTTTTTTGCAGTGGGCCAATCCGGATGGGTTTAGACTTGTTTTGTAGCCAAATTAATGCTCTATCTTTTGACACCAAACCCATTTCTCTAGGTTTGGTTTGAAGAAAGTTACAAGCCTTGGCGATGAGTTGTACCGGCGATGAGTTGACCCCCACCCTGGGAAATGACCCTTGGTTTAATTTTTGTATTAGGTTAAAAATTGGCGTTTTGTTTTTTATTTCTTCTAATTTTCTTCTTTTTTAGGTATTTTAAATTTTAATTGAAGAATTGTGAAATGGAATGGACCAAATCAAAATTATTTAATTACAATTTGCTTTTTTTAATATCAATGTTTGATTTTCCTTTAAAAAATTAACATTTTAAAAACATTAATCTGCTGATTATTTTTATTTAAATGAATTGAAATTTTAAATCATTTACATATTATTGAATTTTAAGTTTTAAATTTCGGAAATAATTTTATAAACCTCGTTTATTCCCTAAATTTACTCTGAAATGGTTTATTTTTCAATTTTCATTTTTTACAATTACCTATAAATACCTAATAGTGTTTTTTTTTAAATATTCAGCTTTACTTGTCATTCCAATTATGAACTTGAATAAAAAGACCAAATTCAAACACAAATTTCGACCACAACAAAAGGGAGGAGAAAGGGGAGGAGATCAATGGAAACAAAAGCAACAGCACAAGAAGTTCAACAAAACCCAACAGCAGCCAAAGCAACAACATTTTGGCAACAAACAAGGTTATTGTCGATTAAAATTAAGGTTTTTGTCATTGTCAGTCAAAACAAATTTTTTTCTGAAAAAACTCTTAATTTTTTTAACGAATAGTTGGAAATATTTTTTTAAATGAAAAACTGGACAATGAATTACTTTTCGCGCAATCTTACAGTAAACTATTCAAGACATGAAATTCCTAAAGGATAAATTTTTCGTTTTTAGTAGAGATCGGCCTGGGTCTGGGCCCAGCCTGGGTTTTTCTGGGTTTTTTCTGGGTTTTTTTCTGGGTCTGGGCTTGTCTGGGTTTTTCTGGGTCTGGTTTTTTTCTGGGTTTTTTGCCCAGAAAAAACCAGACCCAGGTTTTTCTAAACCCAAAAAACCCAGACCCAGGCGTTCAGACCTGGGTTTTTCTGGGTTCTGGGTCTGGGTTTTTCAAAATTGCCGATTTTAAAGATTTTTTTTCTGAAAAAATACAAAATTTCTTGGTAAAATTGAATTTTTTTTTTACTCCAACTTTGTAATATATTAATTCATTTATTTTACCTTGATATTTTACACTATTTTTTCCATTTTTATGAATTGAATTTTCAAAATCACACATTATGAAAAAACCCAGAACCCAGACTGGGCCCAGGCCCATTTTGACCTGGGTTTTTCTGGGTCTGGGTTTTTTCTGGGTTTTTTGCCCAGAAAAAACCAGACCCAGATGTTTTTGAAACCCAGACCCAGACCCAGGTTTTAAAATTTTGCCGATCTCTAGTTTTTAGCATTAAGGCTTTTTGTCATTTTATCGAAGCGAAATAACATAAAGATTGTACACAATTATGGTTGAATCAGAGAAAGATGATAGCGTTTTTTCACATTCTCTGCAGGAAATTCAAATGCTGTGTTTACGCCATAATTATTTTCTCTGTCTATGTCTTATGAGAATAAAGAAAGAGAATAGGGAAATATTACATTGAACATAGAAATTTTAAAACAATCGCTTCAATAATCGGAAAAAAGTTTCATGCTAAACACGAAAAACCGGCCCTTTATATCTTCTTACCTTTTTTTCCCTAAAAAATAAAAGGAAAATTTTGGATTTTTGCTGCTCAAAAGCCCATATTTAAGATGCCAAAGGTAAAGGAGGAGAATCGTCGTCGTTGTCATCAGGACAAAAGCAACCTCTGATCAGTCATGAAGGACACGGAAATTGGTAAATTGGTCTGTATAATAATAAAAGATGGCATTTATTTTTTTTTGATTGGATTAAAAATTTTCCCAATAAAACTTTTTTGCTTTATTAGGTTTGAATACCAATTTGATGAGAATCGATCAGCGGACAGTGCCAAGCCGGATGAACAGCTTGTCCAGCAAGCACAAATGAGGGCGGAGGAACTGTTGAAACGCGATTGCGAGCTGTTCACGCAATGTAAAATTATAAATTTAGAAATTATGGTGAATTTTTTTTATGGAATGAAGTTAGAGATTAGATTAAAATTTTACAAATTTGATTTAAAAGTTGCTAACCCCAAGTTCAGGGACGTAGCCAGGATTTTGGCTTGGGGGGAATTTTTTGAAGTTTTATCAAATTTTCTTAAGGAAATTGACCCAATTTTTTGCCTTTAGTGAAATTCCCCCCCCCCCTTCCCCCCTGGCTATGGCTACGTCCCTGCCCAAGTTGTCAAATTCCGCTTTTTGTTCACTGATCGAAAAGCGGGCCAAAGGCTTGGGAAATTAACATTTACAACTTTGGAATATGCGATGCATACTAACTCATTAATCATTGCATCAGAAAGTTGAGACAATCATAAAATATTAAAAAAAATTAAAATGAAATTTTATACCCAAAAAAAAAATTAAAAAAAATAATAATTTAGGGTACCGATCAAGAAATCGAGGCGATGCTGACTGGCTAGACACGGTTATTATTTAAAATATTTAACATTTTTATTCTTTATTTGGCTATTTAATTTTTAATTATATCAATTTTAATCCTTAGGTGGCCCAGCGGGGCACCTTCCCCGACCGCCTCTCCGCCCTCCAACTTCGGGTCCAACGCTCACCGGTTCATGCCTTACCTCAATTGCGCCAATTTGTCGCGCTCGTCCAGCGGAAGGGCGAGAAAGTTCGCCAGGCGCATTCCATCACGAGTGAGAAATTTATTCTTTTAAGTGAAAAAATTTTCGATTAATTTTAAATTACGAATTTTAAAATAGAAAATTTTTTCAGCATAATTATTTGTAAATAATTAGGGTCAAAATTTCAAAGCCTTAAGTTGTATTTTTTGCTCACCACTGTTTGCTTTTTTTCATTATTAGAGGCGCTAAGGGAGCTGTTCATGACCGACTTATTGCCTCCACAACGAAAGTTACTGCAATTTTCACAGGTTTTCGCAAAAATTCCTTTGTAAATTTTCAAAAAAAATATTTTCCAGAGACCTCTCGAAAAATGGGCCACTGTCAGCGGGAAGGAGGCTGACAGAAGATTGTTGATGTGGCAATTTGAGTCCGAATTGAAGCAATGCTATCGCCAATTTGTTGAGGGACTTCAGGTCGTTTTTCAGAGTTCAGATCAACATATTAATATATTATCCTAAGTTTTTTTAATTTTTTTTTTTTGTTTTTTAGACTCTAGCCGGCAACATGGTCGAGGGAGTTGCATTGGGTGCCTGTCGCGAGATGGCAGACCTACTCTCGGCACGTCCGGAACAGGAACAAGTAAAAGATTTTTAGAACATTCCAAAAATTTATTTAAAAAATTATAATTTTAAATTTAATTTTGAATATTTTTCAATTTATTTTCAGGTACTTCTGTCAGCGGTGGTCAACAAACTTGGCCATCCCTTGCATCGGGTGGGCGCCGGAGTGGCCGAGTACTTGCAACAAAATCTGGTCCATCGGCATCCGAACATGCGGCTGATTGTGGTGCGCGAGATGGAAGCGCTCATGTTCAGGTACAATTGGAAAATTATTTTGAAAAAATAATTCTCAAGCTTTTTTTAACATTAATTTTTAGAAATTCATAAGGATCTTAAAACATAATCATTCTGAAAATCCTCAAACTTTTTTAGAAAAAATATTTCGCCCAAAGCTCAACGCTATGCCCTGCACTTCCTGAGCCGAATGTTGTTGGAAGCTGGAGAATCAGAGTTGGCCCTGCAGCTTATCCGCATCTATCTGAGGCTTTTCCATATTTTGGTCGAATATTAAAAAAAAATATTTATGAAATTTACATTTGAATGGGCATTTTAAAACAGGAAATTCACATTTTATTTTAAGCAAAAAATCCTCATTTGATGAATTTTAAAATTAATAGAAAGGCCGGCGCCAGCAGAATAAATTTGAGGGGGAGTTATGGAGGAGGGTGGGCTCGGCGACGAGCAACGAAACCAAAAAATCGAATTTCAGCGTCCCCTCAGGCCGGCGGAGAAAATTTCGCGTTTTCGACCATTTTCCAGTTTTGATTGCAGGTGGCGAAGGACGCGCTTGACCAATACACCAAATTGTTGCCGTTGCTGATCACTGGCCTGAACAGAGCATTTCCTTATGCCAAAAGTGCGAAAATTGTTTTTATTATTATAATTAATATTAATTTTTCCCTTTAAATTTCTTTAGGCCACACATCAGAGGTCCTGCAAGATGTGGAACCGTTATATGCCATAGTGCAAACTGCAAAATTCTCAACAGCATTGAGTGTACTTCGACTTCTCTTCCAAATTCATAGCAGCAGGTGAATTTGTCCGAAAATTCCGAAATTATGTTGAAAATATTAGAATAATCAAAAAATATTTTTTTAAATAAAATAAATCCAAAAAAATTTTAGCGACGGCCTCTCTGACCGTTTCTACAGCGCTTTCTACCGCCGTCTGTTGAATCTGCAACCGGGCTCGCAACATGACGCTCAATTATTCACGCTAACCCAACAGATCCTCAAGCATGACCTGGTGGAGTGCCGGGTGCGCGCTTTTCTCAAGCGATTTTTCCAGGTGGAAATGAAAATGATGATTAAAATTAAAAATTCGTCATAATCAGTGCTTAATTTTTTGAACTTTTTAAATTGGACGGCGTTCTGTTTCGACATATTTTTACCTTTTTAATTATTTTTTTTTCAAAAAATTAAGCATAACATTAAAATTATACATAAAAATATTTATGATTTATTAATATGCAATTTAATTCAATTAATTAGGATGGGAATGAATAAAATGCTTTATTTTTTATTCTTGAGGTGGCCCTCTCAGCTAATTCCGCCTTCGCAGCCGCCACTCTCTTGATGTGTCACACCGTGGTCCGGGAACGTCCTCAACTTCTTCGTCTGGAAGGCATTAATACAACAAAAAGTGATCTCCCGCCTGAACGTGTGCTACAGCGGCAAAAGATGCGGTGGTTCGAGGTAGAATCAGAATTTTAACTTTTTGGGACAATTTTTATGGATAATTAGTTTTTCTGATAAGGCCATTCCAAAAGTCAGGCTAAAGGAGGCGAAGCATGGAAATTTTTTATTGTTTAAAATTTGACAAAATTTTTTGCAAAATTCTATTTAACCACTATTTATCTGATGAGGATTGAGGAATTTATTAATAAGGGTGTAAATATGGTATTTATCTTCCATTTTTATCGATTAATCTCCTCTCATAATTACCTTGATTTTCAGAAGAGCGCCAAAGATGCAGAGGAAGATGAAGAGGACGAGCATTATGAAGATATTGAAAGTGATAAAGAAAAGGAGGAGAAGAAAACAGTATTACAAGTAGAGAAGCAAAGAAATGATAAGAAGACCCACGGATGGATACACCGACCGGCGGGAGGGTCAGCGATCGCAAAGGAGAAGGGTAATGGTAAGGTCAAAGTAGAGGTGGAGAATACCCAATATACTATAGCAGACTAAAAAATGGTGGGTATATCTAATCATTTTGCTCAAAACAATCGCTTTTTCTCTTTCCAATAGCCCTTTTTGTCATGGGAGGCATTTATTTTGAAAATTTTACAATTCAATGCATTTCTTATGAAATATAGTCGTTTTTTTCTTTTGATGCATAATTTTGCTTTGCTTAAGCTAATCATATCATTCGCCGGAAGCGCAAGAATGGCGAACTCTCATTGGCAGAAAAGGTGAAGAAAGAGGAGGAGGAGGAACAGGGCGAGAAGCGGCCGAGGTTTTCGGATAGCAGCAAGAAGATTGATGGTAAATTAATTTAAAAATTTATTCCAATTTTATACTAGTACAATAGAAAATCAATAGATCAATGAATTTAGAAAAACCGAAGTTTGTTCATCCTCCAAAAAGTGGTGGCATCCAAAGCTATGATCCGACAGCGCGGAATCCGTTGTTCGCCGGCGCGGAGTGGGCCTTGGACACGGAGTTGTGCAGTCTGGCACGACATTACCACCCAACAGTTGCCTCATTCGCGCAAGCGCTAATCAGAGGTCCAATCTTTCCAATTTAATTTTGTAAAAAACCATCCACATAATAGTATACAGTATTTATAAACCGAATAGTATACAGTATTTATAAACCTTACCAATATAGATATCCGTTCAAAAATCTTTTTTAATGGTTAGTTTTTTCAACAATCTTGCTAAAAATGTGAAAATTAAATAAATAATATGAAAATGAAAAATATTTTTCCCACTCATAATTTTTCCATATTGAATTTGAATCGCCGAATAATCAAATCATTTATGATCAGAGATAATATTAAACATTCTCGAACTTAAATCCAAAATTTTTTAAATTTAAAAATTGTTTTAAAACTTGATCTTAATTTCTAGTTCAACTAAATTTAGGAAATCAATTCAAATATTTGACAAAATTTCTTTTACAGGCCAACCAATTAATTACCGTGGTGATCCCCTCGTGGACTTGTCCCAAATGCGTTTCTTGGACCGATTTGCATTCAAAAATCCGAAAACGCGTCATAAACAAATTGCCGATTCTTCTGCTGATAACAAATCTGCTAGTGCTGGTCCGCTCTTTGCTCATGTTTATACGCCCAGTGGTGTCAAAGCCCTCAATCCGACCTCCCAGGTCTAATCATTTTTCTCTTTTTATTAAAATTTTCCATCCAAGTTTTTATATCTAAAAATGATTTTAGGATTATTTATCAAAGAAATCCAGCGAAATTCCATTGGACGAACGTTTTTTGCATCATTTTGCCACACTCAAATTCAAAAAGGACAAAAAGGAGAAGGGAAAGAAGGGAAGGATGGATGATGACCAAGACGACGAGGTGGCCAGTCTAGACTCGGAGGAATTCGACCAACTTATGGGTGAGTTTTTTCGTATCAATTATATTTTTGAATTTTTATATTAATTTTTTTTACATTTTATTAAATTTATTTATTAAAAACAAAAAATGGAACTTTTCGGTGATTTTAATTTGGCATTTTTCAGAGCGTTTTGAACCCGGCGAGCAGCGCGAGGTGTTCGACGTGGACTTTAGCGCCGAATTTGGGGAGGAAGCAGACACGCGAAGCAAACGAAAGGCATTGAAGCGGAAGAGGCAGCTGGAAGGAAGCGACGAGGACGAAGAAGACGAAAATGATGAGGAGGAGGGATTGGCAGGGAGGTGAGAAATTTATAGTTTTTAAAATAAAATTTTGATAATTTAGGGAAATTGTTTCAAAAATGTTTTAAAAAATGAATTAACTAAAAATTCTCAATAAAAAATCGATCGAACTTTAATCTTTTTCTCTTAGGTTCGATCACTCACTTATTTTTCACCATTTTTTAGTGATGAAGATGAAGAAGACGATTATGACGATGAAATGGCAGGGAGGTGAATAAATTTATTTCAAAAATTAAGCTCGATTTTTAAATTTTTATTTTATCATTTTTTAGCGATGATGAGGACGATTTTGATGAGGATGAAATTGACGATGAAGAAGAATTTGATGGGGAGGAATTTGATGAAGATGAAATTTCTGGAAGGTTAAAAATTTATAATTCAGCAAATTTTGATCATTTTCTCCGACTTTTTAGCGATGACGACGATGAAGAGCTCGGAAGTGATATGGATGTTGCGGATTTTGACAGTGAAGAGGGCGATGATGAAGAGGAGGAAGAAGAGTTGGAGTTCGGGTGATGCAGAAGATGATTGTGAATTTTTATTTATTGTTGATTTAGTTGTTGTTTGTTTTCCAATAAAAATATATATATATTTTATTTCGAAACCACCAAATTTACCTTTTTATAATATTTTTTCCTGTTTTACATACATTTAAATAATTTTTATTTATTTTTTGACTAGACCTTCGATTCATCAAGTTGGTACATTTTTCCACAATGGGCAACATATTAGTGAGTTTTTCATTTTTATTGAGAAAAAAGTTATATTAATTAAGTGTTACAGAAAAATGTTTTGATTTTGAGCTTGCTTTATACTTTTTTAAGCCTTGGTCCACCACTGCGATTTGTCGGCGTGCCATCGCGCAAAATGAAACGGAACGCCAGAGACGCTTCAAATTGGCCCGGGACAAGCTTAACGCTTATGGACAGAGTGTCCAAGAACGCGAACGCATTCACGCACTGCCATTGCTCCAGTTGAGGAGTGGGATAAAATAAAATAACAATTATTAATTATTTTTGGACATTAATTTTTCAATTTTAGTTCCATTTTCGATTTTGGAATTATTTGTTTGGTTTTATTGGGGTTATTCTTTATAATTTTAAGCATTTTTTGATTAGAAAGAATTTTTTATTGTATTTTGTATACTATTTCCAGGGGCGACCAGGGGGCGGAAGGGGAATACCCCCCCCCCCCTCTGAAATGCCAAGACCAAAAAAATCAACAGGGCCCCCTGTTGATTTTTTTAGGATTTTTAATTTAGAAGAAAAATTACATATTTCCTTTAAAAATCGTCAAAATCTAGGGGCTGCCATAGATCCCCTCTCCCGAGGGGTGGGGGGATCACCCGAAATTTTTCCTGTCTATCTCTATATATATTTTTTTTACAATTTCTTACCAATTTTTTATCGCTTCCCAACTTACAGACCAACTTCAACACGGTTCCCTCTCCGCTATCCAAGTACTTTGCACCTATGCTCACTACGCCCTTCTGGCCCATGACCGTCTTAATTGTTTGGCCGAATTTCTGCCGGAAGCATTTGCAGAAGCGGAGGCATTGGACGCACAATACGCGGACGGCACAAAGCAAAAGCCGCCCCTGTTCGGACTCCCCTTCAGTGTCAAGGCCAACTTCTTTGTGAGCGCATTTTTTACATATTTTTAATTTTCTTCAGCCTAACTGCAATTATTATTATTCTTTAAATTTTCAATGCTAATAAGACTATAATTACAATTCGATAATATAATAATTTTTTCTTGAAAATTTGAATTAATATGCATACCAAATTTTGGATTTCGAAGAAATTTCATTATATAAATCTTCAATATTTAGTAATTTGTAGCTACTTTCTAGAGTTTTTCTGATCTGTTTTTCCTAACAAAAAGAATTTTTTAAAAAATTATTTTCTGAATTTACTTTCATTCTTACTGAAAATTCACGAAAACTTTCGAACATTAATAAATATATTTTTTATTTGTAAATGTTCCATATTTATTTTAAATAATTTTTTTTGTTTTATTTTTAGCTCAAAGGCTACGACTGTTGCATCGGGCTTCCGAGCTGGCTGGGTGCGCCGCGCTCCGCGGACTGCACCTTCGTCACACTTTTGCGCGAGCTCGGTGCTGTGCCTTTTTGCTACACAAATGTGCCCCAGACTCTGATCAGTTTTGTGTGCTCAAACCCCGTCTATGGCACTACTGGCAATCCGCACGACGCGAAAAGGTCCATAAATCGAGGGAAAAAAATAATAAATGAATGCTTAATTTAAAAATTTCATATATTAATGGTTAAAAGCGAATAACAAAGAAAAATTCAAATTTAAAAATGCATGGGAAAATTTGCATAATAAACCCAAAAAAATTTTTACAATGGTAAGTTATGAACTTTAAACATTTGAAGAACTCCCGGCGGCTCTTCCGGTGGCGATGCGGCTTTGTTGGCGGCAGGCGGATGCGCGTTTGCCACTGGCGGTGACATTGGCGGATCGTTGCGCATTCCGGCACACTTTTGCGGGTTGATCACTCTGAAGCCGGGACAACGTATTTTATTTTTTTCTACCTCATAACTATTTTTTAATTAAAAATCTTAATTTTAATTTGTTTTCCAGTTTTTTAAATAAAAATTTATTTTATGAATTATTTTTTTGCAATAGTAATGGACTCATTGCATGGACGTACCCAGGATTTCGGGATGGAGGTGGCAGGAGCATAAAATTTTTCCAAATTTATTATTTCTCCGGCGGTCCCGATAGGGGCCGCCGAAGAAAAATTTGAGAAAAAAAATTGGGAGGGGGGTAGTTGCCCCCGTTTCCTCCCCCTAGGAAAACCAAAAAAAAATTTCAAATTTACTTAATTTGGTCAGTTTTTGGCTTCCTATGAACATAAATCAATGAAATGAGGGGTGCGCCGGAGAAAAATTTGAAAATTCGGACTAGTTTCTTAAGTTTCCTTTTTTCGATTTTTCTTCCCTTCTTCCCCCGACCCCCCTGAAATTTTTTAGTCCCCCCCCC
>LDKF01000006.1:202356-231038 GCA_001026735.1 Rotylenchulus reniformis
CCTTCCGATTGGTCCCGCCCATTTCCGGTTGAAATGCCGCTCCCTACGATTGGTCCCGCCCATTTCCGGTTGAAATGCCGCTCCCTACGATTGGTCCCGCCCATTTCCGGTTGACCTTGTCCCCTTCCGATTGGTCACGCCCATTTCCGGTTGACCATGCCCCTGTCTGGTTCAGATTAGTCCCCTCCTGGCCGCGGATCAACTCGCAGCCTCCCAGGCTCCGTCCCTGTTTCCCGGCATCCTCCAGGGCCTTTCCTATCCGCCGCCAGCGCAACCACTTCCAGTCGCCGCAGCCACAACGCGTGGCCCCGTGCGTCGACAAACGCAACGTGCGGAACAGTTTGAGCAGCTCGGATGCGGATGGGACTTACTCACGCTGTCGTGCAAGTCAGATTTCAAGAAAATTCTTTGGGTTTGGTGGATTCGAATGGGTAGAGAGAGAGCCCTTTATTTAAAAAAAATGTAATAAATTCGAAAAAAGTTTAGGCAAAAATTTCCACCCAAAATCATGACAATTTATTTTTCCTTTTTTAAAATAAAACAAGAACAAAATATTAGAATTTGAAAAAGAAAAATATTTAAATATTTCTTAAAAAATGGAATTTTCTCTAAATTTTATTCCTAAAAAATCAACTAATTTTCTGGGATGGTCTTGTTTTCCAAGTACCGATGCAATTTTTGTTTAAGCCAATAAAAAAATTGATTTTTTTTTAATTTTTAAGGGACGTGTTCCGGGTCGGGTGGTGCGCGAGCTGTGTGGACTTTGGCAATGCGCTGTACCATGATTGCAGGTGGGGATTGACATTATTCGGGGTTTAGAGTTTTTTTTGGAGCTTTTAAATCATAAAATTTATGCATTTTCTCATGTTTTCTTTATTTTATCAATTTTCTAATATTTTTGGGGTTGAAAATGAATTATCCTAATTTTCCCCTCACATTTTCTGATGCACCGCCGTCACGGGTCTCTACGTCCAAACTTCGAGTTTTCTCGGCTCTTCCGCCGCCTCCGCGGTTCCCTTGCGCATCGCAAATGCCGCGTCACTGAATCAAAGCGCCGTCGGGAGCACAACCAGTGGGATATTTGGGGGAATTTTTTTTAATAAATTATATAATTTTTTATTCTCGGCAAGTTGAAAAGTGATTTAATATATGTTGAAATTTTTCATTATTAAGTATTGAATAAGTTTTTTTCTAAAAATTTTATTGACCTTAGCCGCCGAAAAATTCGTTTTTAAAGTCATATTTAAAAAAATTCTGATTTTCCGCGCTATTTTTACTGTAAGACTAACTTATAAATAAATTGGGCTGATTTTCGTTTTATTTTTTAAATGTGCAAATTCCACTTTTCCAGTCGGTCCTCTGCCCGGGTTGCCCTCGTTGCCGCTGTTGCCCACTTTGGCACAACTCGCGGCACCCTTGGCCGCCAATGATGAGGGTAATAAGTATTCTTATTCCGTAAAAAAATAACGATTTTTAGGCAAATTTGGCCATAAAATTTTGCGACTTTTTAAACCTTCCGAGAATTCTTACTTCTCATTCCAAAGGATTATTTTTGTCGCTGCAATATTGGGCCAATTTTTTTTGAAAATTTGACACTTTATTTTTCAGGCCAAAATGTCCCTCCCTCGTCACCCTCACCCATTTTGGGCATCCAGCAAAATGGACTTTTCGGCATTGGCCCACAACAGCAGTCACAGCGAAGGGTTCTGCCAGTTCAGGTGGAAAAATTTCAAAAATTCGAAAAATTCATTGATTTTGTCAATAAAAATTATAAATTATTTCAAAAAACAAAGATAAAACTCCCAATGTATTCGTTAGAGCTATTTTTCGAACGAAGACAATTTGAACATTTTTCAAGGCCCAACAGGGTGTGGCACTGTTTGTGCCTCCAGTTGCCGCCGCCGGAGGACCTATCGCACTGCCCCAGTTGGGGGACCCATTTGGGCGACGATGATCTTTGATCTGTGAACCCTTACAAAAGGGACCGGGACAAAATGGTGCCGGCCAAAATGGTGCCAGTCGCAAAGAAATGGTTATAACTTTTTTCAGAAGCAACATTGAGAAGTGGTTTTAATATCATTAGATAGCCCTAGATGTTAGCTAAAAATCAAGCCAAAGCCCGTTCGAATTGGCCCATTAGAAAAAAAGTTATGACCAAATTACTCCCAATTTTTTCGGACTTGGTCGATTTTCAAATAGTTTTGGCCATAACTTTTTTTTCTAATGGGCCAATTCGAACGGGCTTTGGCTTGATTTTTAGCTAACATCTAGGGCTATCTAATGATATCAAAACCGCTTCTCAATGTTACTTCAGAAAAAAGTTATAACTATTTCTTTGCGACTGGCACCATTTTGGCCGGCACCATTTCGACCCCGACTCTTACAAAACGAGCGAATCTCATTTTTAACACTAATTTATGTGAAGAATTCTATTTATGAAAATTATTAAGAAACCAATATTTTGTGAAATCTTGAAATGTGCCGAAAAAATAATTTGCATTCAAAAGGAATCGAACCCCCCATTTAAGCTCAAGCTAGTATGTGGTATAACTTGTCAGATCGGATGTGCGTGCCAATAATCGGCAATAAATGCAGGTTCGATTCCGAACACCACGTTTTTTACCGAACAATTCTAATTCGGGTCATAGACTTTCTTATTGAAAATACCTAAATTACATAATGGAAAAACACATGAAAAATTGGGAAATTTAATATGGAGAGGGATAATGAATGAGGATAAAGCTTTGATAATCACAGGAAAAATGTGAAAATGAATTTTTGGGATTCGATAAAATGAATTAAGTGCAAAAAATATAAATAAAAATGCATAGGAAAATTATTGGTTGAATATTGAATAGGAAATGTTATTAACAATTTTCTATGCGGTTTTCTCCTCATATTGTGCCTTCGTCTCTCTGCAGATGAATTCAGCCCATAGTAGAGGAACCTATGGAAATTGGAATTTTTGATATATTTAGGAAAAAAATTTTCCATTCTAATTAAATGACAAGCACCCAATAAAGTCTTATTAAAACTTAAATAAATAATTTTTTAATCCAGAGAATTGAATTTTTCTTAAAGTTCACTAAAATTTTACGGGAATTGAGAACAGATGGAATAGGGCATGGGCATCGAATAGCCAGAATAGGGGCGGAAAGTCCACAAGTGCGTCAAAGGCAGCGGAGAACCAGCCGAGAAGGAACTGATGAGGAAAAATACAAAAATATAAATTTATAATATGGAAAAATAAAAAGCATAATAATTGAAACATAGGTGAAGAATGAAAAATAATTAATAAAAAATACCGTAGCCACGAGAACGGAAAGTGTTTTTGGCGTTTCGCCCTTCCAAATTTGTAGAAATGCCCATGTCGCATAGATCAGTGCGGTGAGGAGGGAAAGACACAAACAGAAACGCATATGGAAGCCATAGTCGAAACGGGGCTGAATTGGAGAAAAAAATAAAAATATTTTTTGAAAATAAAATTCTAAAGTTATAAAATTAAGTTGTGTGCGAAGTCATTAATAAACTTCCTTATTTTCCTTACCGCATGGAACATGGAGTGCAGATATCGCACATAAAAGAAGAAAAGCGCCGCACCGATTAATTTGATGGCACCGCGGGAACTGTATAATTATTGGATTATTTTTACAAAAGGAATTTTAGAAAATTATTTAAAAATAAAGTGCCATAAAATTAATAATGATCTAAAATTACATTGAAAGTGCAGGAGCTACAAAACTACAACTAGCGTAGAGCGTGAACAAAATAAGGCCCAGGCCGGCACCGTAGTCTAATGCCTCGGTGTGCCAACAGTCGCAGATGTGAAAGAGAGCGGAGCAGATCCTGTGGTTAAGTGGGGTTTTTGACTGGAAGAGAGGATTAAGTTCAATTCCATTTTAGTTATTTGAAAAAAAAATTAATTTTTATTAAAAATTTGATTGGAAATGCCGGACCAAGTCAGCGCACCGGCCCATCCGAATTGGATCCAATCGGATCGACAAGGGTGACCGTGTGGAACATTTCGGCGAATGCGCCTTTGCATGGCCAAAACGGAAAAGAGGTTGAACAGGGAAAAAACCACAGAGGCGGGCTCCTAAAAAATTGAAAGAAAAGTTATCAAAAAAAGTTTTCACATAAATAAAAATAAAGAAATATTAATAAAGGAAAAGAAGTCTTATATAATTAAAGAAGTCTTATATAATTGTACCATAATTGCTATTTAAAATGTTATTTTATAAATATGAATTTTATAAAATATGAAAGTTCCCTTAAAAGAATAAATAAATAAATTAAAAATCCGACAAAAAATATTAAAGTCTACCTGTATGAAGAACGGACCCGGACGGAGAGTGAGCGGAGCGAAGGGCCATTTGCCAAAGAATTGGGGAATACCGCGGTTTTTCTGTTTGAATTTTTCAACAGTGCCCCAAATACAATTTTGGCGACAGCTGAAAATGGAAAAAATTGAAGTCATCATCAAAATTTTTGGATTTCCTTATATAATTGGAAAAAAAGTCTAAATTTAAAATTCCAATTTTCGTGCTAAAATAAGCATTTTTCAAAATTACAAGATTCGAATTTAAGCTTACACCAAAAATTTCAAACAAAATATTCCGACCTGAAACATTGTTCATTGGCCCACCAAACGAAAGCAGTTGGGTGTTGAGCAGGACAGTGAAAATTCAGGGAACAGGAGGCCATGCAACGGCGGAAGAAGGGCGACACATCCCCGGCGGAGGCATTGATCATCGGGGAGTGCCAAAAAGTGGTGGCAAAGAAAAGAAGCAGAATGAAGCCCATGAAAGCTGAAAATTGTCAATAAATAAAAAAGCAAAAATGTAAGTTCATAAAATCTAAAAAATAATAATAAAAAAATCATAAATGTAAAAATAAAGATTGAGGATAAAAATTAAAAATCAAATTTCTTTAAAATAATTAAATTATCGAAAAGCAAGTTTCCATGTTTTCTTTTTTTTTGCAATATTGTGAAAAAAAATCACGACCTGGATTTGAACCAATGCTACCTTCTTCAAAATCCAAGGGTTAAATTCTCAATAAAAATGTTTTAAACTTCTCTTTCGATCTAATTGTAAGTCAATTAAAAAATCGATAAATGATAAGCATAAAATTCTCCAAACTTGCAATATAATTAGCATTTAATATCGGGCCCTAATAAATTACATAAACTTCCAATTCCTCATTCCTGTTTAAATGCAATCAAATTTATATTTTTACAAACAAATTTCTCCCTTTTCCAATGTCACATTTATGGCCATATTTCGCGATTTATAATCCATATAAATCCGGACCACCCTAGTAGTGACACCTAACATGAAGGACACGATAGCGTTGTAAGGACATGATAGCGAAAAAAAACAGTGGTATGGAAATTGATTTTGATGTAAAGCAAAAAAGTTATTGGAACTTAACGCTCAAGCCAATAATTAATTTTTTCTAGTTGAATTTATTAAAATGGTTAATATTATTTATTAAGATGGATTATATTTAAGGAGAATAAAAATTAAATTTTTTTATTTGGAGAAAAGAACGTTCATTTGCTAAAATATTTGAACCTTAAATATGCAAATTACTCTAAATAAATAAAAGAAAAATATTTATTAATAAATAAAATTCTACCCTTTTCCGTAGGGCGGAATTGATTTGTTATTTCGCTGCTGAATGGATAATGAGAATGAGCAAGCCACCAGCAGAACAGCAGCCGGCTGGCTCCCCACGGCTGGGCCCCGCGTTGATTCACATCACTTTTCTGATATTTCTGATGATTAAAAATGGGAAAATGTGTTTTAAAAAATATATATTATAGTTTTTCCAGAAAATCTGATAAAATTTTAAAAATAATATATATCATAAATTTATTTTTAAAAAATGTAGAATTTTAACAAAACAAAATGCATTTACAGCGAAAATTCTGGGATATTAGTTTTTGCATAAAAGTAAAAAATAGAAAAAATCGTTCTTTAGAAAAATTTAAATTATACCATTTTTTAGAAAGTAAGAATTTCCCGAATTTTTGCTTAAATTGAAGCAAAAATTTAAAGTTAGATTCAAAATTATGATGAGCAAATGATCAGAGAAGAGGTCGAAGAAGGAATATGATCTTTGGTCACCGGTGTGCCAATGCCCTACCCCAGGGCGCCGTCAGTCGAACAGTGAGCACGAAGAACAGTGTGGGCAAAGGGAGGAGACCAACTAAAAGGAAAATATTCAGGAATTAAAAAATTTGTTCCGTTAATAAATTAGTAATTTTATATAAATCTAATTATTAAATTTAAAAAATTGCAATTGAATTAATCAATAAGATGATGTATTTTTATATGTAAAAACCAATCAATGTTTTTTGATGTATAACAAAAATATAATCATGGATTTTTCATTGACAAAATTCGAGAAGCAAAAAAATTTTTTAACGAATTTTACCTTTATTTAATAATAAATATTTTTTGGAAAAAAATTTTCTTAAGCCTTATTTTGACATCATTTAATCCGATTCGGACGAACCGATAGTGGGCACCAGGGTCCAGAGTCCAACCCGCTGGAGCAGTTCGTTCAGTTCACCGGTGGACGGCGCTCCAAAAGCGATGAATAGAGCGAGTAAAGCGTAGGCAAATAGTGCAAAATGGATGAGCAATGGGAGCCAGAGAGGCGAGGACAGGCCGAGAGAGAACGGGATAGAGAAAGCAGAGGGAGCAGACAGTTGCGGAATGCAGCAGCAACGGTGCGCGAGCAGTACGCGGCGTAGCATCGCACGCACGGAACCACCGCTTGAGCGTGCACCAGAGGGTTGTGCCTGCGGCGACGCGTACGCGCTCAGATGAATGACTAGTTGGAGCAGGGCGGCGAGCAGGGCGATGAATGGAAAAAGCGCGTAGAGGACACCCGACTATAAAGGGAAGGTGAATTTTTTATAATTTACATTAAATTCATTAAATTGCTGTTGATTATGGATTCTGACATCCAACCCATAATAATCAGAGTCCGAAATAACTGGTTAAGGTTCCAACGGCGAAAAAACCTACCCAACCCTAATCTAATAGCTTAAGGATCTCAATAAAAGAATGGAAGTTGTGTAGAAATTTGAAAATTCCTGAATCCTGTGGTTTCGGTTTTCGAGAAAATCCGCGGGTCTCTGACCCGATACTAAACCCCCGATCTAACTAAAACGACCGGGATCGTGTCAGGTCCTGATCATGTGATTCGAAAACTCCACGGAAAATCCTCGATGAAGCTCGGGTCATTCAAATTAAAAATATTTTGCCTCTTTGTAAGTAAAATAAAAGGAAAAATGATCTAATTCATTTATATTTTAAAATTAACTCAAATATTTCTTTATTATAAATGAATTTTTTAAAATTTTTCACACCAAAAATGAATGGCCAAGTGCAAGCAATGGCAATGACCAGAGTGCTGCATAAAACGGAGCGGTGGGCAATAAATTCCGGCGTCCATTGCATAGAGCAGCGGCAGCGTAAAGAAAGGGCCGAAGCAATAAAATGGTGGCCAGGTTGAGGGCAAAAATGGCAAATGGAAGGGAATAGCTGAATGGGAAGGGGAAATTATTGTAAAGACGAGGGACCGAGTCGACCGATTATTCTGGAATTTTTAATCTTTGACAGAAACATAATGTAATGAATTATATAGTAGGGGCCTGTAGATTAAAAATTCCGCGGATAGCCTGTCTAGAGCTAAAAACGAGACCAAACCAAGAAAGCCAATTGAAAATATCAATTTTTCGGGATTTCCCAGAGAAAAGTAAATATTTAAATTGGAGAAAAAGTACAGAACGAAAAGAACTAGTCACCAAATCGACTTACAGCGGATAGACAAGTTCTGACGAACAATGGAGGACCCGTGTGTAGTCAAGCACAGGATTGTTCCACATGGAATACCTTTGAAAAGAAAATGGTTAAGTGTTGACCATACCTTAACAAGTAGGGTGGGTCGACCCAAGACTTTACGAACGAAGTCGAGGGGAGGTCAGGGGTCTCCAACTACGAAGTCATCAAAATTAAGCCAATTTTGCGAAAATAGCCCAAATTTTCGATTTTTTGGTAAGTAAACTATCTTGGGGTGTGTTGGGATTTTTTTTTGAATATTTTGAATCCTTTTCTTAAGAAATTATAAGTTTTTTAGAAATATTATTGTATTGGGGGGGGGGTGCCGGCGGTCCTGATAAGGGCCGCCGGAGAAATTTTCGGAAATATGGGCCCTTTTCCTTAAGAAATTTGCAAGTTTTTTGGAAAAAATTTGTTGTGTTGAGGGGTGGCCGCCGGAGAAAATTTTGAAAATTTAGACCAATTTCTTAAGAAAAATGGCCAACTTTTTGAGGAAACTTTATAAAGAAATTCCAGCGTATTAAGGGGCCGCCGGGAAAATTTTTTGAAAAATTAATTAATTTTCTTGGGGAATTTGAGTCCTTTTTGGTAGTCATTTTTAGAATTTTATTACTAATTTTTAGAAATTTTGGATGGTTCGGCGGTCCCGATAGGGACCGCCGTAGAAAATTTTGGAAAAATGTGACTTTTCTGAAGAAATTTGATCATTTTTTCCTCCTCCTCTTTCCTACGAACTCNNCCCCCCCCCTTGTTAAGGTATGGTGTTGACTAAATCAATATGACCAGGAAATTTGTAAATTTTTAAATATTTTTTTTCAAATGAAAAAAATTGAAAAATATTTTAAAAAAGGAATTTGAAATGAGGTTTTCCCAATAATTCGTAATAGATGTAAAATAAAAATCATTTATTTTTTCTGGGCAAAAAAAATTCGTCTTTTTCTCGCCTTATCATATAGTAAAGTTTTTTCGGACCATTCATTTAGCGTTCCATCGCGGGCACAGCCAAAGGTGCGTAGTTGGCCAATCGGCGGGAAAATGCACAGTGCTCCAAGGAACGCTATGGAACCTTCTAACAGAGCAAACGCGGTTTGAAGTAACATCCATAACAAACGCCTATGTAGAAAAACTGTTTTAGCTTAAATTTAATTAATTTTTATTTGAAGCATTAGTTAAGAAATTTTTAAAGAATTTCCGGATCCATGAATATGAGCTGGATTTTTTTGAAAATTGTAGATGATGAAAATCGAAATGAATGAAATGAAAATGAAAATCCATTCTTTTAATTATCAAGTATAACCCGGACCTACAAAATATAAATCCGGAAACCATTTTGAATAGAATTATTTTTCAAAATTCAAATGTTTATTTTTTTAAAAATACTCAGAAAAATTTTCAAAAAATACAAAAAATTCTGGAAACATTGAAAATAAAACTGAAAAGGAAGTTGAAGAGAGTCCAAATAAAATTCCACCTCTGATTGGGCCGTAATCTGGCGGCCGAATGGTACCCGATGGCAGCACTGTTCAATAGAAATGGGACCAGCGCGTGGAACAGTAGGAACATATAGTCGTGCGCGTGCAGCGGTGACTCGCAGGGCCTGCACTGCGATGATTGTAGCGCGCCATCTTTGCGCATGCCCCAGGGACAAGGCTAAAATAAAAAATAATATCTGAAAAATTATTTGTTTAGTTTATGTGGATTTATATAAATTAAAAACACCCGAAAAAATTAATGTTTAAATTAAAATTGCTCTTTTAAACAATTGAAAGATTTTTTATTTGAGGATTGATTTTTTAAATTCAAAGGAATTTAGATCTTGCCATAATTTTAAAAAATTTGAATAATTAGAATCTAAAATGCAATAAAACAAATTTCCCACCCTGCAATAGGCAAAGATGAGATTGATATTGTCATCGATTTCCGTAATGGCTCCATATGATGTGTTGTTGGACTGTGCCTGAGCCGGTGGCCACCATCCACAATAACCGGGACAGCGCGGAAGTGCCGGAGGAGCGAAGGAAGAACTGCTTGGGGACGGGACGTGACCATCGATGACGAAATCATTTGGTTGAAAGCCCATCGGAAAGTGGTTGAGCTTGATAAATCTGTACAATAAAAAATAATAATCGGCTGATTTTGTATGGGAAGTAGTGGCGCGAAAGTCTGATACGCTTAAATTTTTGTCATATTATTTTGAAAAATCAATTTGTTTAATAAATTTTAATAATTATATTTTTTAGATAAGTATTATATTTTCAAATTTAATATTTTAAGAATCCCTACTTTGTTCAGGCGTCTAGCTACTCGTCATTTTCACCTCGAGATAGCAGCAAAGCAATGAACTGTTGATAGTTGATCCACAAATCTTAAACGAAAATTTTAATCAGATCATACGAAAATTAAAGCAAAAATGCCAAAATCGGACTGATTTCGATTGAAAATGTTTAAAAAAGAAAGTATAATATTAGTTTTATTAGCAAATAATGGAGTCCGAAATGATAATTAGGAGGTCATAAGCAAAAAAATAGTAAAAATAAATAAAGATGTACAAAAATTGGCCAAATAACGACGAAAAATTATTCATTATTTGAGTTTAGGAGGTCGATCAGATCAAAAATAAGGCATGGAATGATCACAGAGATTAAACCGAGATTATTTTGTATTGGTAGAGGATCTAGAAAACGAAAATATTTTCAAGTTTCAGAGTTTGTCACATGTTAGCATGACTAAAATGCGTCGAAATTTTAAAGAAAACATCTTGAAATAAAAATATTGCAAAAAAACTTAATTTTTTGGGGGAAAATCTAGATTTCGACGCATTCGCCGAGGAATAATCTTTGATCAATCATCTCAAGCTAATATTCGGCCAGTGCATCCTGCGAGTCGGTCGTGCCAGAGGAGGTTAATCGTCGGGCCCAATGGACGCAATAGAACAGCACAAAAGCACTGAAATAGAGGCCGAGGGAGGCAACGAACATCAGCGCGTAGGAGACTGCAAAAAAAGCTTCTTTAATGAATTCCTTTTTTCATATAGTGAGATTTACAAAACTAAAAATATGAGTGGATGATTGATTTAGTATTTAAAAAAGTATAAATGATTTAAAAATAAATGTAGATTATTAGGTCGTATTATAAATTTCAAAAAAAGAATGTTTTCATTTTTTTAAATGAAAATAGATCAAGGCATTCTTTACCCATCCTAAAACTAGAAAAAATTCTAAAATTTAAAAATCTAGAAATCTAACTTAAATAGGCTTAGTTTATATATCTAACCAAGGGGATACTCGCTGACAAAAGCGCTGAAGATGTTCAGATGAGTGCGAACCCGAAGTGTTGCCGAAGATAACTATAAAATGAAGCGAATGAGCATATATTTTTAAAGAATTAAATATATAAAGTATTTATATCATCAAATATAATAAAATGGACCTGTATGAATTTGTTCTGCAATTGGACCACAATGTGCCGGGTGGGCCTTCCCTCACGCTCCATGTAGTAATTAGGGAAATATATGGAGAAAAGTTCTGACAGTTCATAGCCGCCGGTGGAGAAGAAACCGCCCAGATACAGAGGCCAGAACACAACATTCCTGGTCTGAAAATTAGTTAAAAATTAAGAAAAAATAAAATCTCGATTTGAATCTTTCAATTAACCTTTTAGTAGATTAATCTAATTAAAATTTGTTTTGAAATCTTCCTAAAATTTCTTTAAAATAATTAAATTATAATCTGAAAAAAATTCATCAAAAATTTAAAAATATCCCCGACCAATGTATACAGTCGAGAAACCACGGAACGGGCATTGAACGCGTTGAAGATGGGTACACTTTTGTGATGTTGTGATAACAACTTCATCCGATCGTCCTTAATGCAAATTTTATATTTTAGATCAAACTTATTCATTGATTAAAATTACCTTGAGCATAACACTGGCCAGCACGATGCTTAATTGTCGATTTTGTGGAGTATCAAATAACACAATGTCGAGCACAAAGCTGTAATAGTAGCCGGATTGAAGCTGGATTTCTTCCTTAAAATATAAACTTAATTTTTCAATGATGTAATTTAATTTTAAAAAATGAATCATAAGAAGATTTGACAAATACTATATCTATTTTAAAGAATTGTATTCTAATTAAAGTCAATATGCACCCAATTATATTTTTACTAATGGTTGAACGAGTTATTCCTTTATTTTTTTCGTACCTCTTCAAGCGCGAACTGTGCTTCGGGAAAGGAGCATACGCCGGCCAACTCATCCGAGCAGGTCCTGAAGATGAACTCCAATGGCTGTTGCAGTTCCACAAAGTTGGAGGCGAACAAACGACGCAAAACCACCGGCGTGATCAGGGAGAGGACGAGCAGGGAAAGCAGACGGAGGAACAATGTTAGCAGGATAGCCTGTGAGGAATGGAGGAAAATAATAGAATTTTCAACGTTGTGGTTTCTTAGATCTAAAATCTCACAATCAATTGTTTAAACTTTAAATCAATAAATAATTTCTGGATCTTTGTCCGCGGATATTTTAACCATGATTTCTTTGTTTTTGACATCCCAAAAATATACCAACGAGACACGGTCACGGACGGAATGCCAGCAAAAGGACACTGGGCGGGTGAGGAAGCGAAAGAAGAATGACAATAGCATGTGGCCAAAGCTGTCGGGTCTTAAAAAAAGAAAATAAAGTTTGAATTAAACCAACAAATTTATTAAATATTAAATAAAAGGGTCCAAATCAGGGACGTACCCAGGATTTCGGGATGGGGGGGGGCAGGAGCACAAATTTTCGCCGAATTTTTTCCCCGGCGGCCCCGATAGGGGCCGCCGGAGAAAAATTTTGAAAATTTAGGCTATTTCCAAAAGAAATTGGTCAATTTTTTTGCATACCACAAGTTTTTTTGAAGAAATTTAACCGTATTTTGGGGTGTCGGCGGTCCCGATAGGGGCCGCCGGAGAAAATTTTGCGCTTTTGGACGAGTTTCTTGAGAAAATTGATCAATTTTTTTTCGATTTTCCCTTCCTTCTTCGATTTTTTTCTTCCCTTTTTCCCCCGACCTCCCTGAAAATTTTTTTAATTTTTCGGCGATGGGGGGGGGGCAGTTGCCCCCGTTGCCTCCCCCTAGGTACGTCCCTGGTCCAAATATAAAAAAAAAATTGATTTTAAAATAAAAATTAAAATTAGAAAAATTTAATTCTATTCTAGAATTTTTAATCTATTTTGAAAAAAGGTTTACAAACCTGAAGAATTGAAATTCGGTTGGCAAAGGTGGTGAGTTTTGCTGTTGTTGTGTATGAAAGGGCGAGTATGGAGGAGGTGGGGTCACGGGTCTGGCGAATTGATTGTAAAGAAGTGGTGTTGGATGTATAGCTGCTAAAGATGTTGGTTTTCTTTTTGATTTTTTGGATTAAAACAAAATGAAAAAATAAAAATCTCTAAACCGACGAATCGTAACGAAATAAATTTTTTAATTGAAAAGGCTTATGACAAAAATTTTGTGGTTCAATTTGAAATTTCGATGTTTACATTAAAATGATTTGTTACCGATTGGCTCGGGTGAAGTTTGTGTTTGTTGATTCTGCAGTTGTGGTCGCTTGTTGTAACGAACACTTTTGTTTCCGATCTCCGGTGTTCCTCGAAAATGGGCAACAAATTCCTGTTTCGGTGTTGTTGATGCGCCAAAAAAGTCCTGAATTTGGGGAAGGGGAGAAATAATCCCTAATATTTGGATATTAAAACGCTGACTTCCTTGTATAAATCTTCTGCCTTTTCTTCTGCTTTTTGGATTTGTGGTTTTGGTCCTCGAGTTGGCGCTATAGAGTTCAGTAACAATGCTTCTTCAAATTCACTGCGAACCGGGTAAAGCCTAAAATATAAAAATTTGATGATATTTATGAATTTTTATTAAATTTATTTTAAAAAAATTCGATTTTTATATTAGAATATTAGTGATAAAGTTCCGTGTGCTAACAAACATAATTTTTAAAAAAGTTGATTTTTTTAAATGAGGAATCAAAAATGTTTATAGTAATTTAGCGGTGTCCAACGCTCGTTATAATGAGGATACTTGAGGCTTCCGTAGAGATTAGTTCTTTTCTATAATATCAATTATTAAATCACAAACCTTTGCTCTTGAGATGTTGAGGTGATCAAACTGTTGCTCAGGTGACGTCGGCGAACCCCGAAAAGTTCGGGAAAACCCTGAACTTCCTGGCTGTTTCCAACAGTTGGATGATCGATCTCGAATGATGACGAATTGATTGAATGATGACCAGTAGTAGGGTAAGTGAGGGAAGCAAAGGACAAATTTTTATTGGGCGCCGCCGTTTTATCAATTGTCCTTATCAAATGGGTGTGTTTTATTTATTGGATTGTCCTGACGAAAGTGATAAGAAACGAAGTAAACAAAGGATTATTTATAAAAAAATAAATTTCTTTCTAGTCATGAAATTTTTAAAATTGGCTTGTAAAATAATAGAGAGAAAAAATCAGTAATCACTAATATAATATTCAGAAAATAAACTTCTTCCTTTTTGGCTTCAGTTAAAATTGACTCAAGAAATTTAATATTGTACAAGTTTTAATGTTAAAGTAATAAAATACTAATGAAAAATCGTTCAACCCTATTATAATGGTAATGGGGAAAATCCCAAGCTCCAAAAAGAGAGAAAATAGAGCAAAAAATGCGAGAGAACACGGCGCAGAGAAAAGAGCATACTTATAAAATGAAAATTGGGCGCCGATTGAAATGCTTTGAAATTAGAATTTTATGAAACGAATCTTTCACTGAAGTGACAGAGAAATATAATGGCAAAAGATATACAGAGAAAAGGTGTAGAGAGAAAGTTCAGAAAGAAAAACTCCCTCTTCATAAAAATCTTATTGTTAGAGCCAAAAGTAAATGCCAAAAGTAAATTTTTTCCAATTCAACGGAATTTTTGCGCCGATTTTATGTCTCCGGCTCAAGCGCGTTACTACAGAACAGCGGGCTCACGAGAGAGAAAGACCGAATTCCGCACTTCCCGGTGTTCCATTTTTGATGTTTTTTAATTTTTCAGTAATTTTCATCAAGAATTTTTCAAAATTATTCATCTAAATTTTCCCAATTTTGCTTCGTCGCCAGAATGAGATCAATTTGCAAATTTTTTAGTCGAGCGAAAACTTTGAAACAAAAAGCATTGTCTGTTTTATAATTCGGTAAAACGAAACCTAGAATAAAAGTTGAGCTCCGGGAGAAACGCTTTGAGCCACCAATTTTCGAAACGAATTTCTCATTTTAACCTGCTCAGGTAAAGCGAATGAGCAGAGAAAAAGAAATCAGACATATGCTTTAATTTAATGGAACATGCTTTCGCGTCATAAAATCGAAGAGCTAAAATAGAATTTGGAATTCACTACACGAGCTTTTCTGCGCAGATTTTAGAGAAACAAACTTGATGCGAAAAGATAGCATATTAGCTACGAAGTTAGTAAATTAGCTACAAAATGAGCCCAAGCACATCTAAATTTGCCCAGTCTAAAAAAAGTTATGGCCAAAACATCACTCGTATCGGCCAATTTCCAAAAAATGCCGGCATGAACGATTATTTTGGCCATAATTTTTTAGCCGAACTTACAAGTTAGATTCATTTTGTAGCTACAGATCGAGGAATTTTTATCGCAGGGCTGCCAAGTCGGCTTTTTTAAAAGCATTTGCTTTATTTTGGGGTCTGAACGAATTTTTCTCAAAATTCCCTTAAAATTCCATAAAAATGATCAAATTTCTGGTAATACTGGAGTTTGTACCCCCCCTTTTTTGAAAAAAAATATCAAAGGCCTAAAAATGGCCCAAAATCACATCCTAGGGTCAGTTTTTGATGCTGAATCTGATTCTGACGTCCATTTTGACGTCCTGCGTCATCTGACGCAACCTTTTGACGTCAAAAATTTATTTTTTCAAAATTCAATTTTATGCATAGAAATCAATTAAAAATCAACAAAATTAACGTTCACATGGGTAAAACAATGAAACATGGTGCCAGAAGTTGTAAAATATTTGCACGATCACCAAATTGTTTGCGCCACATAAATTCAGGAAAATAAGTGTCATATGTTTGATTTGTATTGCCGTAGTGATGACGATTGCGCTTGAAGTGACCCCATATCGATTCGACATTTGGGTATGTGAACCAGTTTGGGGTCAGACAAGAATTTTGAAAAAATAAATTTTTGACGTCAAAATTTTTGACGTCAAAAGGTTGCGTCAGATGACGCAGGACGTCAAACTGGACGTCAGAATCGGATTCAGCATCAAAAACTGACCCTAGGATGTGATTTTGGGCCATTTTTAGGCCTTTGATATTTTTTTCAAAAAAGGGGGGGGGTACAACAAACTCCAGTATTACCAAATTTCTTAAGAAAAAAGCATTATTTTTCAAAATTTTCTCCGGCGGCCCCTATCGGGACCGCCGACACCCCACACAATGGATTTTCTTCAAAAATGACCAAATTTCTTGAGGAAAAAAGCATTAATTTTTCAAATTTTCTCCGGCGGCCCCTATCTGGACCGCCGCCACCGGCCATCCTCTTACTACAATGAAATTTCAAAAAAGAACGGATTTTTTAAAGAAAAAAGCCCATATTTTCAAAAATTTTTCTCCGGCGGCCTTGGATTTGGAATATGTATGTAGAGATTAATAAATTCGTAATTATTCATATTTGCATCATTTTACCTTAAATTTCTTATTTTCATTATCCTAAAAGAGATTTCAATGATTTTTGTAATTATGCTTTTTTTCGAGCAATTACCCCAGTGAAATGCTTTATTTTAGGGTCTCAAATGCTTTTTTTCAGAAAAAAAACTTGGCAGCCCTGTTTTATCGGTGTCCATAGGAACCTTCTCTGACCGAATTACAATGTCTGTCAATGTTATCTCTCGCTTTTCCTTTTTCTCCTCGCCGCGAAAAGACAATATAAAATAGAAGAGAAAATCATTCGCTTCATATTGTTTTCCTTTGGACTTATGAACGGTGCTGTGTCGAAAGTAAAAAAGTGTCAAAGTGGGCGAAAGTAAAAAAAGTGCCAATGGTGGGCGAAAGTAAAAAAAGTGCCAATACAGTAACCAAAAGAAGAAGAACGGCAAAGAGCGGATACTACGAAATGACTACAGGGCAAAACGACTAAAGTGTGAAAAAATAATAAAATAAAATAAATTTAAAAAAGAAAAATGAATAAAAAAATATATAATAAATTTAAAATTTAATAATGACATATTACCAAAAAATAAATTTTTTTTGGAAAAATCTAGAAATCTAGAAGTTTTCGAGCTTTTTTGTTTACGAAGCTTTATAATCGGGAAGTTCTCGAGATTAAATTTTTTTAAGGAAATGTTGATTCAGAAATTTTTGTTGATGTGTATCAAGATTAGGTAGCTTGTTTCGCAAAGATATTGAGTTCAAGGGATTGATGACTTGAAATTTTTCGTCAAGGAAGCTCTTTGAAAATTTTTTATTCTGATCTTATATGTATGATTTAAACCATAATTAAGGGCCAAGATCCCAGATGACTAAGGAAAATAGCAAATATTTATTTTTTTGAAATTTTTTTATTTTGCTCATTTTTTGATTATGAACTATTCTTACTAGGATTGTTAATAGATAATATTTTGAAGATTTATAATTCTAAGGAAGTTGCAGGTCTAGAAAGAGTATAAAAATAGAAAGAAAATATTTTATTATTTTGCATTTTTTATCAGTACAATATTTTTATAAGTTATTTATTTTTAATTATTATTTTTATTTTTTGTCATTATTAAATTTTAAATTTATTATATATTTTTTATTCATTTTTATTTTTTAAATTTATTTTATTTTATTATTTTTTCATACTTTAGTCGTTTTGCCCTTTAGTCATTTCGTAGTATCCGCTCTTTGCCGTTCTTCTTCTTTTGGTTACTGTATTGGCACTTTTTTTACTTTCGCCCACCATTGGCACTTTTTTTTACTTTCGCCCACTTTGACACTTTTTTACTTTCGACCCAGCACGCTTATGAACACCGGTTGAAAAACCTTGGGCTGTAATTTATAGTGCTATTTTTAAAACCAAGCTTATTTCTCTATGTTTCTTTTGAACGGAATTATAACTCAAACAATACTTTTCGTTTCAAAGTTCTCACTCGACCGCGAAAAATTTACAAATTGATCTCACTCTGGTGACGAAGCAATACTTATGTATTACATAGAAAAGCTTTTTACTTTTTTAGAATTTTTTTTTATTTCACATATTGTTTTTACTGTACTTTTATCGAAGCGAATAACCTAAAAGTCAATTGCGGTTGAGTCAGAGAAGAGGATAGCGTTTTTCTCATTCTCATCAGCAGGAATTCAAACGCAGTTTTTAGCGCTGAAATTTCATCTCTCAAAGCAGAGAAAGAAAATGAGAAAATATTAAATTTTAGTGTATAAAACAAAATTATTTTATTTTTATTTTATTTATTATACGCTCTAAGGCGCAAGGTCTTGTGAAAAATAACCAAAATGAAGTGGAAACAGTGTAACAAATAAAGCTGGTGGGATGAATATGGTGAAATAATGCAATGTGAAGTAAATAGTGCAAAATTAAGTGAAATAAGAATAATGTGATTAATAAAACAATGTGAAGAAAATTTTATGTCCTTTTATTTTTGAGAATTAGCCCTGATTTGGGCAAGCATATCTTCACATTCTTTTACTTTTACTTGAAATTGATCATTAATTGCACGAAGAATGATGGGGGACACTGTGGGAACATAAAAGTTTAGGTTGGATTTAGTGCGAGAAGGGATATCAGAACGGAGAATGACAGAGTTTGCATAAACAATATAGTCTAATTTGGTTTCTGATCGTTTTTTAATGCAGTCTTGGATTAACTTTGAGCGTTCCTTACGTTGTTCTGGCGTCATTTCTTCCCGGATCCTGATTTCTTTGAACGTGCCCTCCCGGACTTTCGGCCTGTTGCGCAACACGTGCCTGGCAGCTCCTTGCGACGGCAGCTGGACTTTGATTGGCCGGTGTCGGTTGGGTTGACGCTTGCCGAGGCGGGTGACCGCCGCAGGCAGGCACGAGTCCAGTCCGCACTCATTGAGCACGTCCTGAACCCGCGCCACATCCTGTCGCGCCCTATCCACAGGGCGCTCGGCATCGCTCTCCGGCATGTTGGTGAGCACAACAGTGCGTAGACGATCGTCGTTGTCCCGTTGTGCATGCTGATCGGTGAGCAGCTCGCCGGCCAGCTTGAGGAGGTCGATGACTTGGTGCATCAGCGCCTTGACGGGGTCGGGTAGAGCAGAGTCGTGCAGGGCGGTGAGGTCGAGTTGGCTGATGCCCTGGGCCAGATGAAGGCGCTTTTCGTTGATATTTGTTGGGGAAGTCGATGGGGGAATTATGAAAAAAATTCATTCTAAAAAAGAAAAGTCGGCGGTGTGAGGGTCGTTATTAGAGTACTCATGTTAGAGTCACCGTTGTTATTGGGTCGTTAGAGTCTCGGTACTTTTTCAGTTTGGGTCCATGATTCAACCCCCACCCAAAAAAAATCAAAAATTTTTTTTCTCAATTTTCATTTAAGAAAAGACATTAACATTACTGGATAATTTTTGACGCTGAATTCGATTCTGACGTCCATTTTAACGTAATGCGTCATCAGACGTCATTTTTTGACGTTGACGTTAAAAATTTTTTCGTAAAAACATCTAAATGCTATTCCGGGGTGATTTTTGACGTTGAATATGATTTTAACGTCCATTTTAACGTAATACATTGCTTTTTTAAATGGACTTTTGGAAAAAAAATATATCAAAAAATTGTTTTTTGACGTCAGCGTCAAAAAGTGACGTCAGATGACGCATTACGTCAAAATGGATGTCAGAATCGGATTCAGTGTCAAAAATTTCTTCTAGGGAAGTCATTTTTAGATGAATTGACGAAAAAAAATTACTTGATTTTTTGGAGGGGTAAATTGTGGACCCAAACTGAAAAAGTACTCACATTCTTCCGAATCACATCCGCAACATTCCGCAATCTACCACTCACCTTCCGCTCACCCTCCAACAGAGTCCTTCTGCATCCTTCGATAATAAGGAATTCGCTTCATAAAATCATTAGCTCAAGATGTTTCTCTTGGCACCGTATTTTCATTTTATCGTGCTGACTCTAAAGTGGGGGACTGGGGACTCTAATAACCGAGTCCGATATCGCCCTTTATTTAAGTAAATTCAAAATTTTCGAAAAACAACGAACCAGAACTAGAAGAAAAAAAAACCCAAGAAGAACGAGCAAATATACTGCGGCCGCCAGAGCGAGGCCGATTTAAATCCATTTTTGCGCTCGAGCGTGAACTTTGAAACGAAAAGTACAGTTTGGGTTATAACTCTGTTCAAATCAAACCTAGAGAAATGAATTTGGTGTGAAAAAACAGAGCTAATTATTAGCTGCAAAATGAGCCTAAGTCCATCCGAATTGGCCCAATCTAAAAAAAGTTATGGCCAAAACAATCACTCGTATCGGCCAATTTACAAAAAGTGCTCGCACGAATGATTATTTTAACCGTAACTTTTTTTAGACTGGGCCAATTCGGATGGACTTAGGCTCATTTTGTAGCTAATAATTAGCTCTATTTTTTGACATCAAGCTCGTTTCACTAGGTTTGGTTTAAACCGAGTTATAATCCAAACTGTATTTTTCGTTTCAAAGTTCACGCTCGAGCGCAAAAATGGATTTAAATCGGCCTCGCTCTGGCGGCCGCAGAATACCTAGTCCTATAGCTCAAACTTTTCCCGTGATATCAAACTTTCATTTTATAATAAGCTAGACCTTGTTGATCCTGCATTTTTTTTCTCCCTTAAGCGAATACTTATGCATTAAACTTTTCGATCGACATGTCATTCCTTCAACATTTAAACAAAAATTGAGTTTTTTTTAAATTTATTTTGTTAATGGCCTTGAAATTCGCTTTTTAGGGTCATCATTATCGCCAGCTCGTTCATCTGCATCGCTACAATATTTTTGGTGGGAGTCATCTCATTGTACTGTTACCATTTCATGTATGCCTTCTTGATTTGATAAGTCTAATTCTAATCTGACACTTTTTTTCGAAATAACAAAATTTTATGGTTTTTATCGCTTAAAAATTGCTTTAATTTTTCAGCAAGGGTCGAAAGGCAAAAAAGTCAAATCCAGCAGAAAACAAAAAGAAAAAAGTGATCAAAACAGATGAGGCGAAAGAAATGCTGTCGAACTACAGCAAGTACGACGATCCGGTAGTTTTACCATTGTCCCTAAAATCCTAAAAATATTCTTCAGGAGTTTACCTACATCGACACCAATCTTATCAGAATGAAGGGTCCTGCTAAAATCCATGCACAATTGATGGTATATCATTACATTTATTTATCAAAGCGATTTCGAAAATTTTTTTTCGCTTTTTAGTTACCCTCTAAAGAGATGGAGATCCCCGACGTTGAATTCATTGTTCCGGAGGGACAAAACGCCAGAAATCGGTTCAACCTATGTGAAGTGTGGTCCATCGGCTCCAATTCGGCAGCGGTCAGTTTTGAGTTAAACGTTCCAAGATTCAGGAAAAAATCAAAGTAACGATTAAAAAAACTACACTTGTGGACATGAAAAATGTTCCACCATTTTTTTAAACTACAGTTTGAAGCGAAATGTCTGAATATTGTTTCTTTTTTCTCTACTGTTCTCTCCTTTTTGCGTGTTCTCTCCTCCATTTTCTTTCTCTTTTATGTTCATGTGCATTGTGCGAGACAGTGGCGCAAAAGACCGAAAACCAAAAATGCTAAAAGATAGAGCATTAAATTCTGAGTATGAAAGCTTTTTATAATTTTGTGTCTGTAAGCTTCAAAAAAAGTTTTTGGTTCAATCTTCTGAGTGTCGGTCTTTTGGTTTTCGGTCTTTTGCGCCACTGTCTCGCACAATGCACATGAACATAAAAGAGAAAGAAAATGGAGGAAAGAACACGCAAAAAGGAGAGAACAGTAGAGAAAAAAGAAACAATATTCAGACATTTCGCTTCAAACTGTAGTTTAAAAAAAATGGTGGAACATTTTTCATGTCCACAAGTGTATGATTATTTTAATTTTTTTTAAATTTAATCCTTTAATCCAGCATTTTTTCTGAAAATCCATGCACCTTAAAATATTTACCCTTCGTGCATAAATCATTTTTAAAGGTTTTCTCGCGTTCTTCTTATCTTAACATCACATTTTAAATTTTAACAGGAAGAACAGTACGTCAAAAATGATGAGTTGGTGTCGGCCATGACTCTCAAAGCCGACAAGGACGACGACCATGAGGATAAAAGCAACATGAGCATCAAAGTCCAACAGTAGAACAAGAAGTCGGAGCCGTCATCGTAATCTTGATTTTTAGGTTCAGTTATTTCCAATGTTTGTAAAATACGGTTATATTTACACTTGTATTGTATATGAACCATGAATTGTATCCATTAACCATTAGGATCTTTGTCATTTCAAACGCTGCCAATATTTTTTTCTATATAAGTATAAATTATCGTGGTTTATAAATTTCATTGGTCACAAATAAATATGAATGGAAAAACAGTCTCTTTCCTGAAAATTTAAATTAAAAAATTCACAAATTTCATTCAATGTAATGTAAAATTTTGGTGATTGAAGGTACATATACTTAGGGTGTGTAATAAGTTTTGAGCCCTCTTATGTTTTATCACCAATCCTTTTGAATTTTTTTATATTGTATCCAAACTATCTTCTTTGATTATTGCTAGAAAAATAAAGTTTAATTCCCAATAAAATTTTTTTAAATGGTTTTTAGAGTAAATACACCCAACATTGAATTTCGACCACATTATTTATATGGACTTGAATTAAGGCTTATTAGAACTGCTGTAAAAAAATATAGTCCAATAAACCCTCTTTTGTTGCACATTAAAGAAATATTTCACCAAATTCAAACAAAGATTTTAGGAGATCGCCAAAAACCCCATAAAATTAAGCCATTTTTAGGGAGCAAAATTGAAATTTCATCTATGAGGCTTTTTCAAATGCATAAATCATTTTAATTCGATAGTATTATGCCAAATTAGATTATATCTTAAAAATTTGATTCCGTGGCTTCTTTTTGTCATTTTATGGCGAAATATTTTTTTGATGGTCAGCTCAAAATCGATGTTGAAAGTTCGACTCGGGAAAAAATCACCTGCAGGATTGGGAAGCTCTTTTTTACCCAGAATATTAAGAAAATTGTGCTCTATCAAACAGCATTTGGATTGATCGGCTACCATTCCAAATACCACCAAGTCAAAAATACCACCACAAACGAAAACTTTTTTGTAAGACTTGTTAGATCAAAAGTATAAAAGACAAAGTTGTGCAGAATTTTATGCTCTATCTTTTAGATTCTTTAGTTTTTCAAATTTCCGCAAAAATTTTGAAATTTTTCGAAAAACACCGATTTTTCGCCTTTTCTCGAAAATTTCGGAAAATTTCAAAATTTTTTGCGGAAATTTGAAAAACTAAAGAATCTAAAAGATAGAGCATAAAATTCTGCACAACTTTGTCCTTTATACTTCTGGTCTAACAAGTCTTACAAAAAAGTTTTCGTTCGTGGTGGTATTTTGACTTGGTGGTATTTGGAATGGACGCGGATTGATCCTCAGGCCCTTTATATTGTCGAGAAAAACTTGGTCAAATTTGACCATGTCAAAAATGACCTTAATTTGTATTTTCCCTCTAATTCCTCTGAATTTTAAGCAACGAGGTTTGGTTTTGTGATCAAAAAAGGACAACATATCAATGATCATAATGGTAGATATTTGAGGGATCGTTTTTTTTAATTTGATTTTTTTAAAATAATTTTTATGCAATTGGCGAGGAGGGCTCAAGACTTATTACACACCCTAAGTACTTTAAAACAATTATTGATGGGACACACTAAATTCACTTCTCTAGGGTTTATCCGAAAAAAGTTATGATCATTTTTCTAGCGCGGGGGTGAAACCGCGGGGGTGAAACCAGCTGTTCCGGAAGAGGAGGGGGGGGGGGGGGGATCTTCGCAAGAGGCTCGGCTGACCCACCCCCCTATAAAATGTATGTTCCTTCCTTCATCCAAAAGAATAGTGATTTAAAAAAAAACACAATTTTATGCTTTCATATCATCAGCAAATGAGTGCCAATGTTCCGACCGATCACTTCCGATGAATAATCAAACATTCTCTTTTTGAAATTCCCCTATATGATAATTGATAATATAGCAAAGGCGAGAGATTCGCGTGCGAGTGGTTCGTATAGTAGTTCAAATGTTAGAACATGAGGTCGTCTTTGAGAGGGAATGAATTTTTTGGCAAAAATAAAAAACCAAGGACCAATTTTCTCATGATGCTTGAGGCGAAAATTCCAAGCTTCCTATGAAGCCTAAAAAATTACATTATAGA
Organism: Rotylenchulus reniformis; assembly: GCA_001026735.1. NCBI lineage: Eukaryota > Metazoa > Nematoda > Chromadorea > Rhabditida > Hoplolaimidae > Rotylenchulus > Rotylenchulus reniformis. Next base: position 226,650 of record LDKF01000006.1, read on the forward strand.
AAATCAGACTTATTTAATGATATCCCACTTCGAAAAACGACCTCGTTTCTAACACGCAATCACGTGGTGAACATTAAAATAAACATAGGCGAGATATACGGTATGGTTATGGTAGAAAAACAATCAAACAATAATATATCGATCGATGAGTGTTTGTTAAGGGGAGAAAGGTAAAGAAAAAGAGCTAAAGGATTGGGATACGTTATTTGGAGGAGAAGGAAAGTTAAAAAGATTTTTGGGGTGTTAGAGAACGTATAAAGCAGAGAGATTATGGGTGACAGAGAGAGGATGGAGAGAGTGGGATGGAAGAGAAGAGCGCTTGTTCAAAAGTGAAATATTCAAAAATAAAATGTCGATGCGCCATTCCAACGCTCAATGCTCTCGCAACAGCTTGACCTTGGCCACCTCGAAGAAGATTCTGAAAGGAAAAAATTTTAAGGAGAGAAAAATTTGGGCTAATGAATCAGATTTTCCGGAATCTTCGGTAAATGAAAAACGATAAAATAAAACGCATCGCCAAAATACTCACTCGTGGCTGTACTTGCGGAATACGGTGTCCTGGTACGGATAGTTCTTCTTGCGATCGTCCACCATCTGGTTTAGGCGCCACATCAGCGGTTCCACTTCGGCACGTGTGTAGCCGCTGTACTTGTCCAATACGGGACCCTAAAGATGATAATTTTTTATTAGTGTTTTGAAAAATAATAATCGATCAAATAAACTATTAAAAGGAATTGTAAATGTTGAAATTTCTAATGACAAATGATGCTTTTGGTTGGAATATTATTTGTGCTTTTTATGAAAATTAACTATAAATCTTATATTTATTTTTTAAAATATTTAAGTGGATTAGTTTCAATTTTTCATAAATTGGATTTATAAAATTATCACCCAATCGCCAATGCCTTTCATGCGCACCGCCAGGAGCAGACACGCGGCAGCGATCAGTGACTCGGACTCACGACAGAAATTCAGGAACATCAACGACGTCTCCAATACATAGCGTGCCAACGTCAGAGTGCCCATATCCAGTTTGCTCACCTTAGAAAATGCAAAATTTTTCCAATAAATCAGAAAAAAATAATATTTTTCTCAAAGGCGCTATTTTAAAATAAATATTGAATAAATAATCGATTCCGCCAAAATAAAATGTTTCAATTTAGCATACATATATTTTTATGGAAATTAAAAATTTATTCAGATGAATTTAAACATAACAAAATGAAATTTTTAGGTTTCTAAGAAAAAAATAAATATAAAAAAGCATCTCTAATATTTTTTCCTCACCCGAGCATAACGACGTAGGAAGCGGTAGGACAGCGGGGCGCCCAGGTCGAACTCGACCACCTTAAGAAGCTCACGTTCCATTTCCAACAGTTGATCCCGACTGAAGCTATCCTCCGCCATATAGATGAAGTCGTCGATTAGAGGCGGAGCACGTTCCTGCGTAGAAAGACGAAGGGAATTTAGAATTCTTTGACAAAAGATTTACTACAAAAAAGTGATTTTTGGCAAAATGGGCCACTTCGCAAAAAATTTCAGCCGACTCACCCTTGCAACCCACTTGCTTAACTATGATTTTTTTAAAATATCAAAAACCCACATCGAATTTGGAGGCAATGAACACGGCGGCCGATGCGATCAATTGCAACTGCTGGCCAACCACCTTGACCTTGGTGTGGTTCAGGAACAAGTCCACCAATTTGACTCCCAAGTACAGCGTCTCGTGGTTCAGCTCAAAGGTCTCCTGCAGTTCCACCATCCAATCGACCAGCTTGACACGTTTCTCAGTAGTCACATCCGGATGTTTTGCATGCGAGATGTAGTCGGACACGCAGAAAAAAGGCTAAATTTGGAAAGGGTAAAATGTGTTTAAAGTTGGATTTATGTGCAGAATTTAAGATTCAAAAAGTATATTTAGTTAGGTACGCGTAAGCCGTAAGAAAAAGTTTTTCACATTTTTGGAATGTTTCCCTATGTAAAAATTTTAGCTAATTCATTTATAACAACAATAAAAATACCAAAATTTAATTTTTCAGGTTCGAAATTTAAAGCAATTTTTATTTACTAGTATATATGTTGTAGCCGATATCGCATTTCAGCCGAATGCGCATTCGGCTAGCCGATATCGCATCGGTGATCCAAACATTTGCCAAACATGGGGGTCAAATGGTTTGAAATCCAAAACCAAATGTCAAAACCGTTTGTTTGGAGGGTCTACAACATATTCTGAAAAAATCAACAAAAATTTTTCATCTGAACATGGTCAAAACATCAAATTTATGTTTTTATCGATGTTTTGATGTTCGGATGATGTTTTGACCATGTTCAGATGAACAATTTTTGTTGAAACTTTCAGAATATGTTGTAGACCCCCCAAACAAACGGTTTGGACATTTGATTTTGGGTTTCAAACAATTTGACCCCCATGTTTGGCAATGTTCGGCAATGTTTGGCTCACCGATGCGATATCGGTTAGCCGATGCGATTTCGGCTAGCCGATGCGATATCGGCTAGCCGAATGCGCATTCGGCTGAAATGCGATTTCGGCTACAACATATATAAGTTAGAATCTATGAATTATTTCTGTCGTTTTTTTGAGAATTTTTTAAAATTATATTGGAATAAAAGGTTTGTTTCTTAATGAAATGAAATTTCGATCTAGTCAATCATTTTATACTAAAGTTTAAATCTATCTCTAAAAAAGATTCTAATTTTAAAATTTAGTGACCCGCCGTAGACGCGAGGATGAAAAGGTATGAAAATTCAAAAAAAAATCACCTCGCGGTATTTGTAGTAGGTGAATATGTCCTGGGCGTATTGCGACACCGCCGACAAGTCCCGCTCATTCTCCTTGTCAAAATCCAAAACCACAACTGGCTCCACCACCAATTGCTCCGCAACTTCCATCTTCTGCTCATCCTCTCGCTTTTCTTCCTTCTGGGACGTGGTTATGACATTGTTGTTCTTTTCCTGAGAAATTTTGGGTTTTTTGAAGGATATTTTTCAATTTCTTTGACATGAAAAAACTTGGCAGTACTTATTAATTCTTAATTTTTTATTATAGTATAATATTAAAAAAAAATTTATCTACCATATAAATTCGTTTTAAGATTAAAAACAACAAAAAAACTTCCCATATAATTAAAATTAAAAAAGAAAATAGAATTATTTTTTTGAGAATCGACTATATTAGAAAATTTTTTGAACATTAACTTCTGATTGAGTAATTAATTATATTTAAAATCTCGCCTGAGATGATGAGTTTGGAGGTTGTTGAACCGCTATCTCCGCTGCGGCGTTGGTGTCCCGTACAGCGAGTGCGGAAGTGCGTCGGCGTCCGGCGAGAGGAGCGCCGACCACAGACACGCGTCGGTTAGCGACAGGCGCAACATCATTGTTGTTGTTGCTGCCAGCAGACTCCTTCTTGGCCGAATCGATCAGCAGAGAGCGCGAGAAAGCCTAACATTAAATATTAATGTTTCTGAATAACGTAATTAATATGAGAAAGTTATTTTAAAATGTAACATGCCAGATAAAAGAAAAAATTTAAATAAAATTTATAAAGTAATCGAAAAATTTGGGATTTGGACATATGGTAAGTTGTTACCAAGCTGCGCCAGGTAGCTGAGGCGTCTACCGAAATGTCAAGTCGAAAAAAATTAAAAGGGTCCCTTTCCCTGTCGATTTTTCTAACGAAATTTCGTTCAAAAATAACATTAAAACAAAAATAATGAAGCGGTTCTATTGGACCGGCGAATACATTTTTTGCTTGTCGGCGGTCGTATCCTCTCAGAAAATTTTTACCAGCTATATCCTTGTATAGGTTATTTAAAATTTTCAAAAATATATTTCAACTCAAAATTCTTCAATCAGTTTTGTAAAAACCCCACCGAAACAGGAACAACCGCGACAGCAGCATTTTCATTGTTGTTCACGTTGCGACGCGGCAGATTGTTGTTCTGCTGGTGCGGATTGATGTTCTCCTTGTCCTTGTCGTTCTGGCTGCAAGCGCGTTTGGGCCGTGGTTCTGCGGCCTCCAACGATCCGTTGCTGGACCCTGCCGCGCGATGACCACCGCCTCCAACCAACTGCGGCGCTTGGCGCTTTTGTAGGTGCGCGCCTGGCTTCACATTGACTGGCTTGCCTCCAGCTGAAAAATATGAGGATGACTGAACTGAAATTAATTTAAAAAACAGATAATGTGACGTGGTTTCAAAGGATTTTTTTATTTATGTCCATACGTCGGCAAGGTGTCCCAGCAGTTGGGCCAAATGCGAACCCTCCTCGCCAGAGGAAAAATTTTTTTCAGTAATGCAAAAAATCATATTGCGCCCCCCCCCTGATTTTTTTTGCCATTTTTTCACTAAAATACATTTCAGTCCTGTG
>LDKF01000006.1:242943-259678 GCA_001026735.1 Rotylenchulus reniformis
ATACAGCCAAAAAATTGCGAATTTCCAGGTCTAGAACCTTATAAAACTTCTAATTTTCCAAAAAAATATTTTGGCATATTTATGGCATTTTGGCATAAGAACGACTTTATTGTGTGGGGAAAAATATATTTTTTTCATTTTTAGCATTTTTAACTCACCCACTCACCCTGTTTATTTACATAATATAATTTCACAGGAATTTGCTGTGCAAATTAAAAAGAGCGAAAATCTAATCGGACCTTGGACAAAATAGCGAAAGATGACCACAACCAATTGGGCCAACAAAAAGCGTCTGATCTGGCAAGTTAGTCACTTGGCCAAAGGGACAACACCATAGCCCCCGAAGCACCAATGGCCTTGGGGACTTCTAAACAGGCCCGGTTCGATTCCGCCACGCTGCGATGTTTTTTCTCCAAAATTCGTCCTTATCAATTCGGAAATTATTAAATATAAATCAATCAAAAATTGCGAGGGAGGAAGGACAATAAACTGGTTCTTGGACCTCACATCAATCGGACCTTTGAGTTTTTCGCCAAACTTGGTTTTTGCCCCAAGGTCATCATAAATAAAATGGCAAGAAAATCGCCTAATCCATGGAAAAATCTTCTTTTTTTATTTAAATTGATTTATATAGTTGATTTTTATTTTTCAAGATAAAAGCAACAAGGGATACTGTACCTATTTACATTCTTGGACAGTTGCAATTAGAAATGTGGGAAAAAGGGGATTCGGGAATTTTGGGTCAATTGCGGCTCAATAATTAGCAAAAATAAATTCCCGAAAAATACATTAATCAATTTATCCGTATTAAAGCAATTTTGTGTCGAAATTCACGTGTCTAGGCGATGACGGTGGAATGTGCTCGAGGCTGAGGCTTCGGAGGGTCCTTTAGGGATAAAATTTTAATATAAAAAATTATATTAAAAAACCCTTAGGGATACAATTTAATAGATTTTGGGTTTAAGTTTTTTTCGGCGAGAAGTCGACAAATACCTCTGACACCCAAAGTACTAACAATACCCCTCATCTCGCATACATTCTTGCCTTCACGTCATATTATCAAATCCGATCTACAATGTAAATACTACAGTATCCCCACCCTTTTCCTCACCTCTTTTACACTGTTTTTCTCTGCTTCTTTTCCCTCTCCGCTCTCCCCTTTGTCCCTTGCCTATGTCTGCTTCTCTGCACCCACCACAATGTGGAGCTGGTACTGCTCGCCCTCGTTGTTTGCCAAACTGGAACAAATAAAACAATTGGTGCCTCCTATCACACCCTGCTAAAACTTTAAGATAGTGGATACTGTAACTTTGGCACCCTGGTATTAACTTTGATAGACAGGGTACAGTAACCCCAAGACCACACGAATACCCAACACGGTACAGTATCCTGAATAATGTCAAGACTATAGGATGGCAATACCCCTTGTTGCTGTGAAGCTTGTGGACCATGGTTACTGTAATCCTGATGCTCAGGTAAAAGCTAGAGAATTGAGTTTAGTGTCAAAAGATAGCCCCAAATGTCTGCTACAAAAATGCAAAAACCACCTTCCGATTTGGCCAAGTAAAAAAAGTTATCATCAGATCTTTGGCCAAAATCATGATTTTATGGCTTAACTTGGCCATAACTTTTTTTCTACTTGGGCAAAATCGGATATAGTTGTTCTTCCAGGTTTATATTAGATATTTAGGGTTATCTCTCGACATCAAACTCATTTCACTTCAATCTGGGGTTTATCTGTGAAAACTTAAAATCCTTTTTTCTGGCGCGAGGGGGGAACTACGGGGTAGGATGATGTGCACTCCTTGGTTTCCGCCCTCCCAAAGGGCGACCGTTGCGATAACGGCGAGCAATGCATCAAGGTACCATATTCAGAAAGCGAACCAGACTACCGGTCCGGAATCTGTCTGGATCGATCTATCTAGACCCCCTGGTCACTGATCTATGCTCTTTTATCTTCCGCTTCTTCCTCTTTCCGCTTCTCCAGAATTTTCGTTTTCTGTATATTTACCGGAACACTCAGGTCCTTGGCATCTGTTCTCCCATTCCCTAAATATCTACCGTACCGCATCGGAATGCCTTCCGGCGGCGGATCCGGCCCCGCGTTCCTCCGCCGTCTGCAGCTGATCACCACCCATCTGACGCCCTCCCAGAGGGCGAGCGTTGCGACAACGGCGAGCAGTGCGGGGATCCAGCAGCAGGAGGAGAAGTCGCCGGCGACTGAAGGGGCGAGCACAATACGGCGACGGTGGAGCGCGAGACGACGCAGATGGAGGATGAAGCGGTGGAGGGCGGGGGCGAGCAGACGCCGTTGGAGCAGAAATTTCTGGCAGGGGGTTAGAGGGTTAGGGGTTTTTTTTTGAAAAATCTTAAAAGTCTGTCAACAAGGTCTGAAAATTAGCCTTATATAAATGGAATAAGGCCTAAACCCGGAAAATGACCCGGAAAATCCTGATGGAAGGGATACACAAAATTGCCTCATTATTATAAAAATGCCTAAAAATTGATAAAAAAAAAAATAGTTCTCTCGTCTAACAAAAATCGGAAATTTTTGAAATTGGCCTTTGAAACTCCTGAAATCGGCCTTGGGAAAGCTGGAAAATTCCATTGGTTTCCATAAAATTGGCAAAAAACGATGACTAATGAAATATGAAAAACAACCTTGGGGAAAAGCTATGTACATATTCCAGAAATCAGACCTAGGAAATTCTGAATACCAAGCCAAATTCTGAAAACCAGGCCATGAAGGTACGAAAATTAGCCATAAAAAATTTCACGCTTTTTAGAGGACAAAATTCGCGAAAATTTCTTTAAACAAATTCCGCAAATTGTGAGACCTGTTGGGCCGCGAGTGCATGGAGTTCGGCGACTGGGAGGCCGCCGAGCTGCTCGCCAGCTGCCACGGACATCTCGCCAGGCTCGTCGGCGACTGCAACCAGCACGGCCGAGTTCCAGTCGCCGGCGACGCATGAGGAAGGCGAGTGGGGGGAGCGAGTGAACCAGCGGAGGCGCAGCGAGTCAGCGACCGGCGACTGGAACTGATGAGGGAGAAGGGGGAATTTGGATGAAATTGGTTGAAAAATTTTTCAATTTTCCGCAAAATTTTTAGGGTAAAAGGGGAAAATCACTGTAAAATGTTCTGAAAATCCATTCGAATTTTCCTAAAATCCAAAAATGGGCCAAAAATCAGGGAAAACCTTTAAAAGGTTTTACATAGATAAACGAAAAAACGGGAAAATTAAAGGAAAAATGGGAACCTTTAAAATGAGCTAATCGAAAATTTTTTTACAAAAATCAAAAAAAGAGGAAAACAGGAGGGGGTGGGAGAAATAATCAAGGTTTTGAGAATTATTAGACCAAAAAAGAGATTGTAGGTAGGTTTTTGTATATATAATCTTAATATATGATACCGTATTACTTCTAGTAAGTCCTTCGGGAGAATTATTTTTCAACCCCCCCCCCCCACCCCTCCACATAGGGGAGACTTATTGGGGTGGGAGATTTAGTACTAGAGGTAGAATGGTATAAAATGGAATTTTTGTCGAAAAATCTGCACAAACCGACCATTCTGTTGATGGAGGGTTGTGGACGAATGGTGCGGTTGGCCAGCGCCACGGCCAACCAAATTCCATGGCCACAAGGGACCTAAAATTTTAAATGAAATTTTTTGAGAAAATGGCAAATTTTCCAAAATTCGGGACCCCTACGCCTTCCGCGTCTTCCGTCATCGGACGCGTCTCGCGTTCCAGCTCCACAAGTGCTGCGTTCAGTTCCGCGCGTTGCATCTCTTCCAATGCCCCGTCCGGATCGCACACCAACAAAAGGGTCGCGTTGTCCGGAAATTTTGCGAAAATTTTACACTAAGTTTTAATTTTTCCCGTTTTTGGGAGTTTTTTCTTCCTAAGGAACTTAAAACTCAAAAACCCCTAGTTCCAAATATCTAAATGTTCAATGCCCCAAAGCCAAAATGGACCATAGTTCCCAGAGACATGGGAGCCGCGGATTTTAAAAATCGAAATTTACACAGGCCTTGAAGTTTTTCAAAAATTTTCATAATTAGTTTGGACTTTGTTCTTCAACATCTCGGGGCAATTGGACATTACTGAGGACACGAACTTATGATTTGTCACAATAACGAAATTTTTTTAAAGACTGTTGATATGAGTTTATAGTCCATGGATCTTAGCAAGATATTTTTGATTTGCAAATCTTTGTTTTGGATTTTGGATTAGTTTAAGATGGGCCTGGATCTGAACTGGGCATATGGTAGAAAGTGAATTTTTACAGTATTTGATAAGGATTTTGAATTTGAACTGTAGGGAATCTTAGCAAGAGTTTTGGAGGAGCATCTTGGCAAGATCGCCGACTTTTAAAAGTTGACAAAATGTTACCATTGCGGCCGGACGATTGCACCATTGGGCGTTGCGCGCTTCGAAGGGACTTGCGAAGAATTGGGCACTGTGTTGGATCAAACAGAAAGCGACAGGGGACACCACGAGGAGCAGGGGAAGGGGAAGGCCGAGCATGGTAAGAAGGGGACAATCTTGGTAAGGATTTTGACAAGGTAATTGTCTAAGAAAAGGTCGTTGAGCTTGGCAAAAATTGTAAAACATGGCAGCAAAAAGTCCGGAAATTTGTATCAATCTTGGTAAGAAAGAACTCCAGAAAGTTGGCAAGAAATTGGCCCAAAATTTTGCAGATAATGAATGAACTAAGAAAAATTGGCGAGAATCGTAAAAATTGCTTCGGGTGTTGGCCAAGAAGAGTAATGGCCAGAAACTTGGTAAAAAAAGGGGCTTCCTTGACAATGACAAGCCAGCGAAGAAGCTTGGTGATTTTAGACAAAATGACAATTATCTGATGATTTTATCTAAAATACATGGAAAGCCTACATAGACTTGTCCCTATTTTTGGAAAAAAAATTTCTGCAGCCTTCGTTGAAAATTTTAAAAATCAAAGCTCAGCAGAGGCCAACAAAAGGGATACATATGCGAAATGATGGGGATGAAATGAATAATTTGTCGGATGCATTGGGAAACAAAAGTGAATTTGTCCAACACTGATCGATCCGATGGATCATCATCCTTCACCCTTGGGCCCAACTTTTTTGCTTTTTGTTTTCCTTGTCCAGAGCGGACTATTACACAAAAATCTTTTTTTTTTCTCTAAAGAAAATTGTTACAAATAACATAAAAGGGGAATTGTCGCAGAATTTTCGAGGCCTGGAGAATTTTTTCGAATTTTCGAGGCCTTTTTTGAATATTAGAATACCAGAAGTCAGCCCAACACTTGATTAATTTCTCAAATTTCAATTTTTGAAATTTTGGCCTTCCATGACCTTGATCCCATTCCGTTGGAAGATTAAATTTTTTATTTACTTGAGCTAAAATCGAAAATTTACATATAACTAAAGCGATTTTAGATTTTCAAAAAATCCTCCAAAATTTCCCCGATTTTTTGTGTTCATCCCCGCATCGCGCACATGTTGCAGGACTTTCGGCAGTTTTGGATCATCCAAACTTGGGTGTGGGGCAGTTGGCAAAGTCCGTTGGTGGCCCAGACGCCGCAATAAACGAAATTGTCGTTGCAATCGGAAAAATGGAAAAAATTAGGGAAAATTTTGGCAAAATTTAGTGAGGAAAATTGGGAAAAAATTTAAGGAAAGTTAGGAATTTTTTGAAATTTTTATTGAAAAAAATACTATAAAAATGGAAAATTTGGGGAAAGTGGGGAAATCTTTGTGTAAAAAATCGAAAAATATATTTAAAAAAATATTGTAAAACTAGGGAAATGTTTTTGCAAAAATCACTTTAAAAATTTCGGAAAAATCTCCTGGAAAATTTTAGCAAGAAAAATCGACAAAAATTCAAAAATATTATTTACGGGGCATGCAGTACATCCTGCGCAACATTTCAACGTCCGAATTACTCAATCCCCTGCGTTGGCCCATCTTTGGGTCATTGAAGGCCGGATTCGTCTTAAAAAAATAGAATTTTTTGATTTTTAAAAATTTCGACCTTCGCAGTCATTGTTTTGCGCCCGTTCATTGACCCTCGGGAGCCTTCGTAGTGCATTATTGAGCTGAAAGGGGAAATTTTCAAAAAGAAATTTGGAAATTTTGAGAAAATGAAAACCCTAAGAAAAACCATCCATCTAATCTCAATTTAGGCCCTCTCTGTCGGCTATGAATTAATAATCTATTTGATTGGGGGGAAAAGCTTGGAGTCCTAAAAATTTAGATCCCACCAAAATCACGTGAGAGCAACAACCAAAAAATTGTGAATGTAAAAATGAGAATGATCAAATTATTGGATTTTTGATTTCTGAAAAATGATGTGAAATAATGGAGAGAAAAAATAGTTGCATCAGAGAGGAATTGACCCAGCACTAATCGAGCAGAGTGGCGTAACTTGCCAGATCGGACGCCCCAACCACCGTATACTACTTACATTAGTACTACCAATCAGCAGGGACGTAACGAGGGGGGCAACGGGGGCCCATCGTCAGGGGGGGGGGNCCCCCCCCCCCCATCCGAAATCCTGAGTACGTCCTTGCTACCAATGGAAAATTTATTTCGGAAATTCAGGCAAGGATGGGTCAATTTTTTAATTTTCGATGCCCAACAGTTCACTTTTCTAATGGTAAGGTTTTCTCGCGGGTTTTTTAATTTCCCAATGTTCCCACCCGTAATCATAGGGAATTCCGTAGCTGGTGGTGGTGCTCACGCCGGCCAGGTAAAAGGCGCTGTGATGTTGCGGGTACACGTTGGCCAGGTTGACCCGGATGAACGAGTCCCGGTCTGGAAAAGGGGGGAAGGGGGTTAGTTTCCAAAAAAAAACAGAAAACCAGGAAAATATTCCGGAAACTCCAGGGAAAGGCTTTGAGAAGGTGAAAATCGGGAAAAAACTCGAAAACCCTATGAAACTTGACATTTTACGTCGAAATCGCGAAAAGACAAAATTCCACAAAAAATATGAAAAAGAAATCAAAAAAATCCACTAAAATTGCAAAAAATTACTTTAAAAAATTCCACAAAATTTTTTGGATTCCCTCCCCCTCTCCTCCCTCCTTTCCCTTCCCCCACCGATTCTCTGGTGTTCATGGCCCAGGCCCAAGGAGTGCAAAGTCTCGTGGATGGCCACGCCCTTGGGGTCGGCACACTGGAAACTGAGGCGAATGACGTTGATGTACGGGGACTGGACCATGCCGATCGGCGAGGAACCGCACCTGCGAAAAAATGCGAAATTTCCGAAAATTCTTTGTAATAAATTTGCCGAAAAAATTGGATAGAATCAGAAAATTGATCTGTAACATTTTTTAACATGACCAATTCCGGGGCAGTTTTGGGCCAATTTATATTTTTTGGCCATTTCTAGGGATTTTGGAATTTATATGAATTTTTTTGACAAATTTTGTGAAAATATTGTTTTTCCCCGAAATTTTCCGCACATTGCCGGGTCCGCGTTCTTCAAGTAGTACAGGTGGGGTCCCGATGGTCTTGTCCGAACTTCCTGGAAGTTCAGACAAGTCCTGGACTGGATTTCTCGGATCGCGGCACGAATGGTTTCCCGGTTGTATTCCGCTGAAAAATTGTGAAAAAAAAATAAATAAATATTTCAGAAAAAATTGATGCTATAAAATGTGGAAAAATTTGAAAAAAAAACAAAATTTTACGCAAATTCGGGTCGAAAGTGTAGAGAATGGGCCTTCCGCTGGGCCACCTCTGGAAGGGTCCGGTCTCGAAGAAAATGGAGCTGCCGGCACGCTTTCGACGACCCATTGTCCCAACTCCGAAACCAACCTTAGGAGGGAGAGAGAAGGGGGTTGATTTTCAATCCAAATTTAAGGTTTTTACTCAAAATGGGAATTTTTGGGCGGGAGGGATCATTGGGGAGTTGATTTCAACAAATAATAGAGTGGCAGGTTGATTTTCAAGGAAATTTTGAGGGATTAATCAAAAAGGGGAGGTTCGAATGGTCCTTTGCTTGAACCATAGTCTCTTAAGTCCTGGTTATTAATTTTATTTTATAGATTTTGGCCTTGAAATAGGCTACAGGAAAATCTACTATTTATCGTAAAATTTTTAAAACTCTCACCCTTTTTTCGAAAATGTACCCTCTAGAAAAACGGTCCCAGAACCGGGATTTCTTGGAATAATTCTTTAGAAATAAATGGCGAATTTTCTCATAATAAAACCCTTTTTTTTGCCTTATTTTGGTTGATCTCTGTGATCAGTGCGTTCGCTTGCGGTTCTGTCAGCAGAATGTCGTGTTGGTATAGTCCGTCATTGGCGGGTTCGACTTTTCCCTGAAAAATTTTTCGATTTTTTTTCGCATTTCTTAGGTCCTTAATTTCTTACTTCCAGTCCGGCCTTCCGGATCAGTGCCTTTTTCACCTGATGGGTTCGGGCCATACGAACTTCAACATCCCGATCTATCTCGGACATTGGTCGGTTAGGCCTAGAAAATTGCGAAAAAAATTTTTTTAGCCTATAACAAAATTATGAAAACCCGCAAAAAAGGAATTTTTTATGTAAAATTTCGAAGAGCTATTCGGAGTTTACATTTTGGAAAAAAATTTGAACTAAAAAAAACGAAAAAAATGTATTCATCGAGGCGGAATCGAACCGGCACAAGGCTAATAAGTAAGCAGAGTGGCCTAACTTGCCAGATCGGACGCTGCCATTCACAAAGCACAGAAGATAAAGTCCGATCTGCTGGCAAGTTACGCAACACTGATTTAATTTTTTTAGAGTTAAAGGCCCGGTTCGATTCCGCGCGGGCGCAAACATTTTTATACCATTTTCCATATTAAATCTTTGTTTTTGATTCAAAATTTCACGCGAGTGCTTTGGCGATGTGTGCCTCCTGCTCCGCGATGGCGGCCCTTTGGTTGAGCCATTCCGGCTTCTGTTTCAGGCAATTCACCGAGCCACAAACGGACTGAAAATTGGGGGAAGTAATTGGGAAAATTGCGAAAATGGAAAAATACAAAGAAGCTCAATAGACCCCATTGTCCCAAAACAATTTTGTTCTTGATAGATATGTAATAGACCAATTAAAAAAGCGAATTATGCGCTAAATGAATTGATTTTTTGGCCCGACCTTTTGCGGATTCCCGCGAAAATTCGCAAAAATTCCAACTAATTTCGAATTTTCCTTGGAAATATTCGAACAACATGGGATTGTCCAAAGTCCGAAACCCCCCAAAAAGATGTCCAACAAATGGACCTTTTTGGAGCACAAATTTTTCTTGTACGAGGCCATTCGGATCTGGGGTCTAAGGACAATGGCAGCCAACATATGGCCGGAACAATTTTAAGTCTTTTCTAGCCTTTTTGGTGTTAATTACATAAAAATTCTTTTTACCATAAAAAAATAAAAAAAATAAAAAATCTTTTGCCTCGACAGCTTGGCGGACTTCGGCGTCGAGCTGGTCAAAAGTTTCGGGAATGTAACTGCGAAATTGGTCGGGGACACCGGCAAGAAAATTCTGCAGGGACAGGGAGGGCACGGGCGGAATTTGGACCGAGGTGAGGCCGGGGAACTGCGGAAAATTAAAAAGATTAAATGCCCGTAGGCGAGCGGAACCGAACCGGCACTGTTAGCCTAACATAAGCTAGGAGTGCTACCGCTCCGAGTCCCGAATGATCCGAGTACCGAATCAGCCATAACTTTTTTTAAGGACTTGTTAGACCAAAACTTCAAATGTCAAATATATGCAGAATTTTATGCTCTACATTTCTGTAAATATGGTTTTTTCGAACTCCTTCGAAAAAGTTCCTTCGAAAAAAAATCGGCCAAAATCAGGTTTTTTCGAAAAATTCGAACTTTTTCGAAGGAGTTCGAAAAAACCATATTTACAGAAATGTAGAGCATAAAATTCTGCATATATTTGACATTTGAAGTTTTGGTCTAACAAGTCCTTAAAAAAAGTTATGGCTGATTCGGTACTCGGATCATTCGGGACTCAGATAGGTAGCCGCTAGGAGAGTGGCGTAACTTGACAGATCGGACGCCTTTGTTGGCGTAGTGGACAGCAGAGCTACTACAGTATACTGATGGTGTCCGATCTGGCAAGTTAGCCACTCTGGCCTATTTAAGTTTATCAGCCTTACAAGACAGTTGGAAATTTTTTGGAAAATTAAGCGAAAACGTAAAGGGAAATGTGGGGTGGAGCTAAAAAATATAAAAGAAAATTGTTTAAAATACTAAATATTTATTGAAAATTTGGTAAATTGGAAAAATGAAAAGTGCTGAATGGTCAAAAAACGAATTTTAAAAAAGAAAATTATCTAAAAATTAACCATGTCGTCCAGCCCCAAGTCGGCCCCCTGCGGCACCGGACCCTTCACAACGAATTCTGGATGCGCTCTGTTTTTGGTTTAAAATTTATTTTTGTAATGCCAAAGAAGAGCCTTCTATTCATGGAATTTCTCCCTTTTCGGGATTTTCCGAATTTTCCCCCCCCCCCTGTCGGACCTGCACTGGGGGTCGTTGGGGTGCCGTGAGCAGAAGCGCATCACCCGTCGCTGCACATGCGGCGGGATGGGCGAGTTTGGGTCCGGCGCGAAGTACTGGGCCGCCACCCCGTTGATCAGTCTGAATTTATTTTTGCAACAAATTCAAAATTTTCAATTTTTTGGCAAAGATTAGTGCCCATCGCCTTGATTATTTTCCCATTTTAGGCTATGAAAAATTCGAAAAAAAATCGTTTATTTAATTTTAAACACTCGATTTAATTTTCGAAAATATGTTAAAAATTTGTTGAATTTTTGCCCATTTTGTTGAAACTAAATGAATTTTTCCCTTTGTTCGAACCGGTTACCCAAAGCCAGAGTTGCGTAACTTGACAGATCGGACACCCTCTGGCTTCTTGGCTAAATTGCACCGGTTCGGTTCCTTTTGGATGAAAATAATTTCCTCCGTTATTTAAAGTAAAAATTATTTATTATATCAGTGAAGAGATATTTCCGTAAATTTTTAACCAAATATTTTTTTTAAAATTATACAAAAACCCATTAAATTTCTGTTTTTTGATTTTCCGAACCCCTTCTCCCCCACCCTTCGACTCTCTCGCTGAAGTTGTCGTCCATGCCGACCCGGTTCAGAATGCCGTTCACGGTTCGTCCAATGCCAAGATCGTCGTCACCACCGGCAGGCACTATGAAATTTAAGGGATTTACAGGTTTAGGCATCCTAAAATGTTTTTATAAATTTTACTAGTGATTGGAAGCTTTTCGCCTAAATTCGGTTAAATTAGCTCTGAAAGGTTCGAATCCGCTCTGATGAGGGAATTATTTTTTCATTCCCTTTTAGGTTTCAATTTTTGAAATTTAACCACATAAATTAGTCAGCGGATTGTATTAATCTGATGAAATGGCAAGAAAAATTCTAAAACAGAAACCAAAATCTCTAGCTTCGGTCTTAAAATGTTGATTTCCTATAAAACTGATTCCAATAGGCATCTATATTTTCGGAAAATTTCGAATTTTCCCACCCGCCAATGTTTGTGGTTGGTGTGAGGTCCCTCCCCCGGCGCCCATCAGAGCGCCCAAATTGCCAAGGTCAAGGCTCCCGAGGTTGAACTGGCCCATGGACGGGTTGATACTGAATATGGCGAGAAGGGCGAGCAGTGCAAGGGCCATTATTTGGGGGGAATTTTTAGGGCTTTAAAATGAATTTAATTGATAAATTGTTTAAATTTTATTCCTTAAATTGAAAAAATGGTTTAAAATATTTTCACAATTAGTTTCAGAAGATCAATTCTAAAGAAATTTTTCCCGGGGGAAAAATCAATTTTCGCATTTTTCATTTTTTGGAAATGAATTTTTCAAATTTAAAATTGGAGTGTTTGATCAGCAAAATCAGTCTGAATTTAGTTTAATTTGATTTGCCCCAATGAGTGTCTCAATCGCAATGAAGTGATCAGATCAGATCGGACACCGGTAATTTTTTTTTCCTTTTCCTCTTTGGGCAAAATGAGACAAATAACGGGTTTTTCACAATAAGTACTTGGATAAGAAATAAAAAAAAAGATTTTTGTCTGATTCGATTATTTTAATTTTTAGAAAAATATTTCACAAATTTCAGTAAAATAAATTTTAAGCAGAAATGTCAATAAAAATTTAGAACATCCTTAAACATAAATATTGAATAAATTAATAAGACCCATAAGAAGATTATCAAGAGCATAATAGCAGAGAAAAAGTGGAGAAAAAGCAGTCAGAGAAAAACACCACCGAGAATTCGAATGAGAGAAGCAGAATTCAGGCAAAAGTGTGTCAAATGAAGAGAGACATACACAGCAGAGAGAATTAAGCAAAAATGGAGGGCCGATTGGAGATCGGATCACAACCCGGACACCGGTCGAACATGTCGCCATGGTACAGCGGAAAAGGCGCCTGGCATTTCACGCATCGGCGCACATCGTACACGTTGCAGTGCTTGCACTGTTTATTGTTGGGGAGGCCTAAAAGGTGGAATTTTAGAAGAAACATTTCGAGTCCAATTCTCCAATTTTTTAGGGCCATTTAAAATTATCCTTTTTTGATTTAGAGTCAATTTGCTTATAATAATTTTAAAAAATGCAAATATTTGCAATTTTAGTAGATTTATTAAACGCATATTAAATATTTTTTGCTACCCATTTCCTACTCGTTTACCTTCCGGTCGTGATTGGCCCTTGCCAAAGGCATAAACGTCATTAAACTCGTCGGCATCGAATAGCGACACGGGTTCCTTCAAATGACGAAATAAATAAATAATATTTTATGTTACTTTTTCTATTTTCTAATTTTATAAATTAATTTAATTTTTATTATTTTATTAATTTCCCACCGTGTAGTACACCTCCACCAGCAAATCCAGCCGGTTCAGTGAGTACTCCCGACACACAGCCAGGTATTGATAGCCGCTCGGTGCCGATCCACTCTGCCGCACTTGCAGAAAGGGATTGTTGGACCAGTCCAGCTGGATCATCTGCTTGGCCCTGCAGAATCTGGATTTAATTTTTTAGAAATTTTAAATAAAAATTTATATTTAAAAAAGTATTTTTCGTTAGCAAAAGATTGAACTTATCAAGAAACTTACAAATCTGTGGTCGAACCTTGCCGGCAGACTAGCACCGTAACATAGTGCAAGGCGGATGAATTGTTCTGCTCGCCCATCTTCGCCTCATTGCAATAAAAGTCTGCAAAGTACATGTTGCACTGGCGGAAATCGAGCAGTTTGCCGGCCGAGATCACCATTTGTATATCCCTGAAAAAATATAAAAACATGAAAATCTTTTGCTTCAGATTGAAAAAGATAACCAGAGAGGCTTACTTATTTGAATGATTTAAAAATTAAAAATAATTTCAAATAAAAATTAAGAGTCCAGGAAAAACTTCAATTTAGCTTAAACCTACCCAAAAGGGGAATCGTTGGGCAAATTTTTGCCCTTCAATAATGTGGAAAAGAACAGTCCGTTGATGGCCCCGTTGATTGGGCAGCCGGGGTGACCATTTTCGTCCTTGCGATACGGGTGCATGATTCGATCG
Organism: Rotylenchulus reniformis; assembly: GCA_001026735.1. Lineage (NCBI taxonomy): Eukaryota > Metazoa > Nematoda > Chromadorea > Rhabditida > Hoplolaimidae > Rotylenchulus > Rotylenchulus reniformis. The sequence goes on from LDKF01000006.1 coordinate 256,484, forward strand.
GGGCCTTAAATGTTTTCACTTTTCAAAAAATGGATTTTTAAATTTTAAGAAATTTTTATAGCTAATTTTTATATAATTTCACAATTAATGTAAGATTTTCAATTGTGGCAAATATTTTTAAATTTTTTTATTTTTCCAAAAAAAAATTGATAATTTTTTCTGACCCGAATTGTATATCTCATCCCAGTAATGCTTGGGTTTGCACCGGTGCAACACTTCGAATGGATACATGCGTTCCCCGCAGAACGCCTTCGCCTTCCTGAGAACCATTTCCATGTCATTCCGGGAGAAACCTGTAGAGGTTGAGGGGCGAAAATATACAATCAAATAGTAACAAAATTTAGCATTTTTACAGTATCAATAGGGGAAAATCAGGATTTTTGGTTGAAAAGATTAATAAAATTATTTCATAAAAATACATGAGAATAAGTAAATTTAAAAAATACAAAAAAGTAAACCAAAAATTTTACTTAAAGGGAAATTTCTGTTTTCTAATCTCTTCTTTCCCACTATTCCTTATTAATTAACCTTATATTAAAAAGCAACCCTAAACTCACTGGCTCTCATTTGGCCGCAAGCGTATGCAACAGGTTGTCCATGGATGTCGAAGCCTTCCAAGGTTACCGAGTAGGTCCTTCAAACAAAATAATTTTTGAAAAGAAGGGATCAGCTAGATGAAAAAGCAATTTCCAGGAGTTGATAGTTTTAAAAATTCTAAATAATTAATTTTATTCATTAAATAATTAATTTCATTCATTAAAAAAAAATTTTAAAGATTTTATTGGTAGTATTAAAAAATGGCGGGTTTTTAGTTTATTCGATTCTTCGGCATTTTCCTTACCTGCCGGCGATCACTTCGAACACTTTTTGAATGGTCTTGCCCACCCCGAGTTGTCGTATATCGCCATCAGGTCCCTGTATGGTCAATTTCTGGTTGTCCACCACTTGATCAACTGAATATGCAAAAAATGGATTTTTTGAATTGAAAAAATTCCCTGGTCAACATTTTTCAATCTTTTACAAATAATAGGCCAAATCGCCAAATTTAAGAAATTTAAGAAAAAAATTTTAAATTCTATTACGAATCCTCGACAGATTTAAACGAAAAATTGAACAAATGATAGTCACACTCTACAGACCTTTAGCATTGACATTTTCCGGGAATTTCCATCGGAGCAAAATGTGCCGTGAACTGATCAATGGTTCGATGACATAGGCCAACGGCTCGCATGCCAGTGGTGGTGGTGGTGGAAGTCCGGCAAATTGGGGCGGAGGCGTAAAGAATTGAGGCGGCTGAGGAGGCGGAGGAACACAGTGACGCGGCGGGAAAAATTGCCTGAACACCCAAAAGATGAAATGTAAAAATAAAAATGGATAAAATTTCAAGAGAAAATGCCTGAAAATTTGCATGAAAATTTATTTACCTAGCTTCACATCTGTTACCCTAAAAGATAAAAAAATAATTTAAAAAATGTTAATTTTTTGCTTAATGCTTTTTTCAAGCTGTCTATATTTTCAAAATTTGAACCAATCTAATTTCTTTGAATGTAATTTCTCGGACCTGGCCTGTTGTTCTTGAGCATGGAATGGTGGCATTTGCGGTGGTGCCGGTCTGTGGATGTTCGGTGGTGCCATTGGTGGGAATTGCTGCTGAACTCCTGGTGGTGGTCTAATGAATGGCTGTGGAGGTGGTGGTCGACCCGTGAACGGTTCATTGGGCCTAAAAAATTAGTGAATAAAAACTCTCTCTCTCTCTCTCTCCCATCTCCCAAACTTTTTTACATTTTTTGGCGAAAGATTAATTAAATGTTAAAATAAAATGTGTTTAAAATTATATTGGAATTTTTGACACGACCTGAATCGCTTTTCGGGGCCCAATGGAATTGCATTTGCGCCTGTTCCGGACATTTTGCGCTTCTTCTGTGTTTGCTGATGATTTTGACCAATAACCTGAGAAAAAAAGTATTTTCTTTGTTTTAATTATAATTATAATCCTAATATCCTGTACTAAATATATTACTTAGTTAGTAAAATATTTGAATTATATAGTAAAAAAATTATTAAAAATTCCCACCTCAATGTCTGGCGAGTCGCTGGAGTTGGAACGTGACGTGCTGGCGGTGGCAGCGGAACGAGAGCGTCCATCGCTTGGTTGGTCAAAGTCCACCTGATCGGGATATTTTCCGAGCAGAAAAAAGTCCGGAATTCGCAGTTCCATCTCGTCAAAATCTGTGTGAGCAAAAGTGGGCAAAACTAAAAATATTATCGTTATCTTGGTTAATTGTCTAAAAAGAATTGACGATTTGTTAAAAGGATAATCTCATTAGAAAAAAGAATTCGCTTGTCGGAAAATTTAGAGAGATGAATTAAAATGAAAAATCAAATTTGTTTGAAAAAATCTTGTTGAGAGCGGACCCCAATGGTGGTTCATTCTGAATGATTTTTCCTAGGGTGGCGGAATTCCCCGCGGGGACGGGTCACCGCGGGGACGGGGACTGGCGACCCTCGCGGGGACGGGGACGGGGATAGATTTTCGCGGGGTCCCCGCGGGGACAAGAAATTTTTCTGTCTTTTTTTTTACAGTGAAATTTTTTCGAAAAAAAATATTTTTCTCATACTAAAATTCAATTTAACTCAATTAAAATATTTTTTATCAAAAGTAATAATTTTAAAAACTATTTTTAAACTATTACTAAGAGATGTACGATGTTTATAATTCGGAGTTCGGATGCTAAGAAAATTACCTATACATAAATCATATAAGCCTTAAAGATTAAAATTATTTCCAAGGTCAGGAGTGTCAAAAAATACATGAAGAAAAAAAAGATTTGAGGATTCTTATTTTTGATAATTTAAAATTTTTTAAAGAAAAATTTAAGCGATAGCAGCGGATTTTTGGAAGTTTAGGGCCATCCAAAATAGTATTTTTTGATGGGTAAAAGAGATAACCTTGATTGAGGGGAGTCGGCGGCCCCGATAGGGGCCGCCGGAGAAAATTTTTTCGAATTTTTAACACATTTCTTAAGGAAAATTGACGATTTTTTGGTCAATTGTATCGTTTTCTTCCTTATTTTCCTCCATGATTCCTAAAATTTTGGTTCAATATTTCCCGATTTTCCCATTCTTAGGGGTGTATTTTGTCCCCGTGTCCCCGCGGGGACAAGGCCACGGGGACGGGGACTCGCAACCCTCGCG
>LDKF01000006.1:280058-302050 GCA_001026735.1 Rotylenchulus reniformis
GGGGGGGTCAACCACCCTCCGTACTAACTATGCCCAGGGGGGGTCAAGGGGGGGTCGGACCCCTACCGATACTATGCCCCTTATTTTTCATTAAAACTCAAATTATCGCCGAAAAAAATCATAAAATTGCTAAAATTTTGGTGGCATTACACAATGCACCTTCACTTTAAGGCCGCCGGAGAAAATTTTGAGAAATTTAGATGAAATTTAGATCCATTTCACAAGGAAATTGACCGTTTTGAGACAATTTTTTATAAAACAACACTATATAGGGTGGCGGTGGCGGCGGTCCCGATAGGGGCCGCCGGGGAAAATTTTTTGAGAATCCGTTCATTTTTTCATTAAAAATTCGTTAATTTTTTCAGAAATTTCAGTGAGCGGTGAGGGTGGGCGGCGGTCCCGATAGGGGCCGCCGGAGAAAATTTTGAAAAATTCTACCTTTTTCTTACCAAATTTGCTCATTTTTTTGTAGAAATTTCCTTATAGTTAATGGGGTGCCGGCGGTCCCGACAGGGGCCGCCGGGGAAAATTTTTTTGAAAAATTGTGACTTTTCTTATAAAATTGATCATTTTTTCCTTCTTTTTTTCCTTTCCTCTCCCTCCGCCTACGAACCCCCCTCCCCGCCATCCCACTCTCCCCTCTCCCTTGACCGACCCCCCCCCCGTACTATNCCAGCAGTTCACGCACCAGCTCAGCGGGTAATTAAGAGAAAATTCGGAAAAGTCAAAATAACCCCCAAAGGGTCTATTTTTTCGAGGTTAATGGCTAGTTAGGAGAAAATTGTTTGTTTAAGATAATGGCAAAAATTATATTTCATCCGAGCGGAATCGAACCGGTATCATGAGCCTAACGTAAGCCCAGAGCGGCGTAACTTGCCAGATCCAACACAGCTACCGTATGCACCAAGGAAGGCGTCCGATATGGCAAGTTGCGCCACTCTGATTGGCTTAAGGGCCGGTTCGATTCCGCTGAAGATATTTTTATCCATTAAAAATATTTAAAAAATCCGTAATTATTAGATGGATTATATCTAAAAGATGTTTAAATTTTTGCCAAATTACCCCCCTAAAATTTGCAAAAATAAATTCAGACTGATCAACGGGGTGGCGGCCCAGTACTTTGCGCCGAACCCGAACTCGCCCATCCCGCCGCATGTGCAGCGACGGGTGATGCGCTTCTGCTCACGACACCCCAACGACCCCCAGTGCAGGTCCAACAGCAGCAGGGGAGGGGAAATGCCAAAAAATCGAAAAGGGATATCCATAAGCAAAAATCCAGTGCAGTTCATAAATTCATCCCCAAAAGTTGAGAACGAAGAAATTTTGCCAAGGTTAAGAAATCGTTCAAAAAATCCTGAAATGATTAAAACGACTAATACGAAAATTTTTAAAGGATAAGATTTATAATGACCCAAACCTTGGAGTCCTCTAAAAATTTCAAATGTTAGTGTTCAATATTTTGAGAATTTCCCTCCTTTATAAATTTAGGCCCAAAAAGGACCAAATTTTCGAAGGGCAAGAAATGGTCAGAAAATCTTGGAATAGAACAAAAAACACTTATGAAAGTCCAAAAAATTTTGCGAAAAATCTTAAATTTCTCGATTTCTCCCTATAGACAACATCCTGAATTCGCTGTGCAGGGCCCGGTGCCGGATGCGCCAAATGTGGGCAATGGCATGCTGAATCTGAATGAGATGGTCAGGGAATTTCCGCATTTGTAACAAAAAAAATTGAGAATTTTCGGAGAAAAATGGTTTTGCGCCAAGTGGAATCGAACCAGCATTGTTAGGCCTAAGCTGAAGCCAGAGTGGCGTAACTTGCCAGATCGGACGCCTCCAAGTGGCACATGGGTACTGTGCCGCTGTGATTGGTGGCATCCGATCTTGCAAGTTGCGCCACTCTGTATTAAACTAACATTGCCGGTTCGATTCCTCTCGTGTGCGGATCATTTTTAACATTTTCCTTCCAATTTCCCGCAGTTCCCCAACCTGATCCCGGTCCAAATTCCGCCCGTGCCCTCCCTGGCTGTCACCAATGTGCTTGCCGGTGTCCCGGGAGTGCTTCGCCAGTTTTTGCCTCCCAACACCGTCGGCCAAATCAGCGGATTGGTTCGCCAAACCATCGAAGTGAATTTTACGGATTTTTTTTGGGAATTGCGGAAAATTTTCTCCGATTTTCAGTCCATTTGCTCGTCTTCCAACTGCAAACAACAGAAGCCGGAATGGCTGAACCAAAGGGCCACCATTGCGGAGCAAGAGGCCCAGATCACCAAAACACTCATGTGCGGAAATTTTGAAATTTTGAATGAGAAATAGCACAAAAGGAATAGAACCGGCTAACCAAAGCAAAAATGGCATAACTTGCCAAATAAATCCAAACAGTTACGGCCGATCTGCAAAGTTAAGCCACTCTTCTAGCTTATTAATAGGGTCGCAACTTTTATGCAAATGCATATTTTTTTGCGGGCTCAGAACGGCCTGAAAATCACGTAAAACACGTTTTTAGCAAGTTTTGAACGCTCTAGCATGGATTTCTAATTGCATATTTTTGCATATTTTCGACTTTTTGTGCATATTTTGCATATTTCGCATTTTTGCGCATATTTGAGCATATTTTGGTCATTTTGGGGCAAATTTTGCGCATATTTTGGAATTTCTAAGCATATCTTGGGAAAATTTTTGAATTTATTGAAATTTTCGAATTTTTTTTTGGAATTTTTATAAAATTCCAAAATAGTTAAATGTTTGTAATTTCAAAGAAAATTGACCAAATTTTTCGCGAAAACCCATTATTTTTTCAAAAAAACTTCAAAAAGGCATGAAAAAAGTCAAGTGTAAAAAGCCATCAAACTTTAATTTTAACCGTAAAATGCCTTAAATATGTTTAAAAAAAGCGAATTTAAACTTTAAATTCGCTTTAAAAATAGTTTATTACGATTTTTGAGCAAAAAATTTCATTTTTAGGTCATCTTTAGTCAAAATTTTGAGCATATTTTGCGCATATTTTGGAAATTTTGAGCATTTTTTGCGCATATTTTGGCACTTTTTGTGCATATTTTATGCGCATATTTGGGAAATTTTTGCGCATAAAAGTTGCGANAGTATCCGTGGCAACGGCCAAATCTACTCATCTCTATTTTTGTCTTTTGTGCATATCTTTTTGGATATGTTATGAGCATTTTTGCAAATTTAGCGCATAAAAATCCATGCTCTTATATATAATTATTAGGGCTTGAAAAAATATCGAAATCGATATTTTTTGCGGACGCTCAAAATGGCCTGAAAATCAAATAAAAAGCATTTCTAGCTTGATTTGAGTCCAAAACAATCAACTTTTTTGTCGATATTTTCGATATTTTTCGATATTTTAGACTTTATGCCGGTATGCCGATATTTACGTCGATATTTTGCCATTTTTGAAAAATTCTTAAGCAAAAATGCAATAAAATCCAAAATCTTTGAAAAAAAAATTTTGAAATTTTTTTTTGAAATTTTATTTTCAAAAAAAAATTCTCAATAATTTTTTCAAAGATTTTTTTCATCTTTTTTGGCCAGTTTCTTTATGTAAAAACCTCACAATGTTCCTTTTTTGCAATTTCAACCAAGAAAAAAATTTTTTTGAATTATTTTAGATGGTTTTACTACCCATTTTTGAAAATTTATATCGATATTTTCACTAATTTTTGCCGGTATTTTGCGATTTTTGGCCGATATTTTATACGTATATTTTGCGATTTTTGGCCGATATTTTTTCAAGCCTTACTAATAAGCCAGAGTGGCGTAACTTGCCAGATCGGACGCTGCCAATTACAGCACAGAAGAGAGAGTCCGATCTGGCAAGTTACGCCATCTTTTAGAGTTTGTGATGGGGCATAACCCCATCACGCCCGGACACCGACAATTCCAATTGCCGGTTGATCGTTGGTCACTTCCAATGCACAATTGCACGGAAGAGCCAAACAAACAAACAAAAGAAAGAGGACCGCCAAAATGGCGAGAAAGGAAGAGACATTCCAGAAAAGGAAGGAAAGGACCCGCGGGGCGGAGAAAGGGAAACAAAGGAAATAGTGTGTGTGACAGGCAGTCAGAGACACATACGGACACGGCCACCGGCTGGACGGTGGCGGGGAAAAGAGGACCCCGCCGTTTTGGCGGGAAAAGAGAGAGGAAAGAGGCGTGAATGCGCCCACCCTGGACATTCACAGTTCAAAGGAGCGGATTAGCGCCGTTTCCTGCACTTTCGTGCGGGAACCAAGCACTTTTTCGTGCCGGAACCGGTCGGAACCCCGCCCACCCCAAGGGGAGGAGACGGGAGAAGTTAAAAGGCGGACAGGAGAGGATACCAGATCCTTTTCCAAGGAGTCAGTCTTATTCAAGTTCTACAACGCGACAACAACGCCCATCTAATATTTCGTCATGTCTTCGGTGACCAACGACCGCGCCAATGGAGCTGAGAAGCCGAGCCGTGGGGGCTCCCTCGCCGTATCCGACGTCCGGGTAGGACGCCAGAAGGGTGTTTCGGAACGGGAGGAGAGCAGCGGATTTGGCCGAAGGAGCCATGAGGACCGCGGTGCTTCGGCACCTGGCGTGATTGGAGTGGCGGAGGGGGCTAGATGCCCGGGAGGAACGAGAGTGAGAAGCTTACAAGTGGGACTCAGTCCCGAGAACGAGAAATTACCCACCCACCCGGGATCCGATTCCGGTGGTGTCAAGTCGAGTAAGGACCGGACTAAGTCCGAGATGGATACCGAACGCATCATACCCAACATCTACGGGACCAAACCCGAGATGATGGCGTGGATCCGGGAGAAGGCCCGGAAGAGCCTTGCTCTCGCGAAAAGCAGAAACGGGACGTCCAATCCCGGATCTCACTTACAGGTGGGACTCAGTCCCGAAAACGAGAAATTACCCTTTCCAATCCGAGTCGATCCCGGGTTGGAGGTTCATGACGCGAGGCCTGAGTCGCTTCGGACGACGGCGCCGCCAAGCCTCGCCAGGCCCCGCTAAGGTCTCGCCCAAGGGCCTCGAGGCCCAGGGGCGCCCGATCGAGACGGGAATGGAGGAGGGCTCTCCCGTGAAGCTCAAGCAGTACTTCGGGAATGAAGGGCCAGGAACCGGACGAAAGTCCGCGGAAAACCACGGAAGCACGCTTTCTACATACAAGGGTACAGCTCGCCCGAACACGATGGGAGAGTTGGTGAAGTTGACCACTGGGAGTGGACCTGATCAGCACGCTGATCACTGCGCAACGGATGCTAAGGACTGGGACGAGGGAACCCGAGTGTTCATGCTGTCCTCGAATGGGGGGAAACTCCCGGAGGGTGGCGGAAATTCGGTGGCCGGCCGAGAGTGGGTGGAGGATGGGCCCAGCACCCACTTGAAGCCTGGCCAAGGGACATGGGCATCGGACACGGTGATCCCTATCCCGGTCACCCTCGGAACGCTGGCTTCCTTGGCCTCCTCGGCCTTGGAGGCGCGGACTGGAACCTCTTTTTCGTTTATTGCTGGTCGCCCCGGATGTGGGCAGAACCAACCTTTTCCAATTTTTACTGGTAGCACCGGACGAGGCGTAGCCGAGTCCGGGGCCCAGGAAAATCGTATATTTACTAGTTAAAGGCCCGGTTCGATTCCGCCTCGATGAATACATTTTTTCGATATTTTTAAATTTAAAAATTTCAAAATGAACTGGGGCCAATCACAATTCTCGACGACAAACGACAGAGACAACGACAAACGCCAAATTTGAATTTAGCGCTTGGCAACCCGTAAATTTGCCTCCAAACGCCAAATATTTGGCGTTTGTCATTTTTCTCTGTCGTTTGTCTATTTGGCGTTTGGCGTTGTCGACCGATTTGTCTTTCAATCACAATTGTGAAAAATAACCAGAATTTGTCGTTTGAGCTTATGTTAAGAGCAAAAGGAATGGGTAAAGAGGATCAAAGAACAACATCGCTGCATTATTTCAAAATATATAAAAAATATTTGAACGACACCCAACTGACCATAATTATTTTAAATTTGAGGCCTGCTTTTAAATTTGAATTTTTCTAAAAGTTCCAAGGCTTGCGGAATTTTTAAAAAAACTAGGTCCAAGAAATTTTTAAAAACGAAGTATATAAGAAAAAAGAAAAAAAAACAAGAATTTAGAATTTATTTCTATGTGGTTTTCTAAAAAAAATATTTCAAATCAATCTTTTGAAAAATTTTCAAAAAATTCACAGGCCTATGGTTTTCATATAATTTTTACATATTCAAAAATTTCTTAGGCCTTTAATTTTTAAAAATTTAATAAGCCTCAGGGCTTCAAAAATTTTTTTAGAAATTTCTTAGAACTATGGTTTTTAAAAAACCACCTTGGATTTTTCGAAAAATTGCAAGCCTAGAATTAAAAAATAAAAAAGTGTCAGCAAAATTTTAATAGGAAATAAATTTAAAAATTAAAAAATTTAAAAAATTAAACTAAAAAACTCATAATTTAAAGAAAAAAATTCATCAGACATTTTGGGCCATCTTTGTATGGAGGGTGTTTTTTTGGGACAATTTGATTTGTCGTTTGTCTTCGAATTTGAGGGGCCGCTATGAGCACCCCCCAAATATTTGGCGTTTGGCGTTCAATTTGTCGATGGATTTGTCGACTGTCGTTCAAATTGATCACAATTCTCAAAGATATCGACAAACGCCAAACGACAGAGACAAACGCCAAACGCCAAATTTGGCGTTTGTCGTTCGGAATTGTGATTGGCCCCTGGTCCTCATGCGCCAGTGGAAGCGTCCGATCTGGCAAGTTACGCAATTGTGGCTCAGGTTAACAGTGCCGGTTCGAATCCCACTAGGGTGAAAATATTTTTTATGATTTATCCTGACTAGAAATTTTTGCTTGTATGTAATTTTATATGTATCTATAAAAAAGCCTCGAAATAAAGGAGAGGAATTTTCTGATTAATCTGAGACCAATTTTTCCAGCTGCGGCCTCAGCTATGTGGGGCGCATTTCGCCCGCCAACCCCATTTACCTGAGCTTCCTGTGCGGCAACGAGATGGGCATCGCAATCCACGAGACCATGCACGCCCTGGGCCTGCAGCATGAACAGCTCCGAGTTGGTCCGTGAAATTTTCTTTGATTTTTTTTTGGAATTTTACCTCGAAATTTCTTTCCCAGACAGGGACATCTTCCTCAGCATCAACTGGGCCAACATCAACCCCCAGAACTACGACACTTTTGCCCGTTCCGACCTGGTCAAGTACACCAGCTACGGGGTGCCCTATGATTACGGGTGAAACTTTGAATTTTTATTTTTTTGACAAATAATTCATGAGAAAAAATAATTTGCACCCAACGGAATTGAACCGGCACTGTTAAGCGTTAAGCCGAAGTCAGAATGGCTTAACTTGCCAGATCGGACGCCTCTTCTTCTTGAGGGGGCATTGTTACTGTGGCACTGTCCGATCTGCAAAGTTACGCCACTTTTACTAAAAGCGCCGGTTCGATACCATTCTGATGCTTTTATTTTTTGGCAATTTCCGAAGCTAAAATTTCCGTTTTTTAATTCAGCTCTGTGATGCACTATGCCGGCATAATTTCGGCCAAAACTGCAGGGCTTAGGACAATGGAGGCTAAGGTCAAATTTTAAAAAATTTCGAATTTTTTTTTACTTTTTAGATCAACCCGGGCACAAACAACGCACTTATGGGACAACGCCGGGGGTTGAGTGCCTCCGATGTGGAGGAACTGAGGCGCATGTACTGCATGCCCAGTAAATCGGCATTTTTAAAATGATTTTCTGAAAATTTTCTAAATTTTGATTTTCCCACCAAATTGGCCATTTTTCTTTTTTTTTAACAAATTATCTCCAATTTTCAGACTGCGTGGATGCCAACGTGTACTGCGGAGTCTGGGCCACCAACAAACTCTGTTCCCTGCCCAGCACTCGACCATGGATGCACCAGAACTGTCTCAAATCTTGTTCATTGTGTGGCGGCGGTTAAAAAAAAACAATTTTTTGTGAATTTGGAATTTCTAGCTTTTTTTGCAAATTGCATTAAATTTTGATATCCAAATTTTAAATCTCTTCTAACTTTCAAGGATCCTGAACTTAATAAGGCCGTTCTGAAAGAATCACAAATCAATTTGATCGGTAAATGTTAAACAATGAAGAGAACGTTTACAACAAACTTTCGACTAACTCGGGATATGTCTAAATGTAAAGATCAAGTTGATCCTTGATCAGTTTGTTTCATTCGGCAAACGGCGGCAACCCGTACTTCTCTGGGCAGAATTGCTCCAGCGAGTCCAGCAACTCGGCAAACCCGGGATGCGAGCGCAGCAGTCCCTTCTCGTCCCAGTTGTCGGGCAGGAACTCCCGCTGCGGCACCATTATCACCTTCCAAGGGAAAAAGCATTGGTGATTTGCACAATTTCGATTTGATTGAGTCAATTAGTGTCGACTAGTAGTTGGACGATGAGAGACTCGTCGTCAGAACTCCTGTAATCCTGTATTCGAAATTCGAACCTATTGTTCATACAAACGGCATATGATATGTTTGGATACTGTAACCGGATTTTGAATGGCCGAATGGGTTGGGTCGCTGACAACTGACCTGACTGATCCCAAGCTTGATAACTCGACTTAACATAGAGCCTAAAATTAGCTACAAAATGAGTCTAATAAGTACATCCGAAAAATTCAGATTTTTCCATTGAAAAATCGCTTGCTTAATGACTAGCCAGTCTTCTCCCCCTCGGGGACCTTGCATCCGGCGGCCAACGCGCTTCTGACGCCGTTCACGGAATCCTCGAACACCAGCACGTTGGCTGGCGATGCCGGACCGGGATTCATGCGGCCAATGGTCACCTGGTAGGCGTCCGGATCCGGCTTGCCGACCTTGACATCTGAAAATCCAATCCGGACTAAAACACGGATTAAAAATGGAATTTCTAATCAATTTGCCATTCTCTGGATGATCATTACCGATTATACCCGTGCGGATGAGGGGGAAAGCTCCATGAGCTACTGGGTCAGCTTTTCAGGAGGGACTTTGAGCCGGACTTTGTTCTCTGTCACTCTCGATGATACTAACGGATCAATACATTAAAAATTCAATAAATAATGCAATTCGTTAAATTTCGAATCGAGATGCTTTTTTGATGCGGATCACGGATGGTCATCGGCGATGGCGACGTGTGCACCCGACAATTTTGTCGCTGGAACTTTTGGGCTAGTAAGTCTTACAAAAATTTTTTGGATAACGTATTGGGTTTTGATATTTTTTCCGATGTATTGTTATCGACTATGGCCAATCCCTTCCCCGCTGACCGGGATCGCTTCCACAGAGCACACGGACCGGAATCTTGCGCAGCCATTCGTCAAATTTGGCCATTTTGCTGGCGAATTCCTGCTTGTCGGAACCGGTGCAAATGGCCCTGGGAATTTGGTGGGTGTGCAAGTGATCGATCAGCCTGGAGGCGCCCGGCAGATCCTGACAAATTTTAAAATTATGCTAATTATTAAAAAAAATAATTTAATATTTTTCACTTCGGCAAGTTCGGCCATGATTTTATCTATTTGGTCGTCGTATCTTTCCATGTACTGCTCCACAGTGACATCTTTCGCCGCCAATTCACTGTTTTTCAGCAGAATGTCCACCGCCTCGGTCTTTTTCCTCCCCATCATCAGCATTTTGCTTAAAAGTTCGATTTGGGCCAGCTATATTCGTGAGTTTATAAGCCACTTTCTGGATTTTTAGAATTAAAAATGGGTAGAAAATTGAGTTTTCCGATGCGGACCCCTGTAAAAATTCGGGGATTGCCGAATGTGGCAATAACTAAGGGTGTAGCCTGGCCAAGGGATCAAAGGATCGAATCCTCCAAGGGAACCTTAATTTTGGCCTTTTTCCGGGCCCCACATAAAAACATAACTGCCCTAGGGGCTAGTCAGGGGATATTTTCTGAAAATTAACTCGTATATAGCATTTCAAGCTAGAACAACTGCAGCTGCGCACCAAAAGTTAGATTAACTATATCGCGTGAATAATAAAAAATGACCCACAGCCCCAGCGTGAATTTTCCGCCGAATTGGGCCATCGACCGCTCATTCGCCACTGTGTAGGCCCGCTCGGTGTCAAGCAGAACACCGTCCAAGTCCAGAACGACATGGGTAACTTGGTGACCGTTGTCCACCGTGGAATTCACCATTTTTCGGGAAAAATTATTTTAAAAAGGGAAAAATGAAAAAGACCAAGAAATATTAAAATTCGATGAGAATATTTTATTGGAAACGAAAACGATAAAATTACAGATTTATACAAAAAAATGAATAAAAATTCCATGTCATTGCTGTGTTTGTTGTTGCTTTTGTTGCTGATGGGCGACGCCGCTCCGATGGGAGAGAATGTCGCGCAACTGGGTTGTGGCGGCCTCGAGTACTCCCGGCTGAACAAAATCGGAAGAATTTAAGGACAAAAATGATTTGAAAATGACTTGAGAGCTCAATGTTGGATGGGAACGGATGAGCAGGGAGAGCAAAATGGAATATTCGAGGAAGGAGAACACGGCACCCCGCTCGACAATGGCGGAGAAGAGCTGGTCAAGGTCCTGAAAATGAAGGGATAAGTAGTCAGAAAGGGTGCGAAAGTTAAGAACAAAGTTTTATTCACCCCTTCTTTTTTACCTTGTTCAGGAAGTCGAAGAAGATTTGGGCCCTTTGGAGTTCCGTGTCAGGATGTCTTAAAATTAGGGAAATTAAACCTAAACCTTGTGATTTCAAAGAAAAAATACCCGGAGAGTTGACTTAAATATTTTTGGACAGTGAAAATGACACGGCAAATGCGCTTCCGACCCAACTCGGAGAGTTTGGAGATGTATTGGCTGAAAAGGAGAAGACAAAGTTGGTTAAGAATTCCAGCTTTTTGGATTCTGATTCCGAAGTTATTACCAGGAATGTATGAAGATGGAAGAGCAGAGGTAGCCGAGTCCGTCGAACAAGTACTTGAGTTTGTTGGGGTCCATGTGTGCTTGGATGGTGGCATGGAACTGTTCAAGTTCGGCAAATTATTAACCAAAAAAATTTGTTAAGGATTTCGAGTTTATTCCAAAAGTGAGCTCCGGGTAACATCGTAAATGAAGCTTTTCAGATAGATCAAAAATTTTAAACAATACCTGTCATGATACGATTTTTCAGCCCAATTTTCCCTCCAAATGATACGATAGCTTCCTTGATTATCCCCCCCTCCCACTAGTCCCTGGCCACGGACCTGGTTCAGGTCCCGACCAAACTCCATCACGTCCCTGTCCATCTCGTCCTGGGTCATCACTGCCATTTGGTTCTGCTGCTGTTGGTTCTGCGCGATGGCCAACAGGTGGAAGAAGCAGTGGAAGCGCAGTTCAAGGTGGAGCACCAGCAGCTGACTGTCCGCCAACTTCTGAGAACGAAAAAGGAAAAAGTTAAGGATTTTTGTTCAGGTTTAATCAGGATCTGAAACCCCTGAACCAATCAACCCACCTCAAGGGCTACAATACGCTCGGTGATTGCATCACATAATGGCTGAAATGGTGTAAATCAAATTTCCAATTAAATAAGATAGTGATTTTCTTTTTTTTTTAAAAAAAGTAAAATTCCAATTTTTTTGATCAGATCGCTCTTTTTGGAATTGTTCAAAAACGGACTTGTTCGACTAGTATCCCAGTGGTCCCACTGCTGATCTGAATCCGCGTCTTGATCAGCTCCTTTGCTCTTCCGGAGAGGCCGTCCATCAATGAGCGCATTCGCTCGACAAACCATTGCAGAGACTCGTGTAGACATGCTAGGATCTTGACAATAAAAATATCTCTAAAAAGTTAACAAACCAAGGATCAGGCGGGACCCTTCCCAATTAATCCCCGATCAAACCGATCGATATCCCGATCAAAGTGCATCACTATTCCGTGAGTTTAATAATTCGTCATTTTTGACCCATTTCCTATTTTCAATCCATTCCTTCTTCCGAGTTTCCGTCCACCTTGACATGGTCTCCGTTGGTGATCAGCTCCTGCTTGCGCAACTGTTTCTGGGTGCCCAGGTTGCTGATCAGGATCTCCGACTCTCGCTGCGTCCGCTCCCGGATCTCCTGCTCGCTCTCGCCCACAATCGCTCCCAGGTTGGCGGCGTCCGCGGCGAACGGCGTCTGTGCTTGGTCGCCGCTGCCCCGCGACGTCGGCGACTTCTTCACGGACGCCCAACTCGGCAGACTCCGCAGCAGGCGACTGATGTCCTCGTCCGCCACCCACGCCGCACTCATCTTCGGGTAGTCCACCCAACCGCCACCGCCACACTCACCAGATTGTGCTTGGCGCACCATCACAATCTGTGAGGGAAGTCAAAATTTGGGAAAAATCAAAGCAAAAATACTTTAATTACAGCATGAAAAATACATAATAAAAAAAACAAATTTGAAAAACTTAATTTTTTTTGTATTTTTGATAATAGTTTTTTTTACTTTAAAATATCCTAGTGATATTTTTTGCTTCTGAACCTAATTATGCATTCTTTTAATGGTATAAAAAATGATCTTCCCACTCGAGTATTCGAACCTTCTCCCACGCCAAATTGTACATTATCCACTTGAGCATCCCAGAATTCTTACGGGGATCCGGAAAATTCAATTTTCTACTTTGATTTTATTCGATGCGAAAATTTCGGTTCTAGACTTTCTTGCCCTTGAGAAATATTTGGATGAAAATGAAAAAAAGACCAAAATTTAGCTTCATTTTGATAAGTAATTTTAATCCACAGATTGCAGATTTTTTCATCGAAAAATTTATTTATAAAGGGTTATGAAAATTCGATTTCAATTAATTGCACAAAATTTTAAATTAGAACTCTCATTGTCAGTGAGGACCTGGGAATATTTGTCCGAAATTCCTTTGATGAAATGTTCCAAGATCAGCAGCCAGAAGGATGCGAATCTTTAAAAAATAAATCAGAAATATTTATTTTTATTAAATTCGCCTCCAATTTTACCGTATCGCGTACTGTTCCATGTTGGAGATGTACCCGTCGATGGTCTCGCACAGCTCGAACACCCGCACGCAGCAGGTCAGCACGCGCTGCGAGTGCTGCGGCACTTCCGACAACGCCGTCCACAGCTCGGGGCCGCTCAGCGCCTGCTCGGTTTGCCGCTCCAAATCCGCGCGGATCTGCTCCATAAAGGCCTCAGCGACAAAAGTGTGCAGGTAGACACTGATCCGACTGGAAAATTAACCAAAAAATAGAGGAATTAAGGTCCAAGTTCAACGGAACAACTAAATGAACCCATCCTCAAAAAATAGTTGTTTGTCACATTTATCACAGTAAAAATGAGAGAATTGCAGTTTAAAGAAGAATGTCGAATTTCTAACCTCGACGAAAAAAATTATTTTAATCATAATTAATTAAATATCTGATCCACTAACAAAGTTAAATTTTTTTAAAAATCAATGAAAAATCCCTGACCAGCAATCTTCGCCCAGCTGACTCTCCACTTCTCTGCATAAGGCACTCAACTTGTGGAAGATGGCGACCACGTTGTAGATGTCCGGCTGACAGACCAGGGTTATTTGCTGCAAAATTTACAATTTGATGATCGGTCGTAAACCACGGAACGAAACAAGAAACATCTTTTTCAATTCTGTTAAAATGATGTTGTAACAAGAAATTAATTGAAAAATTTTTAATTGAATTGAAATTTTTTGAAAAATGTTTAAAATATTTTTTGGCCAAAATATTCGTTATGGCCACTACGCATTTTCAGCTGATTCAAATGTTCCTTTTTGAGCGAAGACTCGAACTGTCAGGGGTACGACGCACGAATAGCGATATTCAAACGGTGGTACTTATTGGTCCAAAAATGGCTGGTTAAGACCCTTTTCCGTTCATTAAACTTCCCCTTATCCCCTATTTTGGCTTTCTCCACCACTTTACCCCCGCTAACGGTGTCCGACCTTTTTGCGCGACGATGCATTCACCGAAGACACAAAGGATGCGTTTTCGAAGCTGAACAACGCCTTTTTGGGTGCGCCCCCTGCCCTCTCTGCCTCTTCGCCCCTCTTTTTGTTCCTCCATACCAGCAAATGGTCCCCCAGCACCTCCTCAAATCCCTCCTGAACAGTTAGCCAAAACTGTTTCAGCAACGGCTGCTCGTTGGCGGGAGAATGCGAAAGCTGCTGGAGTTCCTGTGAGAGGAGCGCGAAGTTTCGCGAGGCCGCATTCATCTGGGCAATGGCCTAAAGAAGGGATCAAAAATTTTCAGGTGCAAATTGAAAATGAAAAATCTCATGGAATTGATTGTTTTTTAATTTTTTCTGGGGGAAAATCAAAATAAATAAAATAGCTGAAGAAAACTATGAAGAAAGTGAAAAATCCGAAAAAACGCAGAGAACCGTGAATTATAGAAAATCTAATAAGAAAGTCAGAGGCTTGTTATGTTGAAAGTCCGAGAAAAACCAAGGTTTATGAAAATTTCCGATCCAAATATTTGAATTTGGTGATCCCGAACCCACAATGTGCACAAATCTGGCCAAATGACTGCTGTCCGTGCCGTTTCCGCCGTTCCCCTGCACCCTTTCCCCCGCGCTCTGTCTGACTATCGTTGCCGTTTCATTCGCCAACCGAAGGAATTGGCCGGGCAATCGGGAAAAAAGCTCGTCCAGTGCCTGATCGATCTGGCCGAAAACACTCAGCGATTGTAGCAGATCGGCCAGACGTTTTCGGAGGGCGTTTGGATCGTTCAGAAAGGCCCTTAAGTTTATCTTTTTTTGCTAAATGAAAATTAGTCAGTTTTGAGAGCCATTTTTGTAATAACCAAATATCGTAAATGCATGAAAAAGTAGAGCAAAAATTTTGCATCGAATGATATCAAAAAAATCAAGAAAAATCCGTTTTTTCGGAAGTGATGAGTCGATTGTTACTGTCAGCAGGCTAGGAGTATAGGGTGGATGAAGATTCGAATCCCTTCGATGGAACCACTTTCTAAATATATAAATCGATCTACCTAGTAATTATCACACCAAAATGAAAAAATTCATATGGTGATGATAGTCTTAAATCTATTCTACACTCTTAATTTTCTTTTTTCAACTCACAATTTATTCTTCGGATATCGCTCGGCCAGTGCTGCTCCTATCTTGGACTCGCCACCGCCCATCTTGCCACGCCTTACCATTTCCAAAATCTAATCTTGCAAAAAATTCGGATTTTGTACCTATCCGACCTGAATTTCGGTGGTTTCAGACCTGAATTTCGAAGGGTTCCACCACGGTTGACTGCATCAGATCGTTGACCATTTGTCCGAACACTTTTTGCTGATTTTCCGCCACCACAAACTTCAGCTGACTGATGCCCTCCATGCTCTCGAATGGACCCTTCAGGAGGTTGTCCGCGTCCCGCAACACTCGGATCAGCTCCCGGTACTCCCCGTTGGCCAATTGCGAGTCGATGGTCTTGTCCATCTCCTTGATCTGCTGACTATTTGAGGGGGGGACTGATAAGGAAAAAACGATCAAGGAGAATTCAGATCCATAATGTTTAAGGGGATAAACACCTTTTTGGGATCCAGTTTTTAGGTCTATTGGTTAGAAAATTAAATTTTTGGTCAAATTTTAGGCTAGTTTTCTGGATTCAAATTTAAGTAGTATAAGAATCCGAACAAAAAATTTGTCTTTCCCTTTATTTTTTTGATAGAATACATTGAACACACATTTGCTGTAGAATGCTGCACACCTTTTGCTGCTGGGCATTTTCGAGCCAAAATCTAAACATTCAAAATATGTGTACCTGGGAGCTCTCTTACAAATCTATTGGATCATTGGCCCTGGCGAAATGAAAAAAAATTAAAATTTTCAGAGGTTGAGGACGATAAATGATCAACGCAATACTATACTATTGTCTATGCACTAAATTTGATTCCTGGAATTCAACCCATTAATGAGTAATGGAAATTATAATTTCCCCCGAACTTGTTCAAGTCATCCCGACGACATTGGAGGAATGTTTTGCAGAGGGACAGGGAACTTTTGATGTTGCGGATCTGTTCCCGACTGGTTGTCAACTCGCGGGACACCGACTGGAAGGTGTTCAGACAGTGGAACACATCCGAACGGTGCTCTAAAGGGAGGGAAAGGGAAAATCATTGAAAAATTCAATCAAAAAACAATAAATAAAAAAGAACCTTTCAGAAGCTTGTCGATGTTCTGAAATTTATTTTAAAAATATGTAATTCCGTAAAAAATGGGATAAATCATAAATTTATGATTTTGAGCCTCGTAACATCTAAAATCGCAATATTAAAATTGCAAGCTAATATTGAAATAATTAAATTATTATTTTTTTATTTAACAACTTTAAAACTTTAAATTGGAATTGATTTACCTTCCCCAATTGGATCATCCCACCTGTTCGGACTGGCGATACCCCTGTTCAATGCGCTGTTTCTCCAAATAGCGCTGATCATTGGATACCGTGGAGGTTAGGGTTCTGATCACATTGATCAACAGCTCCGACTAAAAAGCGGGGTTTTGTCGGTCGAAAAATCTAATGTTCTTTTTTACGGAAATGGACTCGGCCGTCGAATCCGATGACGATTCTCGAAGCCCAGCCGGATTCATTTTTTACACCCAGAAATGTCGCTTCAAATTAATATAAATTTATGTCAAAAAGAAAAAATATCGACCCAATAAAGGGAAAACACAATGATTTTTATCAAAAAGATCAAATATTTAATAGGATGACAAAACCAATAGACAACACGAAGACACAAATATTAATTGATCACACTCTTTGCGAAATGTTCAGCCCGTGAACCATCTCCTCCTTGACAATCAGGTGGGAAACCTTGTTCATTATGTCTGTCAACTTTCGAACATTGGCGCCCCACTGAAAAAATGAAAAATATTAAAAGATTTTCGCATTTTCTGACCTGATCCAGCACTTCCATACTGTCCGTTTTTGGACTTAGGTAAATGACTTGGGACGGCCGGTTGATTTGTGCCTCTGGGATCACTCCGTCCACAATCAATTTGCAAACAAATGTCTCCATTTGCTGAAATTTGGTTATTGATTAAGTTGGGTTTATTTAAAACAATATTTTTTCGATCAAAAAATGTTCCCATCCTGCACCTCTTCTCCAAACTCGAGTAGTTGGGCCATGCGCTTGTAGCTGATTCGGGTGTAGTATTTCGAAATCATCCGAACATTCTGAAAATCAGGCTTTTCAAACTAGTAAAAGTATCCGGTAACCAACATGTTCGCCCACGCAATCGTGCAGACGTTCTTTACGTTTCCTGCCTTCTTCTTGGTTTAGCGCAAATACCTAAATCCGTTAAAATTATCGTATAGAAATGGGAAAGAGTTCAATGTTATATAAATGGGGATTTAGTCAGGCCCGTACCTAAATGTAGGGGGGGGGGCGCAATTAGAAAATTTTTTTAGGGGTGCTGAAGTTTCGGTAGCCCTGACAGGGACCCTTGGGGAAAATTTTCATTTTAGGCTCTTTCTCAGGTAATGGATATTTAATTTTGTTATTTTGGTGCCCATTTTTTTATTGTACATGAGTTGATGGTAACAATGTGTCTCGTGCAACTTCGGCTGGCGGTTCGGCACCGAAGAGAATGCCGGCGTACTCGGTTTCTACAGTTTGGCGCCAAAAGATCAATTCCTGGCGGATGAACAGCTCCAACAACTGTTTGTGCGCTGGCAAATTCTCCAACTCGCGCATCGCGTTCACCCGATGCAACAGTTCCCACTTCTCGTTGTCATGAGGCGATAGCAACAAGTAGAACACGACGCATTTCAGAATCTGTGAATAGTTTATTTTTCAGTTCAAAATAAACCAAATTGGGGGTTTTCGAGGTTCCTTCTTCTATTTCTCATTATTCTTACTCACCTCCAAGTGCTTTTGTTCGTGTTGCTGGATTCGTGGTGTGTCGAAGATGGCCAGGAAGTGCTTGCAAACGTCCAAATAATTTCCATCGTGCTGTCCAATCTGCACTACGTACTTGTAGAATTCCAACTTCATCAGTTGAACCTATGAAAAGATTAATATGAAAAAAATGTTATAATTGATGATATCAGTGACGAATTTTGGGAATAACCTCGTCGCCTTCGCGATCAAAAAATTTGGCACTGATTTTGCGCGAGATGATTGTAGCCCGTATGAAATCCTGCTTGGCCAAAGAGAGACGCATTTGGTGCAGCAAATATTTGACCTGAAAATGCAATTTGAATACTTTAAACACATCTTCTTAGAATTGGATCTGCTGTCTTTTTTGGTATTTAATAATATTTCTACCCAAATAAAACCAACAAAATATTCCATTAATTGTGTAAAAATTAATTTTACAACCCAAATAAGCCTAGCCGACCTTCTCGTTTATCTCCATTGAACCGTATGTTTCCACTTGCAGCTCCATGATCAGTTCCCGTGCCTCTTCCAATTTGCCCTCTGCTTCCAATTTATCTGCCACCCGCTTGGTCAGTCGAGCCCGTTCCACCTCCACATAAATCTGAACAAAACATAGAAATTGATTGTTTTTTTTCCCTAAATTTTTCAAAGTCCACCTTTCCTGCAGTGACTGCTCGCAAAGTGTCAATGAGCTTTGATTTTGTCGCTTCATTCGGGATCTTTTCGACCATATCACAGCAATCTTGGATCTGTAAAAATAAATCTTGCTTGGTTCGAATGTAAAATGTTCCACCCCATACCATGGGCTTGATGTTCATCTTGATCAATAATCGTTTCTTACAGAGCGTCTTGATGGTATCGCACAGCAGATCCCAGTTCTTGGCCTCAAAGGCCAGCTTGACCATGTGTCGGAGTAAACGTTGGTTAGACTTCATGTCGCAATCCAAACGGCTCATCTTCTCCAAGGGCTGCAAAGATTCGACCGCTTCTGTCACTTTTCCATCCTGCAAATTTAATGTTTTAATTTTATTCCAAGAGATAAATAATAATAATATCCTGAAACCTGAAAAATTCAAGGGTTATAAATGAAAAATTCTAAACTTTCTCTTTTAAAAATGCTCTTAAATAATTAAAACTAAAGTTTCATTACTAAATCAACTCACTAATTAAAAAAAAGGAAAATCTAAAAACCAATTCCCAAGAGACCATGAAGCGGGTTGATTTATAACTCTTAACTCACATCACATCAAATTTACTTATTTTTTCAGATGTAAATAAGACAATTTATGAATGGAAATAAATGAAAATAGGGTTAGAGTCGTAACCAGCAAGGGGGATATTGGAGCTGAAGCCCTACCTCTCCCGAAATGCCAAGTCAAAAAAAGGATCCTTCCCTGTTGATTCCGTCCAATTTTTCAAATTTTCTCTAAATTTTCTAGTGCAAACCAAAAAAAATGGAAAATTTTTATTAATTTAAAAATACACCCCTAAAACAGTGTATCGGTTGCAAAAATGCATCTTAATTATTGAATTTTTGAAATGTACATAACTCCCTTGAAATGTTCGGCTCGTTGTGCCCTGAATTTAATTGTAATTTCTGGCCTTAATTGTAAATGATTCTTATTTCAATTTTTAAAAGCTCGTAACTCGACAAAAATTTCACCTTTGCTAACTGATCAGCCTTGGCTATTTGCTCGTCCACCTTGGCACTGTAGTCCACCTCCATCTTCATGAGGCGGCCATCGCCAAAACGACCCAACTGCATGATGTCCTCCATTTTGCTGCTTTGTTCCACGGTGGTGGTCGGCGCATCGGCCGGCACTTCAATTTTTGCCTCTTTCCGATGATATGGGTCCATTAGTTATTTTTTAAGCTATCTCAGAATTATCTAAAAAATATATATTAAAATTTTGTGTGAAGCTGTGAAGGGGAGGGGAGCGGGACAAACAAGGCCAGCCACCCCCTCCCTAGAGTGGGTCACAGTCGGTTAACCGAACCGAAACCGTAACCGAAAACCGGTACCCCAAAACCGCCAGTTTTTCGGTTTTGAAAATACACCCCCAAAGATGCCATTTTGGATCCAACACTTAAGAGAATTTGGGTGGAGGACTGACTCAAGAGGCCTTGGCTCAGTGGAAAAAACGGGTTTATCATCGATAAGGTCCCAGATTCAATTCTTCACCACACCAAATTTTTTCTTTCACTTTTTTGATTGTTACAAATCTTTAAGAATAAAAAAATTACAAAAATTAAATCAATCATTCTTGACTTTTCAAGCAGAAGTTCCAAAAAGGACATAAAATTAATCATTTTTTTAAAAGAAAAAGTCGAAAATTTCAGAAATTTCTCCGGCGCCCGTCCCACAATAATTTTTCAAAAATGACATTAAAAAAATGACCAATTTTCTTAAGAAAAATAAATTAAAATTTCAAAAATTTCTCCAGCGGCCCCTATCGGGAGCGCCGGCACCTCTCACAGTGAAATTTTCTCAAATAAAAATTTGGAAAAAAGTCAGATTTTTTTGCCAATCTCCGTCCCCAATTTTGCCAAATCCCACTCCGTGTCCTACATGCTAAAGCCTAATTTGGTTCTTAAAATTTGTAGTTTCTTTCGGCATTTTACCTTAGGAAAAAATGTATACCGTGCATTTTAAAAGCGCATCTTAAAAACGAAACTTTCACCATCTACTGAATTAATTCCAAAAGATAAGGCATTAGATGAAGAATACGAATGATTCAATTCTATGAGAATTCTTTCTTTTTTTTTGATGTTGTTAAATATATAATACTATTTTTTAGAGATCGGTCTAGGTCTGGGCCCAGATCTAGGTTTTTCTAGGTTTTCTTAGGTTTTTTTCTAGGCTGGTTTTTTCTAGGTTGATTCTAGGCTGGTTTTTTTTTCTAGGTTTTTTGCCTAGAAAAAACCAGACCTAGACATTTTCGAAACCTAGAACCCAGACCTAGACCTAGGATTTTGGGTCTAGGTTTTTCTAGGCAAAGATTTTTCTTCAATTTTATATTGAAATTTACGGAAAAATTCCAAATTTTCTCCGGCGGCCCCTTCCGGGGCCGCCGGGGGACCCCCCTCCCCCCAACTGCCTGAAANCCATACAAAAAAGTTCAAAAAGCCCGAAACATTCTCCAAAACTTTCTTTAATGATTGCTTGACCAAAACTTTCAGCGACAAAGTTGAACAGAATTTTATGCTCTCTCTTCTTTATTTTTATTTTATGAAATTCGAACAAGAAAAATCAAAATTTTCATGGAATTTTATTTTTCGATATTTTCGAGAAATCGAAGTTTTTGTTTCGAATTTATTTTTTCGAATTTTTTAGAAATTTCAAAAATTTTCAAGAAATTTTTTTGAATAAAGCGCTCACACAAATCAGGGAAAATTTTCGGGGGGGGCACCAAGGGGAAGGGGGTCGGTAGGGACCGCCTGAGAAAATTTAGAAAAATTTTGTCGATTTTTAAAGGAAATCGGCCATTTTTTCTTCAAATTTTTCTAAAAAAAATTTAAAGGGGGGTTCCCTGTTCATTTTTTGTGTTGGCATTTCGGGAGGGAGGAGGATGGTACTCCCCATGTCCCCCTGGTTACGGACCTGCCACAAACCAATTTTAGTTATTGAAAATTATTGATTAATTTTGCGTTTATAAAACGCGTTTATCATTTATAATTGTTTTTAATTTATTTTATTATTTTTATCATTTTTTAAAATCATTTTTCAGTGTTTCAAAAAAACCTAGAACCTAGACTGGGCCCAGGCTAATTTTGGTCTAGGTTTTTCTAGGCTGTTTTTTTTCTAGGTTTTTTGCCCAGAAAAAACCAGACCTAGACATTTTCGAAACCTAGAGCCTAGACCTAGACCTAGGATTTTGAATTTTGCCGATCTCTACTATTTTTATTGATTTTTTGGCAAATTACTGAATTTTTATCGTTTTTTGCCAAATTACTGAATTTTTATCGTTTTTTTTTGTCAACTTTCTGAATTTTTATCGTTTTTTGCCAAATTACTGAATTTTTATCGTTTTTTTTGTCAACTTTCTGAATTTTTATCGTTTTTTGTCAAATTTCTGAATTTTTA
>LDKF01000006.1:315217-352163 GCA_001026735.1 Rotylenchulus reniformis
TCGTTACGGGCCTGCCTAAAGAGATAATTGGGGAGTGAAAAATGGTACAAAAAATGGAATAAAAAAGGGCATATCTCCAAGAGTGTATAGTTTTCAGTTGAATCACAGGTTCAAAAGTAGCGCAATGTATGGTCTTAAAAAAGATGACAAAATGTCTGGATAAATAGAAAATCCAAAATTATAGGAAAAAACTAACCCTTCGCCTTCGTCTCTCATACCAAGCAGAGATGGTGTGGTCTGCCCATCGAAGGGTGGTGCTCCAGCAAGCGAAGGACCATCAGGCGCGGCACCATCTCCGGTCCGAAACCAGAACATGCCCGTGTTATGCTGTAAGTGTTGCTGCCGCCGTTATTGTTCATGCCATTCTGTTGTTGAAAAGCCATCTGAAATAAATTGGGGTAGGTAACTCGAAATATGAGAGAGAAATGACATCCGTGTTTGGGGTGCTGGTGACACAACCGAAAAAGGACAACGATGTGGTCGGAGTCTGGCCGGTCAAGCTGGAAAAGACACCAGTGCCGCCGTGCTCTGTTTATATATATTTTCGTTAAGCCCGAATAACTAACTTGTAAGTGAATAAAAAAGAATTTACTTTTCTTGCTGTAAGGATTATGACGTCGACAAGGATTTTTCTATTGGATCCGATGGAGTTCTTGTTCGCGTTGTGCCAATCTTAAATCAAAATAAAATAATAAAATATGTTAAGTACATCCGATCATCATTTTTCCCATTATTCTCTACAATACACACAATTTTTGCATCCATTCAGCGTGCTCCCTGTTCCATCAGCGTGCTCCCAGTTCCACCTTCAACTGATTCCGCTCCGCCAACAATGCCTTCTCTTTCGTTCCTTTGTAAAAGCTCCGTCTGTGCCGCTTTTGCGTATCTGTAGGCCTTCTCGCACTGAATTTGTAGGAATTCAAATTTATGCTTTGAAAAAACAAATTAAATCGGCACCCTTTCATTCAACTTTTTCATCAATGATTGTCGTTGTCCCATTTGGAAGTCCATCGTCGTCTTTAGCCGTTTGGTGAATTCCATCAGTAAATCTTTGGGCGACTTGAACAGTGCCAACAAATCTGGTCTCATCGATCTGCTGATTTCCATTCTAAAAAAAGGCTAAATAGGTAAATTATTTAAAAATCAGAATTCACATTGTTGCAACATTCTGGCAGATCAGGCATGACGCTTTGCGGCCTGGCGAAGGTCTACCTTAAATGAATTTTTTGAAGCCAAAAAGTTTTTTTTTGTGTTCATTGTCAATAATTCGATTGAAAATGTTCAATTTCGTTAAGATTCTGTGACATTTGTAATTTACACTTTATATTTCCATTTTTTGGTCGATGTCATTAACCTCGTTGGTTCATGCAGTTGCCGCAAATAATGTGCCCGCAAGAAGAACCAAAACACACCGCCACGGTGGCCCATCCCTGCGCATCTGTTGCCTTTAAGATTCATTTAAAAATGTCAATTATGGCTTGAAAAAACTTACAGTGAACCCATTCTAAATTGATACATTGTAAGAAATTATGCAAGCGATTGTCGTCCTCAAGCAAATATAAAATAAACTTTCTTTGTTTAAGAAACTGTGCTGGAAATTTTTTGATTAAATCGCGGATGAATCCATAAACTTACTTAGGGAAAGATTGTTGTTGTAAACAACTAATGAGTCGGCTCAATTGCACTTTAGCCGTCCTTAAAACTTTTAACGTCCTTAAAAAAAGTAGTCTGTGCGAAAACTTTTTCGTTAGACTTGTTAGACCAAAAGTATAAAAGACAACATAAAAAAAAATTCCGAAATTCTAACAAAAATGTCGAAAAAAGTCGAAATTATCAAAAATTCGAAATTTCGACATTTTTGTTAGAATTTCAGAAATATTTTTATACCATTAGAATCAGCATGAAATTCTGAACAATTTTATCTTTTATACTTTTGGTCTAACAAGTCTAACAAAAAAGTTTTCGCACAGACTACTTTTTTAAGGACGGTTAAAAGTAGTGTTAGGAACAATACCAATACCGAGACCAATACCAATACCAAAATCCAATACCAAAAACCAATACCGAGACCAATACCAATACCAAAATCCAATACCAAAAACCAATACCGAGACCAACCAATACCGGTATTGGGTATTGTGGTATTGGTCCGGGTATTGGGTATTGGTATTGGCTCGAGGAAAAATGATGGTATTGGTATTGGGTATTGGTATTGGCGTCGAAAAAAATTTAGTCTTGGTATTGAGTATTGGTGTTGAAAAATTTTTAGTATTGGGTATTGGTATTGGATTTGCCAATTTTCAATTTTGAGGAATGAAAATCAACAAATGAATTTTATTCACTAAAATTACTTTTTTGCTTATATAAATAATTATTTTTTGCCTTTTTAAAAAAAATTTTAAGCATAATTATATCAAATTTGGTCAATTTTAGTCCATATTTCGGCTTTTTACTCCATATTTTATGACCATATTTTGCCAATTTTATTTCCATAACTATTCCACATTCTTATTCATTACATTTCTAAAATAATTGATAGAAAAATCAATACCAATATCAAATCAATGCCAATACTAGGAATGGAAAATCAATACCGAGACCAAGTCAATACCAAGACCAGGAATCAAAAATCAATACCGAGACCAAATCAATACCAAAACCAGAAATCGAAAATCAATACCGAGACCAAGTCAATACCAAGACCAGGAATCAAAAATCAATACCGAGACCAAATCAATACCAATACCAGGTATTGGTTTTCAATACCAATACCAAACCAATACCAATACTTTGACCAATACCAAAGTATTGGTATTGGGTATTGGTATTGGCTAAGCCAAAATTCCTAACACTAGTTAAAAGTTTTAAGGACGGCTAAAGTGCAATTGAGCCAATAAGTCTTTTATTGTAAATAAGGCTCATCCACAACTCAATATTTTTTAATTGTTTGTTTGCTATGGCTATGCACATATTTAAAAAATGAAAAACATTTTAATATAGTACATAAGAAAACCAAAATGGAATTGGTTGATCTGATCCGACCCCCGGGATCAGTTCGTGATTTGGTGGATCAGAATCAGAACACCACTTTCATTTTGGCGTGATAGAAGAACTAATCACGCCAAAATGAAATGAAAAGCAAACAAAAAATGTATATTTTAGCGCCGTAATTTGCATTTTGTGGATGTGGAATAGAAAAAGAAATAATAAATATTTAACAGCGAAAACCGAGAACACAAAGTTTTTTTTTCATGTTAAATTGTTTTCCCTGTGGATTATGGACACTCAAAAAATTTTCGATCTGTAAAAAAGCTATAAAAATAATTATTTAATAACATTCTTTAAAAACAACTTCAAAAGAAGTCGAATAGATTAATGACCCATTAATTTTTTTACCACAAATCGTTTAAACATGTGAATATCGGAAATTATTGCAACGAAAACTTTCCTTCAGTATATGATAGGATCGGCGCTACCACGTTTCGGCCAAACCACATTTCGGCCAACAACCAAAAAGCCACATTTCGGCCAACCAGCGAAAAAACCACGTTTCGGCCAAACCAAATTTCTTATTAGGCATAAAAATCAATATTAAAGGAAAAAAATGAGGAAGGACTGTTCAATAGGTGAGTGCTGGATGATTTTTTGATTTTTTAATGTAAAATTTCTTATTGTTGGGCTCGCCTTCGGCGAGCCCAATATTAAAAAATTTTGCATTAAAAAATCTAAAAATCATCCAGCCCGCACCTATTGAACATTGCATTTGGCCTAAGCCCCCCACGGTGAATATAGATGGCCGGTTTTTATAAGTAGCCGGTTGATAGTGTTGAGATTCAGGCCGAAATAATAGAAATTTGGTTTGGCCGAAACGTGGCTGGCCGAAACGTGGTTTTTTCGCTGGTTGGCCGAAATGTGGCTTTTTGGTTGGTTGGCCGAAATGTGGTTTGGCCGAAACGTGGTTTGGCCGAAATGTGGGGCAGCGATAGGATCGGTTGTTAGTTTTCAATTTTTGAAAGTATTTTGGTGTTGGCGATCTGTCTTTTTCCTCTTTCTTTGACTTTGAATAAATAAAAAAATAAATCCTCTTTCTCTGATAATTTTTTTGTTCGTTTCATAAACTGGCTTCATTCCTTATTCGAGGGTAAAAAAATAAATGGATGGATCAGTACCATATATTAGATGCTATGGTTGACTGCAATAGTTTACCAACCATCAGACCCCCTAGCTTTTTTGCAAACTGCTGGAAAATTTTTATAGCCATAAACAAAAATGAGCAAATGGGCCTAAGCCAATAAGAGACCGAAATCTTTTTGCGATTTAACACAAAATGATTGCCATAAAAAAATAAATCTCTCGATCTCTTTCTGAAACAACAAGATTAAGGCTATGCATGAAATATAATAACGAGTAAATTGCCAATGACTGATCGGATCAGAACAATTTCCTTTATTCTGATCAAATCGTTCCTTTGTCCGATCAATTCTTCGCCTTCCGGATCGTCCTCTTCACCGCGTCGCACATCCACCGGGCGCCCTCGCTCAGTTTCGGTTCAGCCCGGCGCCATGCCTTTCGGCCTGTGGACACGGACTTTCGCGTCATCGCCGCGCCCTGCTTGCCCAACTCACTCCAATCCACCTCTTTCAGCTTGTCCATGTCCGGCCTGTTTTTGAGAAAAATCCAGCTATTATACTCATGGCCATAAAAGAAAATTTTCAATTTTTTAACAGAAGCAAGATTCTATCCGTAATAAATTTCTTTTTTGTTCTGTTTTTTGCACCCTATTTTTAACCATTTTTTTAGGTTGTTGATTTATAATGGAAATTTTTTAATGGCTTTGTATCCAACCAGGCCCGTAGCCAGGGGGACTCGAAAAGCCAAGACCAAAAAAATGAAATCGTCAAAATTTTCTCCGGCGGCCCCTATCGGGGCCGTCGGAGACCCCCTCCCCNCCCCCCCCCCCCGAAAATTTTTTCTGGCTACGGGCTTGTATCCAACCCCCCCCCCCTCTCGCCGCGCTTCATCGAATAACACATTTTAAATTGAGCTAGATTTTAAGAATTCCATTGTTGATAATAATTTAAATCTATGGATTTTATAAAAATGAATTTAAAAATTCATATGAATTTTATGAGTTACACTACCTTAACTGCTTCAACTTCTCCATGCTAATCTCCGGGTTCACGGACTGTTTCTCCCACCGCTCCGCATCCTCGGCATGCGCTTGCATTAGCACTGGCGCGTGTGCATACAACATCGGGTCACAAGGATCTAACAAGGAAATCGAAAGATGAAATTTACGAGTTTTTTTGGGGAAAAAAACAAAAATTGTACTCAAAGAATAAAAAAATAATTATTTGAGAAAAGAGAATTTATCACAAAAAAAAAGAATTATAAAAGTAAATTTCCCAAAAATACCAAAACTAAGACAAAAAGGAAAAGGTTGAAAATTTATTTTTAAATATTTTTCGAATGTGATGAATTGTTTAAATCGTGAAGGATTACCTTCCAATATACCCAAATTTTTGTGTATTATATTAATAGTAGATTACTCGGGTTCAATTTTGCCATTCCACACAAGATAAATTCTTTATGTTTTATTTATTTTTTAAAACATGGTTTTCCTATCAGGTTAGATATTTTTAAGGATCTCACTTTTGAACTGTTTCAGCCATTGGGCAAGCATTGCACGCATTTGGTCCGCAGTCAAGCCCTCGTAATTCAACTTGCGCAAGTAGAGGTGCTGAATAAAAAAATTAAAATAAAACAAATTAACGTTCAAACATTTACTTTGATGAATAAATTTAGCATTATTGCTTGTTAATTAGCTTTTTTAATAAAAATCTCACGGTTCTCAACTCGCGCAACCCCATGCTCGCCACACACTTGTCCCTGTCTCTCTGTTCCTCCACCATTTTGGCGTCTAACATCTGCAACAATTTCGCCCGCTTCAACAATGCCTCGTTGCTGGACCAAAAGCGCAGACGATGGAGGCGTTTCAGAGCGAGCTGAAAAAGTGCCGAAATTTAGGAAGAAAAATAAATAATCTTTTATTTTAGAAATAATACATTAAAATGAGCAAAATTAGATGAAAAAATAGTGGTAAAAATTAGCTTGATAATGTGCTAAAATACAAAAAATGGAATGAATCTATTAATGTAAAATCCTCGAATATTTTGAAAAAACATCAAAAAATCATAAAAAAACCCACCTTATGTTTCCACGTAAGCTGATCTGGTGAACTTGGAATGGTCATTTGTTTGCCGGTGGAAATAAGCTGATCAATCGGCAGAGGCAGCCGGCTTAGAGGGGCCTTTTAGAGGAGAAATAAGAAAAGATATTTTTAAAATGTTTTTTATTTATAATTTTAATTTGAATGGCCAATTAATTTTTGAAATAATTTGTTATTAAAGTAATTCCAATTTTGTTATTAAAGCTGTTAAAACGATTCAAAATCCTCACTTGCGGGTTCAGTTCCTTCAAAGACCCGATTATCGTGGGAAATTGGTTGTATTCATTGTGCTTCAGCTCCCTCGTTTGGTACTTCAAACTTTGCTCGTCGGTCCAAAAATGCCGAGTTAGCACCAGCCGAGGAGCCACGAGCCTAAAAATATTGGTTATTTCAAATTTAGGCTAGAAAATTGCATTTTTTATATGTTTATTGTAGGTCCAATTTTTAAATTTTTTGATTTTTTTCAAGAATTATTTCACGGACATTGATCCGATCAGCACGGGAATGCCAGACGGGAGAACAGCAACCAAAGCAAGCACACACAACTTTTTGGCCTCAGATTCGGTCTGAAAAGGCTTTTTTAAATTTAAGAAAATTAAAAAACCATAAAAGTTCGTTCTTTAGACCACCTTCTGGGCCAAAAAGCTTTCCAATAAAAAATACAAATCATAAAAAATCACTCCGATCACAATAAAAAAACAGTAAAAATTTGTCAATATTCAAGATTGGTTAAGTTTCAAAAATAAAAGTTATATAAGAACCAGGGAGTGAGTCAATGTTAAAAAGGATTTTTGTTAACAAAAAATTATCCAAAAGGATTGAAAATAATGTGAAAAAATTCTCAAAAAACCAATGAATTATGTAAAAATAATCGATTATAATTTTGAAATTGGAAGTCCGATTTTATTTTTTGATCTTACGCTATCAAAATGATGGCCTCGCCCACCACCGGAATCTGCAGCAAAATGGTCAGGCCCAGAAGGTGGAAAATCTCGGAGGGGCACTATCACAAAAAAGAGTAGGTCTCCCGAAGGATGGAATTCGCAAAAACCTGAATGTAGATAAGCATGTCCCGGGCATTGAAGTCGTCCAGAGTGATGCGGCGATTCCTGAGGCCCCAATAGAGCGTTAAATAGGTTTTCAGGTCCAGAAAGCACAATTTGGAACCTAGAAGTTTTTATCGTTTCATAAAAATTAAAGAAAATTTAATTTAATTAAGAGGGATAGTGATTCGTGTTTAATTAAATAAAAATTTTCAAATACAATAAAAAATAAATTAAAAAATTTTTTTTTAAATTCGTGCTTGGTTTGGACCTATTTCCCAAGAAATCGCTCTTTTTTGTTTAAGTGAGTTTTATTCAGCAAATTCTAATGCAAAAGGGTAAATTGGCGTCGATGCCTCGATTGGTATCACCAAATAAAATTTATTTTTTTCTAAATTTTTTCATCCATTCCTTCTCCCGACTTCTGGGAATTTTTTTTTGATTTCGAGAGGGGACTCAAGTCCCATAGCCGTTAGCCCCCTTATGTATGCCCTTGTTCCAACCTATGCTATACTATTTAAAAAATTAAATTTTCACCCACCATCAATCGCTAGTCGGTAATACTTGTGCATTGTGGGGTAGTTGGACGCCATCCAACTGTCCAAATTCAGCTGCGATTTTTCTTCAGCAACAGGGGATTTTTGTGTTGAAAGAGCTCGACAAAACCGGGGAAAATTTGTTGACGGAGCCAATCCACAGCTGGGGAAGGTCCTGCTCGCCAGGAGGGCACGTCGGAGGCCCAATCTGAGAAAAAAAGGGAAAATCATGGGAATTAAGTTCTTTGTCCTTTAACCCAAAATTAAATTTATTGATAGAAATTATTATATTTTCATCTAAATTCCCTAAAAATCAATTTAAAAATCACCGTCTTTTCGAAAAGCACACTTTGCATGAAAAAATCGCCAAATCTTATCCACTTTAAAAAAATTGAATCTCCTCACCTGTAACTGTTCAATAACATTGTGCTGTATAACAATTTTTGGCTGAACTATAAAATTATTTTTTGTAAAAGCAAGAATATTCTCAAATCAAAACCAAAGAAACTCGTTGTTTTTTGGCTACAATTTTATTTCAATTTTAAAAATTTTCAAAAAATTGCTTTATCATATCAATAAAATGGAAATTTGATGATAAAAGTTTGAATAAAAAAATTCCCATAATTTCCCAAGGATGATGAATGATTATTTCGATAAGAAAAAGAATAGTGGAGAATTGCAAATTTACAATAATACAAGATGATGGTCACTAGAGACGTTTTTCATGTTAAAATCATAAAAAAACCCAACTTGAATTGTGAATTCCCAAATTTTTGTTTCCATATTCGGTCTCTATCAACCATCAAAAACTCCTTTTCCGAGTCTGAAAGAGAAAAAATGGGTCCGGAATTGATTTTTCCTGATCAATGTGATCCTCGATCATGGCAAACAGGAGTGCAAGAACCCGTTGATGATCCCGTTTCGGCCTCCTGACCCTCCGATTCCGTTTCCTCCACCTCCACCGGTCTCCTGAAGCAATTGCTTCTGCTGCTTTTTGTAGGCCAAGTACTCCTTGAAAACCGGGAAACCCATGTTAATTTCTAATGCAAAGTTGAAATTCCACTGCTCACATGCACAAACGGGCTTGTTCTTTCCCCTATCTTCGTTCCTAATTAGTAAGAATAGAGTGACTCAAAATGTTTTTTCCATAAGAATCTCAAAATTTTCAAGTTTTTTCGGCGACTACATCTAAATATTTATAAGTTCTTGTCAAATAAAAGGCGTTTGTCAAAATATTTAAAATGGGCGGACTCGTAATAGTAAGATTGGGTCCTCGTTGTGCATGTGTATTATCCCTTTTTATACCAACCTTTTGACCTTTCGATCCAACGATCGATAAGCTCTATAGAGAAATTCCTTCGTCCTTCGATAAAAGGAGTGAAATTTTAAATTACAAATTTGCTCTTAAAAATTAAAAGATCTGTGAAAAATGGATGATAAATTGTTTCAGGGTATCAAAAAATATGATCAGTGATTTTTTGTTTTTTCTTGATTTTTTTCAATAAAATTTCCTAAGTTTTCCTTTAAATAGTCCAAAAAAAATTAAAGAAAATCAGAATTTCTCTATGGCTGACCTCATAGGTGATAGTGATCTTCTCCGATTGGAAACGCTCGATGAGCACAGAGAGTCGATCAGCCTCGGTGATGTCCCCCTTGAAGCCGCCCTTCCACATCAGATGGTTGAGAGTTTCGGTATGGTTCCAACCTGTACAATTTAATTATAATCCAAAAAATCCTAAATGTTCTAATTTTGGTAATAAAAAATTATAATAAACTAATTTAGGCCTATTAGAAAAAATCTAAATTAATTTTCCCATAATAAGAAAAGCCATTGACAATTTGGGATGGCTGATTAGATTTTAAAAATATTTTTGCCTTGCTCTCGCGCCACTTCTGGCAGGTAGACTGCGCTGAGGGAGTGCTGGTGCTGGCGATACTCGATGCGGATGCCATGCACACCGATGATCCAATCGCGGTAGTGGTCCGCCGGCTCGAAACACACCAGCAACGACACCGAGCAGTACAGCGAAGGCAGCTCGTGGTGGGCAATCGGGTCGAAGCGCGAGTCCCGGAAGGCACTGTGTTTTTTAAATAGGCTAATAAATTCTATTGGCTAATAATTTTTCATTTTTAAAATTCATTTGTTTTTTCCATTGTTTCTTGACACTCTGCTGAACTGAATGTAATATATAAATAAACTTTTGATGATGAAGTGGAAAAAATTAAGAAAGAGAAGTATCATTCATTAAACCAGTTAATTTTATGATTTTATTATTTTTCAATTCGAAAATTGGCTAAAATATAATTTTTAATTTATTTCCAAAAATTTAATGATAAATTCATTAAATACAATTGCCCTGTACTAATACTGGTATAGGTGTTTAATTCTGAAACTAAAGTAAAAAAATAATTATAATTTTGTTTTAACTTTTTGCAATTCATCAGGGGCGAAAAGCACCTGAGTTGAGCATATTCGTTAAGGCTCTCGTGCAGGGGCGTGGTCTGGTTGAAGGTGCCGATGCAGCCGCGCAACTGACGAGAATGGCCCTTCTTCCAGGTGACAAAGAGCGGGAATGGGTCGTTGGGAATGCTGGACGGACACTTGGGCACCGGCTGTTTGCTGAGCCGGGCGATTATCTGCAAAGGGATGAGGTGAAAAATCAATATCAAAAATCCAAAATTTTGGCATCAAATTCGAGAAAAACCTGAATTGTTTTAACGGCTACGCAGAAAAATAAAATAATATTGATACAATGAGAATTCAAAAAATGTGTAAACATGGCAGGCCCGTAGCCAGAAAAAATTTTCGGGGGGGGCACCAAAGGGGGTCCGAGGGGAGGGGGTCTCCGACGGCCCCGATAGGGGCCGCGGGAGAAAATTTTGAAAAATTTTGACGATTTTTGAAGGAAATCGGCCACTGTTTCTTCTTTTTCGAAAAAAAAAATTTCGCTAAATTTTTTAACAGGGAGACCCTTTTCAATTTTTTTGGTCTTGGCGTTTCGGGGGGGGGGGGGCACGTGCCCTCCCCATGCCCCCCTGGCTACGGGCCTGAAACATGGTGCAACTTGGCGTAGTGACAAAACACCCCCTCGCAGAACATCCCCAAACGGACAAAAAATATCCCCATGCCCAAAAACTTTTTTGTTAGACCAAAAGTATAAAAAGCAAAGTTGTGCAGAAATTCATGCTCTATCTTCTGGTATTTTTAGTTTTTTGAAATTCGAACAAAAAGTTCGCAAATTATCGGAAATATCGAAAAATAGGGTTTTTTTCGCGAAATTTTCAATTTTTTTGTTCGAATCTCGAAAAACTAAAAATACCAGAAGATAGAGCACGAAATTCTGCACAACTTTGCTTTTTATACTTTTGGTCTTACTGGTCTAACAAAAAAGTTTTTGGGCATGGGGATATTTTATTGTCAGTTTGGGGATGTTCTGCGAGGGGATGTTCTGCGATGACCCCGTGCAACCATCTTTTCAAAAAAAAATTTTATGAATCAATGTTTAAATTAAAACTTACAAGTAAATTAGACTTTCATCCATATTTAAATATTTAGGAATTAAAAAAACCTGGACTGCGAAAACCGTAATTCCTTAAACCGTGTATCCTGCTCACCACATCAAAGCAATGAGCAGGCAACTCAATGGAAATGACGCCGTTGGAGGCGGCCGCGTCGACAATGGCGCGACCACCTGTTGGGCGAGTCATCGCTTTTTCACCGGATTTTTTGTTCAAAAATTGAAGATGGAATTTTCAAGTTTGATCTTGCGCTTAAATATGTAATTATTTAATTCAGCACTCGCAAAATTAAATCGATTTGAAAAATAAAAAAAAATCGTGAAATCTCAAAAAAACCTTATTCGGTACTTGTTAAGTGTTAAGTTTACCCGCCTGGTCAAAAAATTAATTTTTCCTGACAAATTTACCAATTCAAAGAGTGATCCAGGGGTTTTCAAGTTTTCACATGTCTGGCATCAGTTTTGTCATATTCAAAGCTCGAATCTGGCATCAGTTTTGTCATATTTATATGCAAAATCTAAGATTTTTTCGCACAGTTAGCAAATTAAAAAGCTTTGTAAGTTAAAGTTAAAATCAAAAAAGAGATTTCTTTTTAATTTTCGATAAAATTAGGCGTGAAAAAACCAGTTGTCCATAGGTTCTCTACTTAATTTTCTTATTTTTGTTATTGTTTCCATTCCGTAAGGATAAGGATACGAGTGAGATGGAGATGGGTGACTTTTGCTTGGGCTTGCTTCTTTTCGCATTTGTCATTTTTCATCTTGTTCCTCCCCTCCCCATCCCCTTCCTTTCCCCGTTGGTGTTGGTGCTGGTGCACTCACCGCACTGTTTAGGCTATTTTCCTTTCTTGCTCTCTGCCCCCATTTTTCAGTTCTATTTCATCCTTCTCTGTTTTCTCTATGGTGGGGGTCGTTTCATCCCCCACGTTTCATCGCCAGAGCAAGAAAAATCGTTATAACTCAGCTTAAACGCAACCTAGAGAAACAAATTTGGTAACATTAGATAGGCCTAAATGTCTGCTATAAAAACGCAAAAGAGATCATCCGGATTGGCCAAGTGAGAAAAAAGTTATGGCCAAATCTTTGGCCAAAATCACGACTTTAGTGCCTAATTTGGCCATAACTTTTTTCTCACTTGGCCAATCCGGCCAAAATCACGACTTTAGTGCCTTTGTTTTTTTTCTTTTGAGTTTTTATAGCAGACATTTAGGCCTATCTAATGACACCAAACTCATTTCTCTAGGTTACGTTTAAGCTGACAAGTGAGTTAAAATGAAAATTGGGAACTGATTAACCAGCTTTGAACCATCGTGAATTTGAAGCGAATACTTTATTATAGAATGCTACAGGAAGAGTGAATGAACAGAGAAAAAGAAGTCAGACAACAATATAGTTTTAACGAAACATGCTTCCGCGTCATAATCGCTACCGCTCCGAGTCCCGAATGATCCGAGTACCGAATCAGCCATAACTTTTTTTAAAGACTCGTTAGACCAAAACTTCAAATGTCAAATATATGCAGAATTTTATGCTCTACATTTCTGTAAATATGGTTTTTTCGAAGGAGATCGAAAAAACCGTATTTACAGAAATGTAGAGCATAAAATTCTGCATACTCTAGTATTGTTTTTTCTACCCAAAAGTTAGCGGACGTGCTACAGTACCAATGAGTACTCTTTTTCTTTTTCATGAGCACTCTTTTCGTTTTCTTCAACACTTTTTCATGAGCATTCTCTCGTTTCAACGAACACTTTTTTTTCGTTTCAAATAAAAAATCCATTCCTAACTTTTAGGTAGAAAAAACAATTTTACAGTATATTTGACATTTGAAGTTTTGCTCTAACAAGTCTTTAAAAAAAAGTTATGGCTGATTCGGTACTAGGATCATTCGGGACTCAGATAGGTAGCCGTCATAATCACGAAGGGCAAAAAAATAAATTGAAACTATTCGATTTTTTGCGCTGATTTTATAACGATTTTTCTTGCTCTGGCGATGAAACGTGGGGGATGAAACGACCGAGTCCGTTTCTCCATTATAATGATCTCTAACTCCTTTGCTTTCTCTGCCTTCTTTCTCTCAAAAGTTGGCATTATGTTATTGAAAAAAATTTTAAATGCAAAATTAATACTTGCTTTAGGATTTTAGCCTCATAATTAATGAAAAATTGGGATGCGCTGCCCCACCTTTCGTCTAAAATACCTTTCGTCTAACCAGCCAAAAAGCCGATGTTCGTCTAATAGCAAAAGCCATTTGCGGGTTATACATAAAATGTGATTTTCGAATTTTAGACGAAAGGTGCTTTTTTTGGCTGGTTAGACGAAAGGTATTTTAGACGAAAGGTGCTTTTTTGATTGGTTAGACGAAAGGTGGTTTAGACTTAGACGAAAGGTGGTAGCGCCTTGGGATGTGGAAGAAATTTGAGAAAAAGTTGAAAATTTTTTGAAATAATCCAGATAAAATAATTTTGATATTTCACCATTTCCATTAATTGACAAGGATAAATAATAAATCATTTATCCGTAAAAACAATAAAAAAAATTATGTACAACAATATGGCACTCATTGGGGGCATCGGTTTTAAGCTGTTCAGGGGGTGGATGTCCTCCTGGGCTCTGTCTTTTTGGTCGTCGTTGGCACCGTAAGCCCCGTGGCCACCGTACTCTCTGCCACCGTAGTGGTCGTACTGTAGTCCATGCGGCATTGGTACGGTACGGAGGAGGTACCGTAGCCGCCGTCGCCCCAGCAGGCCAATCCGCCATGGCGAATGATGGACAAGTAGTAGAAGAGGGCGAAGCCGAGCAGGGAGAGGGCCAACGAGCAGAGGACGGCACTGCAGGCGACCAGCAGCTGAAGGGACGGGAGGAATCTTGGTAAGATCAAATCCCGGGATCCACACTATTACACCCATTCCCGGACTCAAGTGCCTTGAGTACCAAGTGCTTTGCCAAGCCATAGCTCTAGACATCCTGATGCCCAGGCTCTTTTCTCTGGTTCCATTAAATTGGCTTGGCACGGACGATATGTATCAACTTTGTTTTCAGAATTTTAGCCCTTTG
The DNA here is from genome assembly GCA_001026735.1 of Rotylenchulus reniformis. Lineage (NCBI taxonomy): Eukaryota > Metazoa > Nematoda > Chromadorea > Rhabditida > Hoplolaimidae > Rotylenchulus > Rotylenchulus reniformis. The sequence continues at coordinate 329,601 of LDKF01000006.1, forward strand.
AACAGAATTTTAGCCCTTTGAAACTCGCTAGTTTTTCAGTAAATAGGACCCTAATTCCAATGATTCCCATCCATGGGATCTTCGTTGGTCATCACCATCTAAGTCCAATGAAGCTATGGAAAGGGTACAACAATTATAGAGATTGATCCATAACCGGCGGGCGACTTTTCCCAAATTTTGGGTCCAAGATCCCTGCCCTCCTCCCTGATACAGGATGCCCTTAAAATCCGGGTTCGTGTTACGGTTTTCCAAAAATCTCGAACCAAAATCATTGAATTTCCACCCGTATTTGCATTTTTCTCACCAACGAAGATTGGCTCATGGCTTCTTGATCTTCTTCCTCCACATTATCCTCCTCTTCGGGGTTCGGGTCAGTGTCCGGCGGCTGCCTGGGTCCGTACAGTGCCAATAGACGAAGTTCGCTGATCATTCCCAGAAGGGCCTCAAAGTAATGGCCACGGCGGAGGAGTGGACGCTGAAAAGAAATAAATTTGGAAATCGATTTAAAAATCCAAAAATTGGATCAAAAATGAGCAAAAATTGAGAAAAATGGGGGAAAATCGGGTAAAAATTGGAGAAAAATGCCGAAATGGAAAACACTCAGAAAAATTAACGAAATCAAATTGAAAAAACAAAATAGTTTTTGAGGGAAAAATACCTCGATGGCCAAAGCGTTGAAGATGTCCTGTCCCCGGAGGGCCAAGTCCGATGTGTGGAATATAATCATGTGGTCGGGCTGAAACCCAAAATCAATTTGAGAAAATGTCAAAATTTTTATTTTTTTACTTCTCCGACGGGCACAAAAGCGATGATGGCCCTGGGACACTTCCACTGGCCGTTGTTTTTGGCCAAAAGTGCCTTGGCCCCGTGGACATCGATGGAGTGCCTTTGGGTCAGCAAAATGCTCAGGGAAAGGCCCCGCCGGTCGCAGGCATCCTTGGCGTGGAGCTGAAAATTTTGGCCAATTTGCTTATTTTTTGCCAAAAATTTTTTATTGAAAAGCTATATAATAATCCACTAGGGGCCTCCCCCCCCCCCCGAATTTTTGCAGGAGCAATCCTTCCTTCGGAAATATTATTTCAATTTTATTCCCATGTGTTTTGGTGTCATTCGATTCAAAAATTGTTCTTTTCTGCAACCTAGGAGATTGCTTTGGTTGAAAAATTCTAAAAAGAGGGGGCCTAAAATTCCAATTTTCTCTGTTTTTTTCGCATTTTTCATTATTTTGGCCATTACATTGGCCGTCTCCAGTGCCAACTGGCGCAATCTTTGGCGGATGCCGTGCCGTTCCGCGACGCTCAAAATGCCTTCCGAATCGCAAAGTGTCGGGGAGGCGGAGGGACGGAGCCAAAGGGGACAGGCGGAGGGACGGGGGCCATGGCCATGATGGTGGTGGTGGTCTACAGGTACTGCTCGAAGATGGCGGAGGAGCAGCAACAACAGCAGCAGAGACAGGGACAACAATGATGAGGGCAACATCGGAGGAGGGGGGGCAAGAGATGGCGAATTTCTGAAAAATAAAATTTTAATGGGAATGGAACAATGGGAAAGTTCCAGTTGGGAAACATTGAAACTTCGGAATCTTTAAAGGAGGATTTCAAGTCCTGTAAAAATAAATTTTTTGGGGTCTAAAGGTTGGACATCAACGGAGGGAGAGAAGGAATAGGGAGTGAGAAAATCCAAATTTATAATTTAGAAAAAAACGATTTTGCAATTTAAAATTTGACGATTATTTATGCATACAGTATCTCCTCCTCCGTGGTCTCTATTTTTCGATCCCTTCTGCTGTAGGGTAATGGGAGCATTTATAGTAATAAAGATATCATATTCAATATAAAAGAATATATTTAAAATGGAGTTTTGAAAATGCCAAAAAGTGTTGCCAATTAGCAATTTGTTGGATGATTGACGAAAGTGTTGGCATTGGCACTCTCGAAGTCTGATAAATGCTAATTTTATGGTCTGATGAGTGTAAAGGAGGAGGGATCAAAAGTGACTGAAGCGAAAGGCCAATTAGTGAGTGCCCCTAAAAAGTCGCCCTCCTATCTATGGAAAATTTTCTTTCGGATTTTTTGAGGGGTTAGGTTGGATTATAAATCAAAAGAATTTGAAGAAAAAAGACATTGTGAAGGGCAGGAAAGGAGTTGATTCTTCGACTTTGGGCCATCATACTAATGGAACTTTGATCTTCCATCGATTGGCCAAAAAATCGGAAAAAATGCGGATTTTCAGTGGAAATGGTTTCGAATATATATTGCACATGATTTTCGGTCTCCGTCATAGGAAACATTTTCGTGTTCCATTTTTTTGCATTTTTAAAAGGAAAAATCGCAAAATGGGCTTTTGGCACGAATTGTGCCATTGCCCTACGGAATAATGTCACGCCTAGGAAATTGTACCGTGTGGTGATCTCATCAATTAGAGGTGGCCGACGGAAATCCGTGGCCATTTTGCAGGGGATTAGGATGGCCAAGGCCAGAGGATGAAGTGAAGTGAAGTGTATGAGGTATGTCATTCGACATTAAAAGTGCAAAAAATGAAATTCGGAAATGAAAATTTTATAGGCATATTTTTTATTGAAAAATCCATAGATCCATGTCCTTATCAAAGTTTTGCCTGGGCTCAGGTTCTAAACTAATCTTTTTAATTTTCAAAATTCAGCGAAAAAATATTGTGCCTCTTTTCGGCTTATTATCAACCCTCGGATAATGACAAACAAACGGAAGGAAATTGTAGGGGGCCCGTGACAGACAATTGCCCAGATTTGTCGGCACTATTATCATTATTACACAAGTATTGTGCCATAATCCCTTAAATCGTGCCATATGTCCTTAAAAGATGAAAAAAATATAATTTTCGAATTTTTATTTTGAGGCTTATGGGAAAAATTTGTTTGCTGAGATAGAAGAACTTCGCTATCACTAAACCCAATGAAATTCCACTGCGCCATGAAAACAAAAAATCCGACAAAATCCGGATAATTTAACCCTCAATGGACCGATCGATTAAGGAATTTACGCACTTGTGATTTTCCACGAAAAATTCCAAAAATTCCCAACAGGGGGGTAAAGTGGAAATTGTGAAAAATAAGGGAAAAAAGAACATAAACCAATATGAGCCAAAAAACCACAGAGGAAGAGGATCCCGAATATCCAAACCTGGGAAACAAAAAACATTCTATGTGAAATTGAAACCATGAATTTGAACATCAAAACTCAAAAATTCATTTGGACAACCCAGAAACAGAAAACCACCATCTAAAAATCAGTTCTGATCAAATTCCGGAAAGGACGAACACTTTAATGGATTTGGTCCCAGACGGACAATGGAGGGGGGGGGGGGAACCCATAAAATGGGCCAAAATTCATTCATTTTGGCCCAATTTTGTTCGTTTGTCTGTGCCCACGGGCAATTGGCCCTTTTGGCCAAATTGAAAGGCCCAAAAGGATGGGAAGGCCCCGAATGGTCCCCTGAGGGCATTTTTGGCAATTTCATCTCTTTCCAAAAGATCAAAAATCAGGAAAAATTTATGGGACATTTGTTTTCACAAAAAAAGAATGTTTCTGAAGCTTTTTTGGGGAAATTTTTTAAAAAAAACTTAGAACATTAATGTATTAAAAATTAAAAAAATAGTACAAAATTTCGCTTGGAAGGGGCTTATGCGGAGTTATAAGAGGAAAAAATATTTTTTTAAACAAATGGAAATTTGGAGTTTCTCGTGCTATGGTTGAATCCCCAAATATAGAAGGGGTAAAAAATAAAAATTAAATTGAAAAATGTCATGAAAAAGTGCATTTTTCTGTTATGAAAAGAGAGAAAATTTTCACCGGAAAAGAAATTGCGGATTCTTACACCTTTTCTTCTTCGTCGTCATTTTTTTTTCCATTTGGAGTGTACAAATATAGAAATCGGAGCTAATGGAGGGGTGTAATGCTCCTCCATCGTGTTCTTTCGCCTTCTCCTTACATATGTATGACAGCGCAAAAAGTTGCTTCTCCAAAAGGAAACTCAAATGGAAGGATCTGGCCATCATCACTCAATGCTATAAAATTCTATAAAAATGCGAATTATTCTCCAAAATTAGACATTTTTGAGAGTCGAAACGATTGACAAATGCATAGATTAATGTCGAATTTAGAGTGTGCCGAGATTTGCGGCCCATTCTTTGAATTAAATTGGACCCCACTGTAAGAAATTATGGCCAAAATAATTATTTGACAATATGCTTCTTCACAGTGATGGAGACTGCTCGGGCTTTCATTTTATAGTTAATTTTTATTGCGCCAAAATGAATAAATCCCTCAATAAGCACCAATCATGGTATGATCCGGATTTTTAGTCTGACATCATAAGTCTGACTTGGTAAAAATTTGGAGGATCTCAGAAACCGGATTTTGAGTGCCTATGGATTTGTTAGACATCATCTGCTGGACCCATTGAGTGTGTCATATGGCTGCAAAATCTCCAGCGAAAAAGGTGAATCCCTTCAAAGCAAAAATGCAAGCAGACATGACAACACTTTTTGGCTTCTCAAAAATCCGAAAATACCAAATCGAAGCAAATTTCTATGCATAAAAAAGAATAAAAAAAAATTCTAAATGAAAATGCCATGTTTCAATTTTCCGCCGAAAGATAACTGCTGGAATTTCTTCCTGCATCAAAAAGGTTGATATTCAGAGATCGTTGTTGATCTCGGAATTCGGTTTCCACTTCCGATCAGCTTCAGTTTTCGATATGTAGTTTACATGTGATCTTCGATATCTGCTGGATTCTGATATGACTTTCAAATGGTGTTAGATCAAGCAAAATATCTAAATCCAGATAATGGCATTTTGCCACTTTTTGAGGTTAGAAAAAAGCATTGGAGATGTGTGTTTAAAAATATTTCGAGGGGTAATTTTTAATTTGGTGATCCCTGGTTGGCTGATCTCTGATCCCTGAAGTGATCTTTGGTCCCCTCACACGGCCTGCACAAACTGGACCGGGTGGCCCGTCTCGGCCGCCACGTTGGCCACAAGGTTGGCATTGGTTGCGGCCACCACCTCCGTGAAGATCATCCGGAAAGGGCCGGAGCTGGTCAGGGGCATCGGCACACTGTGCCAGACCCCCGGGTAAAGTCTGGGGGCCTGGCCTGAAAATGTTTTAAAAATTTGAAAATTTATTTTCGTATTTTTGACGAATTTTTATGCCGATTTGGACGGATTTAAGGCATCCTGTTGTATGAAAAGTGTCAAATTCAGTTTTTTTGCCATTTTTGAGTTAAGGCATTCAATGAGATTTCTAAAAAAATTCCCCGAGATAGAACCTAAGATTTTCGGGACATGATAAAATTTTTTGGTGGGATTTTAGAAATTTTTTGGGGATTACCGTTGCGAAAGATGAACGCTTGCAGAGAATGATCCAAAGGGTCCCCGGTCTGGGCATCCGGCAAAGCCACGGCCATCACGAACTGATCAGACTGATCGGAGGGATGCAGAAAGAAGGAGCCATCGGGACGGGCCATCAGCAGCTGAAAGCCACTTTTGGCACATTTATTGAAATTTTTGGGATAATTTTTTGGCAAAAATTTGTGTTTTTCCGCTCACATCCGCTTTGTATGCGCCCAACTCGGGCGAATAGGACACTCCGGGCCGGCCTTTGTCCCCGGCAAATGACCCGCTGATGCCCTCGAACTCCAAAGTCAGTTGGCCTCCGTCTCCCTGGGCCCAGGACATCACAAATTCCTGGACCAAAGTGCCAGCAAACCCCTCTGAAATTATGCAAAAAATTTAAAAAAATCGAAGTTCAATTCAATGAAGTCGATGTATGATGTTGGTTTTGGAACTATAAGTTCGATTTCGGACCCTCAAAATGTTTTTTTCTTTACTTGGTCGAGTCGATTTTTTGAAGTCCGAATTTCGATTTTTCGACTCAAACCCTGATGTAAAAGACCGCAAATTGGAAGATAATATCGCTAAAGAGCTGTTTAATGCTCCACCTACACTACCGTACCCACTCTACTCCTTCCCTTCACCCTCTACAGTACTCTTCTTCTCTACCGTACCTCCAGCTTCGGCGTCGGTGCCTGGCCACGGCACTTCCTGGGGCTGTTCGTTGTGGAATGCAAAGTCGGCCACCAGCTGCCCATAAGAGCCAAATGTGCTGGGAGTTGCGTCGCTGAGGGGTTTCAGCTCCTTGGCAAATGAATGGGCCAAATGCGGCACTTTGGGGACCTCAAAAAATCAAATTTTTGAATAAAAAATTTCAAAAGATTTTTCCAAAAATTTCCCACTTTTTTGGGCGGAAGTGCTTCCTCGGAAGGCTGTCCCTGGCGCCGAATTGAGATTGGCGCGACCCTGTTCACTTTGCAGAGGTTGACCACCAAAGGATGGGGGCCGGCAGGGTCAGGGCCAAGCTGCAGGACGGCATTCACCTGGAAAGGAATAAATTCATTTTTGGAATATTTTTTACAATCGATAAGTTGCCCTTTTTTCGAATTCGGAAATTTTAATGGGATTTTTTGATTTTTTCGAAAATTGGAACCCACACTTCTGTGCCAAGTGTCAAACTCGAATTGGCCCTCCAGGGGAATTGGCATCGAATGTTTGACGAAGGGGTCCACAATCGCGGTTTGTGCCGGGCCAAAACGGACCGCGTGGGTCTCCGCCACCGGACTTTCCACCTGGAAATTCGGCAAAAATTGCAAAAATGTATAAAATTTCCCCTAAATTTTTCAATGAAAAATGAACAAAAAATGTCATAATTTTCTAGGGATTTACCAGGATGAAGTAGTGGGTCCAGTTGCCCTGTGCCGGCTGATAGGCCACTTGGCCATCCAGCTGGGACAGGAATGAGCCGTGGTAGAAGATTTCCGTGTCGAATTTGGAGGGACGTTCCGCTAGGGGCTTGGGCTTAAAAGAATTTTTTAATTTTTTAATATTATTTTTAAATTTGGTAATTTTTTTTAAATTTTATTTTTCAATTTCGATTATTTTCCTCACATTTTCCGCCACCGGAAACACCAGCTGATTGCCGCGCCAACTGACTAGGATCCGTTCCGCGTGTATGTCCCCGCCCATTCCGCCTTCCGGCACTCTGCTCCTCCCGCCACAAACCCTTGGCCATCCTCGCCGTGTCAAGTGCGCCGGATCAAACCTGTGTGTTTTGTGTTTTGGTTGCACATACCGTATTCCCTCTAATACAAGTCCCCCTTGGAAAGGGAATACGGTATTTGTACTTGTTGTCCTCTCCATCCTGTGTTTTTTCTTTGCGAATTTTGTTTGTGTTTTCAGTGTTTTTGTTTTCTTCCTAGCCTGTCCTGTTCATTCATTATCATTATTTTCCCATTTCATTTCTTTCCTCACCTTTCCACCGCTTTGATCCCTTCCGGCACACACCGCGCGGTGTAAGGGGTAACAGCAATTTGCAGGCGACAGTCAATGCTCATCACCAAGGGCCCGGTTGGATTTAATTTATAATTTAATAATTTAGCGAAATATGCAATGCGCAAGGTGGTGGTGACTTAAAAATTAATACCCATTGGAATTTTTGGACCAAAATTCTATTTAAAGTGCAACAAAAAGGGGAAAAATAGAATTCAAAATTCCGAAAAACACGAACCAGGACTAGGAGGGTACCCTAACAGGAAGCCACGAGCTAAAACAAACTTCATGTTCGTGTTTTTGTTCGTGTCAGTAAAAACCCCAGAAGAACGAACAACCTTGTGAAAATTCGTTTAGGTTCGTGTTCGAACTCTAGTAAAAATACCGTATATTTTAGAAATATATTAATTTTATTTTAAATTGAAAACGATTTCAAATAAATTGTTTAGTAGGAACAGTAAAAAGAAAACTCGGTGAATAAATAATTGGGACTGGGCGGTTCTTCACGGTTGGATGGGTTTCGATGGGCCGGGCGAATGAAATTGCCCCACAGGCGAAATTCCTCTCGCTCTCCCCCTTTCTCTGCTCGTCTCGTCTGCACTATTTCTCGTCCACTTTCTCTGCCCCAACATATGAAATTGATTTGTTGTTATTTTGTTGTTTTCGTTGCGGCAGTTTTTGCGGTTTTCGCCAAAGGGAAAAACGTAAAAAGGGAAAACCCCCAAGGGACCGAGAGGCAGAGAATAGGGAAAGAGTGTGCGGAAAGGAGAGGGCAGAGGGCGAGAGGGAAGGGCGAGAGTGAGCGATGGGAAATAACAAATAAATCGCAATAAAATCGATCGACCAGATGCGCTCTCGAATCTCGAATGGATGGGTGGATGGCGGTGAAATGACGCGAATACATTTGATGTAAGCAAATATGTACAGAATTGTTTGACAGAGAAAAGAAAAAGAAAATTGGAAATGGACATGGCTAGAGAAATGTGAGAAGCAAGAGAGTGTTGGAAGGGAGGAGAACAGAAGGCAGTTTTACTATTTCGGGATTCTTGAATTCCAGGAATATATGCACCTGCACTAACTTGATCCCGTGGCGCGACATTTGGGGATCCGACATGATCCGACATTTAGGACCATTCGCTATAACTCGGTTCAAAGAGAATTTGGAAAAATTATCAAAAAATAGAGCAAAAATTAGCTACAAAATGATGCTAAGCCCGTGTTTAATTGGTCCATTGCGAAAAAGTCATGACCAAAATACCATCAATTTGGCCAAAATTAAAAAAAACAATATTTTGGCCATAACTTTCTTCTATTGCGGCAATTACATAAAACGATCTTACAATTTGTTAGGTATCAAATTGATTTCTCCAGGTCCTTTTTAAACCGAGTTATTGCAATTGCTCCCCAAATGTCGGGTAGCCCTCGGTCCAATGTCCACATCGAGTGGTCCTTTCGCCCTCCCATAAAATGTCAGCAAAAATTTTTGCCACAAATTTTTGGGGATTCAGCAGATCAAAGTTGGTTGGAATTCCCTTGGAATTATACATTATACTCTTTGTATATTAAAAAAGAACACATTTGGAGTTAGGTATCTGCTGATAGTGATCAACACCAACAGTCAGTTGTTGACACACAATATTCTGGGTACTCCGAAAGATTGGATACCATCTCTATTCTCTAGCATATCAACAAAATATGGTCACGGTGTCAAAGTCATACGGAAAGAGAATGGATACAAGCGGATCAATGGAAATCGGAATTTTGTAGAGGAACTCTTCAATCGCAATGCTATAACGGTGCTAGAAAAGGACCGTTAAGACCCAGGCCCTTTAGAAGAAACTTTTCATAGACCTTGTTATACCAAAAATATCTGTTGATCTTTTTAGTTTTTAGATTTTATTTAAAAATAAAACGACCGAAGATAGGGCCTAAAATTCTGCGCAACTTTGCCTTTTGTACTTTTGGTCTATGAAAAAGTTTCTAAGAGCCTAATGCCCTTTTAACTAGCGCCCTTAATGCCACCACTTTTTAACGACTTAGGCGGCATCTGCAATGACAACCACAATTTGAATTTGGGTTGAAATCTGGTCCAGGTATTCTTTCCCGGCAAAATCCTTAATTAAATCTGACATTTGCCATATTTGGGATTTTCCCACATCAAAATCGATCATACTCCTCCCAAATAGGGTCTTCCTCTGATCCATGAAACCCATAAAATGCAGATCACAGTTCTGACTGATCAGATCGCTTCCAATTAGCCCTTCCATAAGTAGATGAATGGAAGGATGGATTGGATGGATGGATGACCCAGATGGAAGTTGGCGGCAGAGTACACACTTTCCAACTTTCAACTTTCGCGCACTTTCACTCACCAAAGTCGCCTTGAGATGTTGTCGCCGTTGAAGTGGCACCCGCGACCCCAACCCGCCGGATAGAGCAGCAACCTGTCTGTTTAAGCACAACAATAGCGAGCAGTAGCAGGACGGACTTAGATGATCGGCAAACCCGAACTTGTTCCTCATCATGATCAGCTGGCGCAAATTCTGCTAGCCAAAGGTAAAATTGATCGATGCTCTTCTTATGGTCATTGATCAGACCAATAGATTGTTGTCCTTTTTATATTCCTTTATATCTCTTCTGATCTGTGTCCTTTTCTCTCTCTTCCATTCTGATAATGCCTTTGCTTTCCTCTCTTTCTTCTGATCCGTGTCTCTTTCAATTCCTTCCTCTTCCTTCTGATCTCTCTCTTTAGTGCTTATTCTGATCATCGGACTGATTGGCCAGCCTGCCACTGTATGTTCCCAGCAAAGCAATGCCCGGTGGACAATCGCCCGAAACAGTAACATCACGGGAACTTTTGAACAACGGTGGGGACAGGCAAGACGACTCCAACACGGTCATTAATAATTAATAGCACATTCATATATTTTTAAAATATATTGGCCATTTTATTCTTTAAATATGTTGTAGCCGATATCCTTATCCTGAACATTGCCAAACATTTGCTAAACGGTATTTTAATGTAAATTCGAGAACCAAAGATTCAAACCATTTGTTTGGGGCCTATTACACATTCTGAAATTTTCAAAACATTCCATTCGAACATGGCCAAAACTTCATCCAAACATCAAAACATCGATATATTCGGATGCTGTTTTGACTATGTTCAGATGAATCAAATGTTTTGAAACTTTCCTACTGATTCGGCTAGTTGGGATTATATTCAGACTCTTTATCCTTTCAGAGTTGGCCACAACCACCATGGCCACAACTTTGCCAACCGAAGTGCCCAAGTCGGTGGAGCTACGGGGATGGCACCATAACAGGAATGGCACCAACCGCAACTTTGGCGTTCCAAATCTGGTTGTTGCGCGAGGGGAAGGCGACAAGGACAAGGACCGGATGGAGGAGATGGATGATGCGAAGCGGATGAAACCTGCGGAAGCGGAAGAGGACGCGGAGGAGGAGGAGATTACTTCGAGTCAAGTGGGGGACATTCAAAAACCAAAGTTTATGGGATTTAATTCGCTAATGTCAGAAAGTCCAAGAAAAATGAGACAAATAACAATGATAGTTTAGGTATGTATAATCAGAGCAGAAAAGCCAGAGGATTACTGTAAGGGATCCTCTAGCGGCACATCCCAAATTCTCTTCTATCTAACCAAACCGCCAAGCATTTCCGTCCCCATGTTCTTTGATCACATGTTTCCCCATCTAAATTGCTCCGCCCCTTTTTGTTCATCTGTAATGCTTTTCCCCCCACTCTGGGGGCAGTCGATGATCTTGGATGCTGTTGTGGAGCGATCAGAGCCATGGATCCCAACTCGCGGATCCTGGCACTGGCGCCTCCCAACGTCGCCGTCGTCAAGATGGTGCTCGAGACGCGGCAGGCGCAGGAGGTGGCAGGGGTGGAGGAGAAGATGATCGCGCTGTTCAGCGGGAGCGGCAAGGTCAACTACGCCGCTGAGCTGTCGCGCATCGTTCCGCATCTCCTCGCCACGGCGGTGGAAGCCGAGGAGTTTGAGCAGGTGCTGAAGGCGGCGGATGAGGAGGAGGGCAAGAAGGCGCGCAAGGCGGTCAGCAAGTACCTGCGTGCGTGCGCCGAGTCGCCCCGGATGGCACAGGAAGCCGCGGTTGCTCGGATTTTGAAAGAGCACGCGGAGCGGAAGATCACCTTCGCGACCTTGGCCTTCGCTGAACAAGTCGCGGGACTGTTCGAGGACACCACCGTCCTTGTGCTTGACGAGGCTGGCCAAGTGAGTTATGCTCAGCTCCTTTCCCTCCTCGCACAGCTGCCGCGGGTCCGCAAAGTCCTGATCACCGGCGATCGCCGGCAACTCGGCGTTCATTTGCCATCGTTGCCCCTGCCCGTTCGCCAAGGCTTTGGCCTGGGATCGGTGATCGACTGCCTGGACCGCGCGGAGGGAGTGGACACCACTGTCCTGACGGTGTGTTACAGGTCCCATCCAGCACTCGTCCGGTGCATCGAGGTGGCTTTCTACCGGCCGCACGGCGAAGTGCTTGAGCCCGGCCGTCTGCGGAGCAGCGCGCATTCCTGACCGGGCAGACGGTCTTCAAGTTGCCTGCGAGGGACTCCCCGGCGATCCTAATCCATCAGATGGAGGAAGCCGAGCCGGATGCAGTGTCGATGTCCTCCACCAACCCGGCCCAGACGCGTTCGGCCATGATGATGCTGTGGAGGCTGTGCGAGTCCCTTCCGGAGGAGGTCACGATCAGGTGTGTTTGCATGTATGCCACCCAAGCAGGAGACATCGCGCGGCTGGCACAGGAGACGGAGGGCATGGAGCGGGTGCTCGTGTCCACAACTGACGCGTGTCAGGGCCACGAAAGCGACATCGTCGTGGTGGTGACAACCTGCTCCCAGTATGCTGTCAACGAGGCCGGCGAGGAACCCTTCTGGGCGCGCGCTGATCGCGCGGTGGTCGCCCTGTCCAGAGCCAGGCACGGCTATGTGGTCATCGGGAACCTGTTGCTGCTGAACCAGGCACCGTCCTGGAACAAATTTCTGCAACAGGCCATGCAAGAAACGGTGGTTGTGGCGCCTGACTACCTGGACATCATTCGACAGCAGGGGTGCAAGTACGACGCCGAAGGGAAGCTTCTGGACGAGAATGGGCGTCCGGCCAAGGATGAGCTGTTCTACAGGAGATTGCAGGGAGGTAACCAAGGTCAGGGCGGTACAGGTGGGCCAAGCGGTTCTGGGGGTGGGGCGAGCAGATACAGACCCTATCTTCCACAGGCACGCGGACGTGGCCGAGGCGGACAGCGCCGATGATCGTCAGAAGGAAGGATGTGTGATCCTACATGAGCGGCGGAGCGAATCTTCATTCCTTCTCCCATTCCCCAAGACATGAGGGTCAGAAGGGTGTTGGCGGTTCAAATTCCTCCCCAATTTCCAACTATGTGCCACCTGAGCCCCGAACTCCTTTCCCTGGACCTTTTTTCACCAATCTCATCTCTCTCTCTTTCCCATCACCCGACCGGAGTGGGGATGTACCCTGGTTGCCCTCAGGGATGGTCCCGTGGCCAGTCAGGATTGACAGGTTCCCGGCCTTGGGGCTTGTCTCTGGGCATGTGTTGCGTGCCGGCCGCGGTTGACTTCCCATGTCCCTTGCCATTCAGGCTTGACAGTTCTTCGGATCTGTCGCTGGGCATGCAGATCGCATGTCGGCGTTGGTTGACTACCGTGTGGAGGGCCGAGGGGGTAAACCTGCTCTGGGAGGGGGATCTCTTCTCTATTCGTCCCTGGTGGCGAATATCATCCTCTGTGTTCGAGGATCGGGGACGATCCTGAGGGAAGGGGGGAGTTGTAAGGGATCCTCTAGTGGCACATCCCAAATTCTCTTCTATCTAACCGAACCGCCAAGCATTTCCGTCCCCATGTTCTTTGATCACATGTTTCCCCATCTAAATTGCTCCGCCCCTTTTTGTTCATCTGTAATGCTTTTCCCCCCACTCTGGGGGCAGTCGATGATCTTGGATGCTGTTGTGGAGGACTAATGTTGGAGAGAGCTGGAGTGGAGAATAAAGTCCTTTCTCATCAATGTGTCCATGTGTTTCGGGGAAGGGAACCAACCCCATTGGACATCTACATCCTAAACCCAGGGCCCGGGTTCATGTCCTCTGAGGTTCCGGAGTCTCGCCATTGCTCATCTGGGTGGCACAGCACCTACCACTTACTTTACATACAAATTTCATTTTTGTTCCTCGATTTTATGGACGCGTTAAACATACATATTGTGCCTGATTTCCTCATTCGCTTTTACTATAGCAGATTACCAGAAGGAATTCGCATTTCTTCGGGTGCCTAATTTTTATTCTTGATGATCTATTTCGGAGGGAGGGGGGGGATTTCCAACCATCTATGTATATCAAAAGTTGATTTATTTTTTGCTATTTAAAATCCTAATTGTTTGTCCTTTTTTCGCGCAGGATCGAAAAGTAATTTTGACACCGCAACTTTTTGACGCATTGGGCCCAAAAAACACAACCGCCACCACATCCCCAAAGACATCGCAACCCCAACCGCTTTTTGCCGCAATCCCGGCCCCGATGCCGGATCCGGTGAAGCTGTTCGGCAGCTCTTCCGCAACTGATCCATCCCCATTGGTTTTGCCTCCTGCTCCATCTTTGGACCTCCGGCAACTGCCCAATTTGATGCTGTAAGTCTGTTGGGGTGATTTGGGCTAAAACTGTTCATTTGCTTTTTTGATCGAATTCGTTATTATTGTCCCTACAAAAATCTTATCTCAGCTAATTTGATTCTCAATGTTTTTTTTGGTCTGCATTGGCCGTTGTTGTTCATAGTTTCGATTTGGACACAAAATGCCCAAACTGCCAAAAGTATTACTGTAGTTGAAGTTGTTCTTAAATTGCTGGATTTGTCCACAGACTCGTTCCCTCTTCTCACTTCGCTTTCTTTTTGACACGACCAAATTACAGTATGAAAATGCTTTCGATCGTTGCAGATTGTTCAAGGAACTGCCGACAATGTTCAACGCGTTTAACGGTGGCGCCATTCCAAGCGGCGGAAATGGCGGCGGAACTCTTCTTCAGCCATGGGATGCCCTCCCCAAAAGCCAAGGTTGTTCTTAAGTTACAGACTCTGACCAAGATTTTCTGCTTAGAAAATTTCCAAAAAATAATTGCAATAAATTAATTCAATTTTTTAAAGGTATTAAGCAATAAAAAAATAAATTAACAAATATTTCAAAGGGTTTTATAGCAAAAAAATTTTTCACTTTTTCGGCCAATTCTCGCCCTCTCCGCCAGTCTCGCCCTCAAACTCGGGATTGATCCACCAATTGTTCGGCTCCGCTCCGGCACCCATCGCCTCCGGCACTCCGCTTTTCCCATTGCAGTCCCAGGCCGTGAAGGCGGAAAAGGGGTACGGTAGTGGAGGGGGAGGCGAAGAGTACCGTATACCCTCCCAGGACAAAAACAGCGAGAATGGGTGAGAAAAAATAGAAAAATTGAATTTTTTTTTGGCAATTTTCGATCAATTTGAAAATTGTCGTGTTGTCCCATTTTAGGCCAATTTTTGATGTGATCGGAACCAAACTTCGGATAGCCCCGATCACGCCAATTGTGACAACTCATGGGATTCAGCAGAAGAAGAATGCCAATGATAGCACAACAAAACACCCACAATCAGCTAACAACACAGTGGCCAACGGGGAAAACATCGGCCGAAAAGTGCCATTGGCCATGTCCGACCGCCAACGGACACAGCGCCTGAACATCTACGGGGTGGGGCATTTTGACATCATAGGATCCTGTCGATCTGGATCAAAGTTCCTTATTACATGGATCATTTCTATTTCCTGATCTGGATCGAATCCGAGTTCGAATATATGTCGGATCCGAAAAATCATTTCATTTCCTGCAGATCAGGATAAAAAAATTTCCAAGTTCCAACAGCGGAATATTTGACGTGTGTCCATGATTTGGGAGTTTTTTATCCGAAGAAAATTAATTAATCGATCTGGAGGTTTACTGAAAATTTTGAATTTTCATTTTTCGCTTCGACCATTACAGGTGCCCAAATCGGCAACACTTGAGGCATACACGGCACCTTCCGTGCCGAAATCTGTTAAAGATTTGGGCAAATCGAAGAAAACAACAGTGTGGACAACGACAACTCCGAGTACTGCTCCGACCCGTCGACCCCGACCCGAATTTGACATTGAACGACTGACGGTGGGCGAGTTGGGACAGCTGGAGAAGATCCACCGGAAGTTGTTCAGCAAAGAAGAGAAAGAGGAGGAGGAGGTGGAAGATGGGTGGAGGGGAAGTGCAGGGGATGGGCCAGCTGCAGGACAAGCTCGCGGGGTGGAAGGTGAGCGATGGAGTCAGAAAAGGACAAAAAATGGCCCGGAAATGTCGAAAAATCTGCAAATTGGTCTAAAAAGGAACACTCATTTAGTGAAGCGCTTTTTAGAAAGCGCCACCTATACAGTAAAATAGATCGTGTTGTGTCTTAGTTATGTGCAAAATACTAGCGGCCCATATATAGAAAATTTTCGAGAAAAAAATATTTGAACTTATTTTTTTCGGTGTGCTTTAAGCGCGGGTCATCGGCGGGTCAACCGCCATTATGGTTAGCCAAATTTCATGAACCAAGTTATGGTGGTGAACCTATAAAAGCGTAAATGTGCAGAAAATTAAGTATGATTTTTTGACCTTTTTAGTTTTTCGGTTTCCGTTAAAAAATCAAATTTTTTTTAAATTTACTAATAATTTTTCTTAAATGAAAATTTCCAAAGATTTCAAAAAAAAAATTAATAGAAATCCGAAAAACTAAAAAGGTCAAAAAATCATACTTAATTTTCTGCACATTTACGCTTTTATAGGTTCACCACCATAACTTGGTTCATGAAATTTGGCTAACCATAATGGCGGTTGACCCGCCGATGACCCGCGCTTAAAGCACACCGAAAAAAATAAGTTCAAATATTTTTTTCTCGAAAATTTTCTATATATGGGCCGCTAGTATTTTGCACATAACNAAGCGCGGGTCATCGGCGGGTCAACCGCCATTATGGTTAGCCAAATTTCATGAACCAAGTTATGGTGGTGAACCTATAAAAGCGTAAATGTGCAGAAAATTAAGTATGATTTTTTGACCTTTTTAGTTTTTCGGATTTCTATTAATTTTTTTTTTGAAATCTTTGGAAATTTTCATTTAAGAAAAATTATTAGTAAATTTAAAAAAAATTTGATTTTTTAACGGAAACCGAAAAACTAAAAAGGTCAAAAAATCATACTTAATTTTCTGCACATTTACGCTTTTATAGGTTCACCACCATAACTTGGTTCATGAAATTTGGCTAACCATAATGGCGGTTGACCCGCCGATGACCCGCGCTTAAAGCACACCGAAAAAAATAAGTTCAAATATTTTTTTCTCGAAAATTTTCTATATATGGGCCGCTAGTATTTTGCACATAACTAAGACACAACACGATCTATTTTACTGTATAGGTGGCGCTTTCTAAAAAGCGCTTCACTAAATGAGTGTCCCTTTTAAGATTCGGAAAATTCAATTGTCGGTACTTGTGTAGTTTATGCCCCACCATTTTTTTCAAAAAAAATTTCCCTGTAAAATCCTCTAAAAATGACTTCCTAGGGGTAATTTTTGACACTGAATCCGATTCTGACGTTCATTTTGACGTAATGTCATCTGACATAATCGTTGACGTCAATTTTTTTTCGTAAATTCATCTAAAAATGACTTCCTCTGGGTAATTTGAAGCTGAATCCGATTCTGACGTCTATTTTGTGATAATGCGTTATCTTTATCTGACGTCACTTTTTGACGCTGATGTTAAAAAATGCCGCATGTAGCAGCCGCAATAATGCACCAACCGCGACCCAATTGTCCTATGTACTGCCAAGCTCCTCTGGTTCTCTGCAAACTCCTTTTCAGATCAGTCTCATTTCTCCACCTCTTCTTCCTCTGATCACCATCCTTCTTCTGTTGCTTCTTCTTCCCCTCCAACAATGCCTTCGCCTCGCCAAATCCCATCTTCGGCTTCTTTTGGCCAAAAACAATTGGACCCCAATAGCAATCTGAAGGCTCTGATCAGCAAAGGGGTCGAAGTTGGCCACCTGGACCAGGTCCGATCAGATCAATCTAATCCTGTGAAGGAAATTTTTGGTACATTTTTCATAAAATTAGGAAACCATTTTTTGATCAAATTTCGATGGTATTGCTGGGTATCTAAATATTTTACCGAGTTTACTCTTAATTTTTTTCCCAGAAATTTATTTTGGGGAAAATAAAGAATAAAGAAATACAGATTTTCTTTTTATGGAAAAGAACGTTTAGGGGCTGATTTTTTTCATTTTTTTCATTTTATCCCTCCATTGTTCGTATTTCCAGGCGATGTTGAACGAGTTGTTGGCGGTGGGCGAACTGCCCGACCTTGAGGAACTGACCCAGGGCATGGACCTGGGTCTGCTGAACAAACCCGGCGGATTCGCCATTCTCAAGCAACAGTTCATCGAGCGGATCCTGCAGCGGACAATGATGAACCCGGGATGAGCGCAAAGGGCAGCAAAGAATTTATTTATGGGTTATGGCTCATTTTGGAAATGATTCACATTAAAAGTTTGTTGGAAAATATTCCGAATTTTTTACAATTTTTGGTCGAAATTTTCAGGGAATTTTTTGATTGAAATTAATTAAAATCCTTGGCCCGACCCTACTTATTCCCACAGCCCTCCCCCCAAAAAATTTGATGCTTAAATGGCACAATAACCCTTCATCTTCCCCTAAACAACTTAATTTGCCTTTTTGGCGTTTTTAGCATTTAAACACCGTCAATTGGCATATAGGTAAGAAATTTTAGTGCCGAAACTCGAACCCTAAAAAGTATGAAAATCAACTTCATATGCCCCGAAATCCTTATGATGTAAAATCGAAAGTTTTCCAAGCGAAAAAAGCATTTATGAATCTCTAAAAAGCAAATCAGCGATTAATTTACAAGAAAATGAAGAGTAATTAGGGGATGAGATCAGCAATATGACTAACAGAAGCAATGTTGACTCGAAAATAGGAAAAATGGAAAAAAAGGATTTTTAGATTTATGAAAATTTGCGAAGCTAAGTTACGATTCTAGACGAATTTTGAAATTTTCCGCAAATTTTCAAATGTAATGGATCAACGGAAGAAGTTTTCAAATGTAATGGATCAACGGAAGAAGTTGGCCAGGGACGAGTCGCCGCCCGCGGAGGCGGGCGAGCACTTTGCGGACGCGGAAGAGCCGCCGGTGACCGTTGCGCCTGCACTTCCGGCGCCGTACGCACTGACCCCGTTGGCCATGGAGCCGGAGCCGTACAGAGACGGAAAACAGCCCGCGGGCATGCCCACAGGGGCCCCGAACTGGTTGTAGACGCCCGCGTTGAAGAAGCGGGCGGCAGGCTGAGAAAGGGACAAATCATTTGATAGAAGAACCCCGAGCAGTACCTGCAACACCGCCGGGTTGATCAGCCCGGATCGCCAGTTGGCACTCCACTGGCTCGCCTGGTGCATGAAGTCGCTGGCCGCCGCTCTGCTCGCCGCCTGCCCGAACAACAAGTCGCCGGCAGCCGCGGCGGCTGCCGCTGCACTCGCCGCCTGCTGCTGCTGCGAGTTGCTGATGCTCGCCCCGCTCGCCTGCTGCTGGTGATGGCTGTGCTGGTTGTGGTGATGGTGGTGATGGTGCAGGCTCGGCTGCTGGGGCTGCATCTGCGTCTGCACAATTCCTGCAAACCAAAAGTGCAAATCTAATCGGAAACTATTCAAAAATGTGCAGGACAAAAAGTTCGGCACTTTCCTTGAGTTGCTCTTCTGAGCTACGGGTACACCTTTCAGCGCTCCTTCTGGGTCCTCTATCCCACTTCCTATAACACCTTCAGGGTATCACCACAAATGGAATTCTGTTCTGTTTTGTATCGGAACAAATTTTTGATAATTCAGATTTTAGACCAGAATCTTGGGCTTGTTTGAATTGCACATGATAAACCATTTGGTCAATTACTATTTTGATTTCTTGCGGTTCAAAACCTATTCTGGTTCTGTCTGTCCTCTGTTTCAATCTGATTTCGAATCAGAACTCGTCGTCATTATTTTGTAGTTTTGTACAAGGAAAACACCTTTTGTGCAAATTCATTGTTAGGCCATTCCTCCCCTAATTTTTTACAAAATTTATTTTTCCCCACCTTGGAAGTCGAATTTGTACGCGTATCGTTTCCCGTGGACCTGAATTATAATAATTAACTTTTTTTAATTTCATTGGCCTCTTGCCTTGCTCATCATCTGCTTGTCGTAATAATAGCGCAGTGCCCGCGACATTTTGTCGTAGTTCATGTGCGGCTTGGACTTGCGCTCGCCCCATCGACGTGCCACCTCGTCCGGTTCGACCAGCTGAAATTGGACATTGCGATCGATGCTCAATCCTGCCTTTTCTGCATTTTCAATTTCCGGGTGCTTACCTATATCTCGGCTTTAGAACTTTAACATACCGAAAATTTTATCCCTCCCATTAAATTCCTGAAAATTCAGTTTTATGCAATTTTTGCAAGGTTTTCCCCTTTAGTTAGGTGGATTTTTTCTAGCCATTTGGACGTGTTCCACGAAATTTGGCTCATCCAGACCCTCGGAACTTGTATAGCCGAGTGCTTTCAAACTGTTTCATCGGTATAAATTTAGGGTTTTCCAATTTTTTCGGAGGAAATACACAAAATTGGATTTTCCCTCGATGTTCTGGTTTGTCCATTTCAAATCTATCCATTTCAGATTCGTCCTTTTCCGGGTCCTCCTCATTTTTGGAATTCACTTTTTCCCATAAAATGGATTTTCCGGGATTTCCCGGTTCCCTCTCCGCTCGCCTTGAACTCGCCCTCCGTGCCCTCCCAGGTGATCACTTCCGCGTTGCGCCTGTCCGACAACAGTTCCAGCAGGAATTGCCACAGCTGGATCTGCCCACTTCCGGAGGAGGCCAACCGGCTGGAGTAGGGGCCGAGGAACAGGTAGGGGTCTGAATCTGAACGGGTTCGAATAACTGATTTCACAACCCAATAAGTTTAAAAGTTGAAAATTTTCACCAAAATTTCCGAAGCTATGGCCCTTATTTGTAATATTTCGTCAGTGCTCTTCAATAACGGATTTCTACCATCTTTAGGTCTTACAAAATTCACCAGTTTTTAAGCATCGTGTTTAGGTCCTTGGGACAAATTTTCAGCCGTCTGATTTTGACCCCCCCCCCCGTTTTTAGTCTTAAATTTTCTTAACATTTTTCCGGCGTAATTTCCGGGAAAATCTTCTTGGTTTTCACTTTATGCTCCTATTTTTCACAATTTTCCCCCATTCTCCCGGGTCCATCCTCCATCATCCTCCTCTGATATCCTTTGCCCTTTGTGGCCATTGTTTTGCCTTTTGTCCGTGTCGCAACTCAATCAGTGTGCCCATTGTTTCATTTGACCCTTCCGCCTCCGGCTTGGGATGTGCGTGCCCTTCCGCTTCCGAATGGCCAATTTGGCCCATCCGGAATGGCCAACAAATGTTAAGGACCAATTTGGCCCCTAAGGCGGCGGAGTGTTCAAAGGGATCGACGGAAAATTTACGGAAGCTATGAATTTTTCATGTGATTTTTGGGATTTATTTTTACTGATGCCCAAAAAATTAATGGAAAAATCGAGAAAGTTTAACAAATGTTTTCCTGGGCCAAAAGAGGTACACAAAAATTTTAGGATAAATAGTTTAAATGTATACATGAAATCCATGGGATTTTCATGCCAATTGGTCCCATAAAAATCTCATTTTCCAAGGAAAATCCTCTGAAAGGTCGTTCCACTGGTTCAATCAAATTTCCCGCCAAAATTGGCCCAAAATCTCGATTTTTGCCATCNCAGTAATCCTCGGACATTCGGGCACAATCTGTTGTCCTCAAAAATTGGCCCAAAAATTGCTGAGGGACCATCAGAGCAACAATAACATTCACAATGAGAATGGCAAGATGGTTGGTCCATTATGGCCATTCTATTGTGTGGTGATCCGTTTTGAGCCATGAATGGGACCAAATTGGCCAATTTTTGCCAAATTTATCTTCTCGGTTTAAAGGTTTTAAATTCGATCATTTTAAGGCTCATTTTGGTCCATATAATCGATATTGTTGTGATTTACATAATTTTGGACATTTTTTGTTCAAATTTTGCCGTTTTCATGATAAATTGACCAGAATTTGCATTTTTCGTGCCCGATCTTTCTTAAGGACCAGCAAAATTTTGCATTTTTCATGCCAAAATTCAAGTTCCCTCCCCAATTATGCAAATTTTCCCAAAATTTTCTTCGGTTCCCAACTTTGGGCCAACTCCATCAGGCGAAGGGAAGGAACTCAATCAAAGCTCACCCCCTCCCCCCCTCACCCAGTCACTCGACAAACAAAATTGGATTTGGCCAAGAAAATCCCGAGGAGCCTAATTAAGGGTGGGGGGAAGGGGGAGGGAGGGACAAGGCAAGGCAAGGCAAGGATGGCCAAAACAATGGATGGAGGGGAGGAGGGAGGGATGCCCGGGGCCAAATTGCGTGACGAAAGGCCACAAAAAATTGTTTTTGTTCTTCCGATACTGTACTAGGCCAAAAACTTATTTTCAAAGGCATAAGGGCCAGAAAAAAAGGCGAATTTAAGTGTGAAAATGGAACTTTATGAAAGTAAGAAAAATTATGAAATAAAATCCAAAAGTTGAAGCAGAGACCGAAAAATAGCTGAATTATGCTGTGAAAAAGTGAAAAGCACCGGAAACAAGGAAGTTCAGGAAGTTCCGGCCCAAAGGAAGTTCAGGAAGTTCCGGAAGTTAGGAAGTTCCGGCTCCTGAAACCGAAGTTCCGGTTCGGAATTGGCAGGGTGAGTTAGAATTTCCGGTCTTTAGATACCCGATTGTTTCGGTTTCGAATTTGGCCAACTTGCAATAATTTCGCCTGATTTTTCTGTCCTTTTCTCTGCTTCTTTTCCCTCCATTCTCTGATTTTTCTCTGCTTCTTTTCCCTCCATTCTCTGATTTTTCTCTGCTTCTTTTCCCTCCATTCTCTGATTTTTCTCTGCTTCTTTTCCCTCCATTCTCTGATTTTTCTCTGCTTCTTTTCCCTCCATTCTCTGATTTTTCTCTGCTTCTTTTCCCTCCATTCTCTGCCCTTTCT
>LDKF01000006.1:352263-378461 GCA_001026735.1 Rotylenchulus reniformis
TGCTTCTTTTCCCTCCATTCTCTGCCCTTTCTCTGCTTCTTTTCCCTCCATTCTCTGATTTTTCTCTGCTTCTTTTCCCTCCATTCTCTGCCCTTTCTCTGCTTCTTTTCCCTCCATTCTCTGATTTTTCTCTGCACCTTTTCCCCCAATTTTGCGCACAATTTCCCCAAAAACCCTCCCCACCGCTCTCTTGCATAACCGAGTAGTGCCCAGTGCCCACCCATATAATAGGCCCATTTGGCCCCCAAAGGATGAACCCTTGGCCTCGAGAGGGGGAAGGGGGGATAATCGTCCTTGAAGGGTCGCGAGACTGTAATTGGTCCTTTTGGAGCGGCAAAACGCGGCATCGGATGGGCCACAAAGGGCACAAAATTCATTGTTTACAGATTTTTGGAGGACCCTAAAAACCGAATTTTGAGGGGTCTAAAATGGTGTCGGTTTTTTAGACTTCCGAAACTTGCACCTATTTAAAAATATGATTCAGTGGATTGGGTACTTCCTCCTTAAAATTTCTCCTTTTTTTGTCCAAATGAAAACTTCACAAATGGATTTTTCGATCTTAAAAACCGGGCTTTATGACCAAAATTCGGACCTAACACACCATATGGCGGCTGCAAAATTAGAATTAAAATAAACAAATTATAATTACAAACTGTTCGAGCCTATAGCTCGAAAAATGAATATAATCAACGTAGAAAAGCCATAGAATTCCAACTATTATTTTAGTTCCTCAATTTTATGACGCGAAAGCATGTTGTCTCAAAACATATTGTTGTCTGATTTCTTTTTCTCTGCTCACTCGCTTTTCCTGTAGCAGTTTATAATAAGGTATTCGCTTCATAAAATTGAGGATTCAAAGTGTTTCTCCCAGCGCCCAATTTTTATTCTATGTATAGAAAAAATTCACAATTTGCCTCGAAAATTTTTCTGATTCGATCTGGCAAGTTAAGCAATGCTGGTTTGGACTTGTCTTGTCATTGATGATTTTCTTTGATCTTTTTGAAATTTCCAACCTCTCATAGCCTAAAAAAATCAAAAAATCCGGACCTGGCTGCTGTTGCTGCTGTTGCGCCGTGCCATTGGTTGTGCCGGTTGTCGTTGTTGCTGAGATTGACGAATTGTGCAATGCACGACTGACAAGGGCCGCCGACTGTTGGGCCACCAGGGCGAAGGGCTAAAGATAAATTCGGAATTTTGGGGAATAAAAAGGGCCTAAAGGATGGATTTTTTAGAATACCGAAGGGTTGATGCTGAAAACATATCTAGGTTGTGGGAAATTTCACACAAAGAAAATTTTAGCCAGAATTTTTTGGGTTTCTCTTTTTTCTGGAGAGCTTTTTGTGGATTTTCCAGTATTTTCCTGCCTGAATTCCAGGATATTTTGCGATTTTTTGGATTTTCAAGAATTTTTCTGGGCGAATTTAGCATTTTCCCTGGGTTTCCCTGGCCCCTCCGCACCTCCTCCTTGACCATCAAACTCGCGCGTCGCCCGCGTTCTGCGTTTCCGCTCTGCCTTCCGCCCTCCTCTGCTGCTGACGCATTTGTGGCTGCTTTCGGTGTCGACGGGCCATTGGTGCCCATGGACAGGTTCAGACCTGCGCCTTGGAAAAAGTCGAATTTTGTCATTTTCGGACCCAAAAATCCCATTTTTGAACTCAAATATCGATTTTGGAGCCGGAAGTATTGAGTTTGGCACGAAAAAATCGATTTTGGGTCCGGAACATCCCCCGACATTGCTCACCCGTGCCGTTTGCGGATGCCGCGGAGGTTGTGCGTTTTATGTTGATCTGCGGTTGATGTTGCGTGCTGCCACCTCCGTAGAAATTTGCTGCCGACTGCGCTCCGTTGCAGTTCCGCTGCTGCGCGGATCCGCCGCCGGAAAAGGGTGACGCGGAAGCGGAAGAGCCACCGGCACAGCCCATGCCATTCTGTAAAAAAAGGAATTTTGGGGAAAAAAGACAAAATAACCTCGGAGGTGCAATTTTGGAAAATTTAAAGTCGCAAATTGTGGTATACGGTATCGTCCACAGTACCGTAATCCCTCGTTATTCGAACATTTAAAACATTGTCATACAGTATGCGGGTTATGGTCCCTGCGTCATGTCCATCCCATTTCCTCCCAAAACCGTAAAGTGCACCATTGTGCAATGGGAATAATCACTCATTCATTTCGGATTATAAAATACGCGTAAGTCGTCCTTAATTAGAAATAGTGAAGGGGGCTGGTTTTTTTTGGATTTTCAAAGCCCAGAGTGGGGTGAATTTTGAGTTTCACATTCGTGAAAATAAAAGGCAAATGGGACTTCAAGGCTTCGATGAATACAATTTAGGTACAGATCGAGGAATTTCGAAAAAAAATCTTGGGCTGTATGTTTTTTGACTTTCCAAGGTCTGTTGCCTTCCCACACCAATTTTTTAGGTTTCTGGAGTTGAATTTTCCTTTTTCGGAACACAACGGGTAAATTTTCATGGGCTCTAGGAATTTCTGGGTCTCAAATTCTAAAATTTCAAAATTTTATGATTTTCAGCCCTTTATGAAGCAATATTTCTCATTTCCAAAGTGAACGAATGATTTTTACGCTGAATGTCGCGAAAGGGAAGGTGAAGTCGAAGGCGGCGGCGATCTGTTGCTGTTGTTGCTGTTGGTGCGGGTACACGATGCCCTGGGGTTTGTTGGCATTTTGGTTGGTGGAGGGGGCGGGGGTGGCGCCGGAATGGTCGGAGAAGGAGGAGGCGGAAGAAGAAGAGGCCGAATCTGGAATTTTAGGGGGTCTGAAAAACCGAAAAAATCGGAGCAAAGACGAAAAAAATTGGAAAATCGAGACCCAAGATGAGTAAAGAATTTTTATAAATGGTTTTAAATGGTGCAAAAACCGAAAAATTCTGATTAAATGGTCCAAAGGGTCGATCTGAATGGTCTCAGAGCATGTACGTGTAGCTTTAATATCTCAAATTCCATATAGAGTGAAGTAAAATTCCTCAATTTCGCCTAAAATGAGATTTATGGAGCCGAATTTTCTAAAGTGGCAATCAAAATTTCACTCTTCAGGATTACATATCTAATAAAAATTAAGAAATTTTCTATCACAGGATACAAAATTGTCTAATGTGTGGATTTGTCTCAAATTTAAGAGACTAAAAGTGCAAAAAGTTCCCTCGAAATCCCTCGGGGCGGTACCTGCGCTTTGGCCGCCCGCGGAATTTGTTGCGCCCCCGGCGGCGGTGCCATTGCGTTGTTTTGTGCCGTTGGGCATCATGGCGGCGGCGGTGAAATTGGCGCTCTTCAGGAAGGAAAACGGAAAAGGAACAGGAAGATCCGGAGAGGAAAGGGGAAGGAAGAGGAGGAGAGGAAGAGGAGGGGAGGGAAAGTGCCATGGCACGACCAGGAAAAGGGGCGGGGCCAAACCGCACCCAGATGGGGCGGGGCCTGCGCTGATTGGCTGACGAAAAGGACACTTACCGTCATTTTTAAGGGTTCTAGGGTGCCATTTTTCGGCGCCCATTAGCGTCAGCAGAGGGCAGGCACAGCTGTCCTTTATGAGCAAAAATCAGGGAAAGAGTTCCTTGTTAGTTCTAGAGAATTTCAAGAAAAAAAATTAGACCCCTAATAATTCTGATGGCCTCATCATGAGCTTCTAATCATGTGGTTATGGAAAATAATATTCAAAAACACAAAGAAAATCATTTTGATCTGCGCCATGGACCCTTTGCGCCATGCTGATTGGTTTTGATCTTTTGATAAATAAACCCCCAAATATCCTAAATTTAGAACGGTTTCTATTGGGAAAACTCTATCTTTTCTATGAATTTTTGAGTCTGAAACAGTTATAAACAGTTTATAAATATATCAAAAGAAAACTCTTCTGGTTGGCGGTTAACGGCAAAAGCCCAAAAGGGCACTTACCGTCCTTTTTAAGGTTGTCCATGTGTTATTTGGAGCCCATTAGCGACACAGCGGCACAGCTGTCAACAAGACACATCGCCAAAAATACGCCAAAACTCAAAAAAATAAATTACAAAATATTTTGACCATTTACATTGTTTCGCAATTTGTTTTGAATAAACAAAGACAACATTCATCATCTTTATTTCTTGCATGATGGCTAATTACTAAAGCTATAATTTTGCGCTTTAATTTTTTCTTCAAGCATTTATTATTTCATAATTACAATCCAATATTTTTAATGTCAATAATAACATATGTGGATAAAACAATTTATTATTATAGGATTTTAAGACTTCATGCATTAGTTCTCTATGTTGATAGATAGAATAACATCTGTTCTTCAATTTTTACAGAGATTTAAGGAGATTGACATAAATTTAAAAAAGTTAACTCGGGACTAATGTTGAATTTTTAGAGTAAAAATGAAAAGACACCAAAAATGTTGCATTTATTTAATAATATTATTTCATGTTCAGATATTTATTTTCACATATATACTCAAAAAAAACTATTTTCACCCTATAAGATTCGAACTTTTGATGCTGAAATCAATCTTCTTAACCACTTGACTATAACTGCAGAGCGAGCAATGGGGTTGACAGACACAGCGAGGATGTGCCGCTGTGAGCGAGAGGGCAAGTACAGCTGCCTTTTGGCTAAGGAACAAGGTTCCTTAATTTTTTTATCACGAGAATTTCAAGAAAAATTTAGACCCCTAAGGACCAAGGGCGTCGCCAGGAAAAATTTTCGGGGGGCCCGACCCCCCACCCCCGCCGACGAGCAAAAAAAAAAACGAAATTCGGCGGCCCGAAGGGCCGCCGTAGAAAAATTTCGCGTTTTTTGTCCCTTTTCTTATGAAAAAACTGACCGATTGGCCGATTTTTTTCGAATTATAAAGTAATTCATTAAATTGGGGAGTGCGGCGCCGGAGAAATTTTTGAGAATTCAGATCTATTTTCTTAAGAAATTGGTCAATTTTTGCTTAATATAGGAAATTTCATAGTGTTTGAGGGGTGTCGGCGGCCCCGATAGGGGCCGCCGGAGAAAATTTTGAAAATTTGGTGAAATCAACAGGGGGGACCCTTATGAAAATTTTTTCGACTTGGCATTTCGGGGGGGGGGGTATGCTAAGGACTCTGAAGGACCCATGAGTTTCTAAGCATGTGGGTGTGGAAATGAATTTTCAAAAATCCCTAAAAATCCTTTTGATCTATGATCATGGACCCTTTGCTTATAAATAAATCTTCAAATATCGTAAGTATATTTATCATGGTTTTTATTGGGGGAAAATACTGTCTTTTCGATTAATTTTTGGGTCTGAAACAGATAAATAGCAAATAAAAAATGACTAAAATATCAATTTTCCAAAGCTGAATTGAACCGGCAGATATTAAGCCTAAAGCCTCGGCCAAAGTGGCGTAACTTGCCAGATCGGACGCCTACATGGACCTATGCGGCGCCAACCAGCTCGTCGAACATCATCGACATACCTATGTGTTGGATGTTGGATGCCATAATTGGGAGAAAATGCCCCCTAACGTTTGAAATTTTGCACAAAAAAGTCGGATTTTTTCCATTTCAACACCTTCAACATCAACCCCCAGACCCTTGGAAAATTTCAACTCATGCCCAAGATCCTTTAGCATTTGCTTCTCAAAAGGCCATTTTTGGGCCAAATCGGCAAAAATTTGTGCAGCAAACAAAGGACCATCTCCATCCCATCTCATCCACCATCATCTCTCTCTTTCCATTCGGCTTTATCTCTCTCCCTCTCTCCATTCGGCTTCATCTCTCTCTCTCCATTCGGCTTTATCTCTCTCTCTCTCCATTCGGCTTCATCTCTCTCCCCTCGTCCCCGCCATTATATTCCCTCGGATTGTGCAATAATTGCGGGACTCCTCCGCGGATTTGGGCACCCGAAAAGGTAATTTAAGCCGACTCTGGCCGCCAAAGTCATCGAGAAGGAGGAGGAGAAGAGGAGTCGAATGGATAAATGAATGGACTCGGGAGATGAGGAGAGCAAATGTTGGGGGGAGGGGGGAATTTGCATATATGGAGTTTAGATATTATTTTTCATTGAAATATACCCTATAAAAATGTGAAAATGACTTGGAATTTTTTGATTTCAAATTTTGAGTGAAATTTTCCACAAATGGCATTATTTGGGGTTTTCATATATTAAACCACCCATAAATCGAGCCATTGGGCGCCATTCGGTATAATTCGGTCCTAAAACAAAAAGTAACTTATTAAATGAGCCAAAACTCATTCGAATTGGTCCAATGTTCCGTCATTTGTGTATTTTTAAAATTCAAAAATAGGTATTAACGTATATTAATATGGGATATTCGATGATTTCTTTTTTTTTGTAATTTAAACCCAAAAAGATCCCGAGACAGATCATTTCCCCGCCGGTCGTTCCCCGCCGCAGTGGAAAAATGATTATAACTATTTTCAGGCAATACCTAGAAAAGCGAATTTGATATCAAAAGATAGCCCTAAATGCCTGCTATAAATTTGCAAGAACAAATATCAGATTGATCATTCATAAAAAAAAAGTTATGGCCAAGTTAACTCGTAAAATCGTGGTTTTGGCCAGAGATCTGGCCATAAATTATTTCCTACTTGGCCAAATCGGAGTTGTTCTTGCAAATTTATAGCTTACATTTGGGCTATCTTTTGACACCAAACTCACTTCTTTAGGTTTTATCTGAAAAAAGTTATAAGCATTTTTCTGGCGCGGCGGGGAAACAACCGGCGGGGAAATGATGTGTATCCAAAAGATCCTTTGGAGAAAAGAGCAGAAAAATGAACCATTTGATTTATTTTTGTAATTTGATTAAACAGATTGCCATAATTTTTCTCCTTCTTAACACGACACTTAGTCCAATTTTCTCTAACTCTTTACTATTCTTCTCACGCCATCTTTTCTTCTTTTTCATTTCTCTGGTCTTCTTGACTCTTGATAGCTTTTTTTATTTACGAAATGGGAAAAAAGATTGGCTACCTATCTGAGTCCCGAATGATCCGAGTACCGAAACAGCCAAAAATGATCTGAGTCCCGAAACCACCAAAAATCGTCTGAGTACCGAATGATCTGAGTCCCGAATGATCCGAGTCCCGAAAAAGCTAAAAATTGTCTGAGTCCCGAAAACCCTTCCGCGACCCTACCGCATCTATCCGGAACCCGTCCGCATCCCTCAGGAGGCCTACCGCATCTATCCGGAACCCGTCCGCATCCATCCGGAACCTGTCCGCATCCATCCGGAACCTGTCCACATCCATCCGGAACCCGTCCGCATCCATCCGGAACCCGTCCGCATCCATCCGAAACCTTTCAGCTAAGGGTTCCGGATGGATTCGGTAGGGTCGCGGAAGGGTTTTCGGGACTCAGACAATTTTTAGCTTTTTCGGGACTCGGATCATTCGGGACTCAGCCATTCGGTACTCAGACTATTCGGGACTCCGAGTGGTAGCGAAAAGATTGCTTGCCTTTGCCTTGCTAGCAAGGCTCAATCAAAATCGCAATTGCTCAATCAAAATCGAATCGGCATTCATTTAGCAAAGCAACGGTCACGATCAATCGTTAATCGGCTATTAATAATTTTGTTTGCTTTGATATAGCTTACTTATTTATAGGTATTCGATCAATTCAATGGATTTACATCTAATTAATAAAGATTTCGTGATTTTTTATTTTTCATTCAGACCAAAGGTGAATAGAAATCATGCATTATATTCCAATCTCAAAAAAGTGATTCATTCCTAAAACTGTTTTCCAAGAAAATATAATCCCCCATATTCTGATTTTTTCAAAGAAAAATAAGACAGAATAATAATTAACAAATTTAATATTTCTTCATTTATTCGCTAGTGTCGATGGTGTCGATATGATTTTTTTAAAGAGGAGCATCCGCATATTACTTCCTAAAATTAATTTCGAATTGAATTCTAATAATTGGAATTTTAAGATTCTAATTAATTGACAATTGAATATTAAAGAACACAATGTCGGGTCGTCAAGGAGGCAAGTTGAAACCGATGAAACAGCCCAAAAAGAAGGAAGACGTGGTCACCGAGGTTATAACATTCGAATCGATTGTTATTATTTATTTATTTTTATTTAGGAGGACGCCGAATTCAAAAAGAAGCAAATGGAGGAGCAGAAGAAGCTGAAGGAGGCACAGCAAAAGGCAAAACAACCGGGTCCAATGTGTACGTTTCAACCAAAATGCGAAATGTTTAGGTTTTGGTCGAATTTAAAGGGGGGTGGAAGCTCATCTTAATTTTTGGTTTCTCATTTGTAGATCAGGGCCCTTATCATAAGAAAGGCCACGCAATTTTGGTCAAACGGCCAGGCCGTTTGACCAGCCAAGGCCGGACAACAATGGCCAGTATCATATGAAGCGAGGCTTAAGGCCGTTTGACCGGCCAAGGCCGCCAAAAAAGTGACCCTGGTCGGGGGCAGGGCCGCCGGCACCGGCCAACAACTTTTTGTCCTTTAAAAGGCATTAATAAAGCCTGAAAAAAATCCAAAAATATTTTTTCTATCACAAAATTTTCTCCTTTATTTTTCTACCTAAAATTTGATTAAATTTGTACTCCGAATATTATTAAATAATTAAATATGGTTTTAAAAAAATTAAATAAGGCCTTTCTTCTTGTTTGTATAATAATGAATTGGAAACAAAATGATTATTTTTTGGATAAATTCTGTGATGGCCGATTTGGTATCATAAGAAATGGGGGCACTAGTTGCAAAGTTGTTGCTTTTGAAAACCCAAAAATATAACAGGGGGGGACCCTTTTCATTTGAAAAGCAAAATCCAATTTTTTTTTCATTTTTTGTTACTTTTTAACTATCTTCGAGCAAAAAAAGTTGAAAAAAACAAAAAAAATTTTTGTTTTTTGCCTAAAAGGGGGGACCCTTTTAGTGGGTTTTCAAAAGCAACAACTTTGCAACTAGTGCCGAAGTGGGTGGCCACGGCCTTTTCCATTAGAGCGGCCTGACCCTTTTATGATACGAAATTGACATTTTCCATAGGCCAAACAGCCAGGTCATTTGGAGTAATTCTTATGATATCAAAGTGGCCTTTCGTTCTTATGATATGGGCCCAGAATGTCTGTAAGACAGATTTTAATGATACTGACATACATTATGAAAAAATTTCGTAATTGAATAAAGCAAAAAACCTAAACTATATGATCACATTTCGGACAGTAGATTACCTAAATGCCTTTTTAGCTGGCGGTGGCATCAAGAAATCGGGCGGCAAGAAATGACATCAATCGGGAGGAAAGGAAACAATGCGAAGAAAAAATGGCGGTGATTTGATGGAGATGCCGGAATATTCGTATTCATTCGAACCACAAATTGTATACAAAATCCATTTTTCCATTGTTTTGCGTTAATTTTGAAAAATTATATTACTAGATTGTAAATTTAAAAAACAAAATTTAACAGCAAAATTTTGGGTTTGGAGAATGGAAAGATTTTTGCATTGGATTTGAATATTTGATTAAATTTTAAAAATACATTTGGAATTTGACTTCTAAATTTTATGAAATAAGCCCTTAAAATCCTGAAAATTTTGGACAAAAGATTACCAAAAATATAAAAAAGACCAAGCTTATTTCATGTCAAAATGCCCTAAAAATCCTGAATATTTTAGGGCCCTTTCTGGTCGTGATTTGGCGCAATTTCCGGGTCCTTTGTGGCCATTCCATGGTCTCCGCCGCCTAAAATTGATGGACTCCTTCCCTCTCCCCCACCGAGGCGGGCTTTTTGCCAGAAAAGGAAGGAAACGAACGCAATTTGAATAATAAATAAACAAAGGCAAAAGGAAGGGAAAGGAAAGAAAGAGGCCGAAGGGTGCAAAAAGGAAGGGGAGAGAGAGAGGAGAGGCACAGCGGGAGGGAAAAGGAACATGGGGATAGAAGAGGGAGAGGAGGAAAAAACACAAAAATGATTTTTTCGCAATTTTTCCCCTGCGTTTTCAAATGTCATATATAAAGTCCTGAAGTATAGTTTTTCCCCGGGTCCTAATTTTTCCCCAAAATTATATTTTCTCTCTGAACTTTGATTAGTTTCTTTAATTTCCAAATACAGTCAATAAAAATTTTTAAGGGTTCAAATTCAAATTCCGAATTTTTGTGTTGGAAATTTGTAATTTTAATTCATCAGCCAAAAAAATTTAGCTCCGCTGAAATTTCGTTTTCATTTTTGCGGTAGCAGGTGCTTCCCTCGAACACTTTCCATCCAAAAAAGAAAGGCGCCTTAGTTCGGGTTTTTTTGATCAAAACAGTGCTTTCCCTCCCCTCTTTCTTCCTTTCTCGAGAGTGCGCCGCTAAAGGAAGTGGCCAACCCCTTAGGGGTCAATTGGGGCCCTTCACACCGACGACCGCCAATTTGGGGTCCTCCACTCATCGCCTGCATGGTCACCGGTCACCTTTCCATTATTATGTTACAATTAATTCGACCGCCGAGGGAAAATGACTTTTAAGGACAATGGAAACGAAAAATGAGGGAAAATTCAAAAAATCACTTCTGAAATGTTCAGAACTTTTGGCTCCGATTATTTTTGAACAAATTGATTTTTAATTCCCGTTGTAAGTTGGGTTCTTACATATATTTTTTAACATTTATTCATAAAAATTCGCTTTTTTGATTTTTATATTTTATTTTGAATTGTTTTTAGAGTAATAATTTCTACCAAAAAAAAGAAAAATTTTGATTCTGCCACAGAATCAAACTCTCTCTCTGTTACTGGATTCATAATATTAATTCCATAAGATATATAATATTGATAAAAATGACGAACTGATTTAAACAAATGGATAAAACAAATTGTATGATGAATGAAGAAGTAGGAAGAGATAGAGAGAGATTCGCGGAATGTCCCGTAGTATCAAAGTTGTAGCAATGTGCTTGGAGGATCCATAAAATCTGAAGAGATTCAAAAAAAAGTAATAAAGAGAGAAAGAAATATATAAGCAAAGGTAGCATAGGAGGGTAGGGAGGGTAACAAGATACGCTGTTAATATTCGCAGGAAAGTGGCAAGAGAAAAAAAAATGCGGACGAAAACTCGAACAAATTGTAAGCCAAAAATTCTTGCTATTCAAATTTTTGGAAATTTCTATTATTTTTTCCGTCCGCAATTTCCCAAAAATATTAGGGGATTCTGATCAGGGTTCTCCTCCTCCTCCCCCTCCCTCTCCACTCATCTCGTCCTCCTCAATGTCCGTGAAATCCAGGCTCTCCATCTTGATGTAGCGGGCCAGCATGCACACCGTCGCCCACAGCAAATTGTACGGAATACCAAAGGTTTGTTGCTGACGGCCCAAGTGGATCTGGGCATGCATGAAGTTGGAGGTCAGGGAGGCCAGATGGGCCACATTTCCCGCGTACTTTTGAGTCAAGTGCTGAAAAATTTAGGACAAATCCCATGATTTGAATTTTGAACTTAAATAACAGATTCAAAAAATTCATATTTTACCCATTACATTGTAACATTTAATTAGTTTTGTTAAAGAATTAGATCCATAAAATTATAACCTTAGGCAAAAATTAAGGGATTTTAATTAAATTTATTTAGTGTGATCATTAATCATTGTATGGATAAAGGAACCTATTTTAAGGTCGTTTTTTTATTAATAAGTGACCTGCGTGATCAGCGCGCGGAACTCCTCCTTGGTGCCCCTGAAATCGATTCGTTCGTTCCGCTGAAGCGTCAGCAATTCTTGTCCATGATTTTGGGGACCACCCAGAAGACCCGGCAGGATGTTGCCCATTGGCGGTTCTGAAAAATAAATTTATATTTTTGTTTATTGACTTTACACGAATCTTTCAAAATTATCTTTTTGCTAAATGCGCAGATCACAGATGGCAAAAAAAGAAGATTGGTATTATCCGTTATCTCCTCAATTTTTTTCAAAAAATTTCTGAATGAAAGTTGGGATTGAATTCAATTTCATAATAATTTCTTTTGTTTAAATTCAAAATTTGTGAGTCCAACATTTAAAGATACCATTTTCGGCGGACTGCGGAGAAAGAGAAGGGGCCTTGTCAATTGGTTTCTTATTGGCGCCTTCCGTAAGTTTCTTGTCGCTTTCTTTCTCCTTAAAGGGAAAAAATCGGATCAAAACCCGAATTGAAAAGATAAAAGTGTAAACATAATTAAAGTCAAAAACCCCAAAAAAATTAAATTTTTTTATGAGTAAAAGAGCAAAAAATTCGGGCTCCTTTACCAAAATCTAATGAATATATTATACCTTCTTTTTCGAACGAGAACCAGTAGCAGGGGTTTTCTTTCTGTCACTACTACCAGGGATCGAACGAGTTCGACCAGTGGCCGAACGAGATTGGGGCCGCTGCACAGAAGCAGACATGCGCGGTGCAGAGGCAGAGGTAGACGAGGAAGGCTGAATTAAAACGAAAAGTTTAGGATTCAGAAATCCGAATCCGTTTATAAAATTCGACCTGGCTCATCAACAAAGTACGAAGCTGGTCAAGAGTTGTATCCGCGGGGCTGGAATTGAGTTGGCTCAACAGCTGGTCACTGACCACGTCGACTCCCAGGATTTGTTCAAGATGCAACTATAAAAATTAAAAAATTAATTGGATTGGTT
Organism: Rotylenchulus reniformis; assembly: GCA_001026735.1. Lineage (NCBI taxonomy): Eukaryota > Metazoa > Nematoda > Chromadorea > Rhabditida > Hoplolaimidae > Rotylenchulus > Rotylenchulus reniformis. The sequence continues at coordinate 364,839 of LDKF01000006.1, forward strand.
AATTGAAAAAAGAAGCAATAAAATTTAGTGCAAAATCGAAGAAATCCTTGCATGATTCGAAAAAATTCTTAAATTTTCAGAATGATGAAATAATTGAGCGTATAATTTTTTAGAATTTGGCATTAAAAATGGAACGAGAATTTGTTGCGGTCGATGCACCGTTCTCACCTTCACTTCGCGCGTGTACCGTCTCAGGGTGGACTCGCCCACTTTGTGCTCCTCCTTTGCTCGTTTGATGGTGTACGAATTGAGGATGATGTCCAGGATGGCCCCGCGCATCGACTGTTGCTTCTCCCTCTGAGCGTCGTTACGGCACACCACTCGGGACAGCACTTCGTCCGCCATGTTCTCCGTAACTAAAAAAAGTATTTTTTTTAAATTCCATTGATTTATGGAGAGTTACTATGTAAATCGCAAAAAATATTTATAGAAAATTCTTTCAAAATTTACTTTTTATTTAAAATTTCTTTACCATTTGAAAACTGACGCCATCTGGGATTGTCCTTGATTAATTGGTTCTTGTGCATTGTTGATATGTCCAAAAAGCTGTAGGTGTTGTTTAATTGTTCTTCTTGAGGTGATGGTTGCTCGTCATTCACTTTAAAAATTGAAAATTCAAAATAATGAAGAATTGAGATCAAGTCTGTTAATTTATGGAAAAGGTGGATAAAAAAATTAATTAATAAATAAAAAACGATCAATAGGTCTCACGAAAACTCAAACTGTAAATTTTCTCTCAAACGAGCCAAGGGCGTCGCCAGGAAAAATTTTCGGGGGGGGGGCGCCGGAGAAAATTTTTGCGTTTTTTTCCATTTACTTATTAAAATTGACAGATTTTTTGCGTATTATGAGAAATTCATTAAATTGGGGAATGCGGCGGTCCCGATAGGGGCCGCCGGAGAAATTTTGAGAATTTTAGACCTATTTTCTTAAGAAATTGGTCAATTTTTGGCTTAATATAGGAAATTTCATAGTGTTGAGGGGGTGTCGGCGGCCCCGATAGGGGCCGCCGGAGAAAATTTTGAAAATTTGGTCAAATCAACGGGGGGACCCTTATGAAAAAAATTTCGACTTGGCATTTCGGGGAGGGGCAAGGCCCCCGGGCCTCCCCCCTTGCGACGCCCTGGGTACGAGCCGATATGAGGTGATTTTTAATACTAGCTTTAAGCAAAAAATAATAATTCTAATTTGAGGGGATGATCTAATTCGATTCTAACATAATGAATGAGTGTGTAATTTTATTTCCTTATTTTTACCGAAATTCTCCTTCGGCGGTGTGTCTCGCCACGTCAATGCCTTCACCACCGGTGTTGTCACGTTGTGGACCAGATTGGTGCTCGCCATGGAGCGACGAGTCCGCTGCAGTGCCAACGATGACGGCATTGTCGGTGTTGTAGCCGGCACGATCGCCATTGTCGCCGGCGTCTTCTTGGTTCGTTGTTTTTGTTGCGAATTTTCTTCCGACGTACCTCCTCCCTTTTCATACACCGAGAGCGCCATTTGCATACTTAAAATTTAAATATAGAAATATTGTCAAGCGCAATCAGGGGGAGGACGGAGGAAATTCAGTAACCCCCTACCCCCCCCCNCCCCCCCCCGGAAATCGAAAGAAAACCGATAGGCAAAATTCATCCCATCTATGCAGCCAAAATAGTTTTTTTGCTCTTCAGCCACAGCCAGCGATCTCCCCCCCCCCATCCGAATTTTTCTGGTTACAGCCCTTTAGTTTTTTAATTATTTTTTCTTACCTGTCCATTTCGCTTCGTGATTCGTTCTTTGGCGACGATTTCCTGTCCATGACTTTCCGTGCATCATCCTTCAGCACTTCCACTGTGTTGCGTTTGTGGCGCTTCTTTTTGCTGTCAGTCGTCTCAGACGAGGTTGAAGTAATGGTCGGAGTGGAATCGACCGGAGTTGGACTGGGTGCTCGTTTGCGTTTACGCCCTCGGCCACGAGGAGCAGAAGCACCATCACCATCCCCATTAGCGATGTCTTTTTTGTTGACATTGTCGTTGATCTAATCAATGTTAATGACAAAAATATGTTAAAATTTAAAAATCTATTAGTTGGCCATCTAATGAAACAAAAATATATAGAAATTTTTGATCCAATTAATGATAATAAATAATACTTAAAATAGTATAAAAATTTATTTTTAACCCTACCTCCTCCTTTTGCGTTTGAGCTTGTTCTTCGTTTTCTTTGCCATTTGCCCCGACATCTCCGCCACTACTTTGTTTTGATCGTGGTCTCCCTGCCCGTTTGCCCTTTTCAGCCGGTGGCGAACTCATCAGCACAATGTTGCTGTCGTTGTTGTTGTTTTTCGATCGTTTCCTACCGCCGTCGCTAGATTTGGGTTTCTGATGTCCGCCGCTAGATCTGGGTTTCTGTGGAAAAATTTTGAAGAAATCTTTTAGTTTACCATTATTTTTCGCAAAAAATTTTGGAAAATTATTTCGCAGAAATTCTATTATCCAACATCCACTTACCTTTTTATCAACTTTTGCCTTTGCTTGTTCTGCCTCGCCAATCTGTTGCTCATCGTCCACAGATTCGGATTCCATTCCTTTCAAAGTTCTTTTGCCAGCTTTCCCATCCTTTGGCACTTTATTGCTGAATTTTTTCCCAGTTAATGGAACTCATTGTCCATCAATTTCAAGTTTTCATCCTCCTTAGTCCTTACACTTCGTTTTCCTCAAAAAATAATCAATTTAGTGTAATTTGAAATATTCTTCTTCAAAATTTAATATTTGCAGATTGAAATTCCTAATTCAATAATATCTTTTTGGTACTTTCCTGGGGCCAAACTTTTAACGGGGGTGGCAAAATTTTAACGGGGGAGGCACCAGCCAAATTTCTTCAGTGCCCCCCTATTAAAATCTTGCCACCCCGGTTAAAGTTTTGGCCCCCCGTTAACAGGAAAGTATCATCTTTTTCACCTAGATTCAAGACATAAAATCCTAAAAATTTCACGTCAAACTTATTCAAAAAAAAACTAATAAAACCCCTTCATTTTCTCGTTACCCGTCTGCTTGGTTATTCAATCGGCGTTCCGTTGCCTGGACAAGTGTTTCCAAATCTTTGAGCCGCACACCGAACTGTTTGGCCGCTGTGGCTGCTTGGATCTCTCGGTTCAGTACCTTCAGCATTGCCTCATTCATATCTTCCATCTGATTTTGAGTGAAAATCAAAAATGGTAGCGATCATATCTATTTGAGTCTATCACAAATAAATTGTTCATTTTTAAGAATCTATTCATTCTCTTGAATTTTCTAATTTTTCGGCTTTCCCTGCTCCTTCAACCATCCTTTAATTTTTTTTCAATTTTGGGCGAGAAACCCTTCGTTTTCCCCTGGCTATGCCTTTGAGTCGGACCAACAGTGACATATCCAGGGGATCCATGGATCCTCAATAAGAAAATACAAAACTATGAGTTCAAAAAGGATTTTCGATTTTTATTTTTTATTAAAAAATAATAAAACCTATTGTTTTTGCATAAAATTGAAATTTAAAGTGAAAAATCCTTCAGAAAAAACTTAAATTAAAATCGGTTTGAATGGGATTTGTGGATGCTGCTCCTTACCTTGTTATCTTCCACGGCGGACATTGAGAGCACTTGGTTGACCGTGCTGAGTATCAGCTCCTCGGAAAATTGCTGCTCTTCTGCTTCCATTTTTTATTTTTTGTCCAAATTAATTTAAAACAATTGTCTAATCTAAAAAAAAGATCGAAATGCATTGAAAAATAGTGGAAAAATATAAATTGGTTTCCAACTTATTAAAGGTTGAAATTGAAAAGGCCCTTTGGTGCAGAGCTGCACGTAATTACGGATTAGTATTTGGGAAAATATTGAAAATAGTGGAAATGAAGATTCAAGTAGTTATGTAAAAAATTTTCTTTTTATTTACGGATTAACAAGGGAAGGTCACAACCTGACGTTGGAATTTCTGGATGAAATTTGGTACAAAAATCAGAAAAAATATAAAAAAATCATCCTAAAGCCGTTTTTGCCCTCGTTGGGTTTAAGCCTAGATATTAGCTGCTTCATTTTTTAAGTAAGCACACGAATCCGACCTAAAGCATACAGTCAGTGCAGTAGCGCAGCGGTTGTGTGCTCGGTTACGACTGGACAAGCATCACCGGTTCAATCCCAGCTCGGTACCTTTATTTTTTTATCTTAATCTAAATGGGAAAAAACATGTAAAAAAGCATTTTCACAATTTCAAAAAAATTTTAATCAATGGATTTTTTAAAAAGCGGTATAGTTTACATTTTCCTTACTCTCTTTTCCTATATTCCAATCCCCGTCGCCCTTTCCCTTTAGTGTCTGTTATACTTTCCCTTTCATTTAAAATTGTGAAAATGCTTTTTTACATGTTTTTTCCCATTTACATAGATTAAGATAAAAAAATAAAGGTACTGAGCTGGGATTGAACCGGTGATGCTTGTCCAGTCGTAACCGAGCACACAACCGCTGCGCTACTGCACTGACTGTATGCTTTAGGTCGGATTCGTGTGCTTACTTAAAAGATGAAGCAGCTAATATCTAGGCTTAAACTCATCGATGGCAAAAACGGCTTTAGGATGATTTTTTTATATTTTTTCTGATTTTTGTACCAAATTTCATCCAGAAATTCCAACGTCAGGTTGTGACCTTCCCTTGTAAGAGTTATGGATTAAAAATCAGTTAAATGCAGCCCTGCTCTGGTGACTTTTTTTAGTTTTTAGACCTCAGATTGATGGGTCCGGGATCCGGGTCCAAGAGAGGACAGCATTTTATTTTATGAAATTTTTTAATTATGGATCGAATATCGAACATTCGATTCGAAGTGCTTTTGCTATTAGAACATACAGTGGTCGACAAAAGTAATGGAACAAGAGTAATCAAACATGAATTCGCTGTATATTTATCGATTGAATGAAGAACGAGCCATATGCCATAAGGCAATAAATATCCGTACTTACATCCGATATTTATACATTTTATACTTTTGTATAATGTTTTTCATTTGTCAAGTTTTTTGGGAGAGGTGAAGCTTACCAGGAAAAGACTCGGGCTGTTTTCATTACCTTGTCTTTTAAATACATGATATTTGGCTACAAAGACAGGTACCAAAAATCTGAAAAAATTCACATATATCACCCATTGGTATCTAAGTATATTCGAACATTCATACCCTGGCTTCACTATTCAGAAACAAGAGTACGGTGACCCCCCAAAATGGCTTGAAAACGGGGGTTCGAGTTTTTAAAAATAATTTCGACATGTTACCAAAGGGGTAAAATTTTTATTTAATGCTGGTTATAATGTCCACCTAATGGCCTACAAAAACGCCATTGACTAGTATCTGTTAAATTACTCCCAGCTGTGCTAGATAAAAAAAATTTGGGCGTTGGAGAAACACAATGAACCATCAATTTTATGAAGCGAATGATTTTCTCTTCTATTTTATTATTCTTTTCGCGGTGAGGAAAAAAAAGCAAAGTGAGGGATAACATTAACAGACACTGTAAATTCGGTCAGAAAAGGTCCGGAATTCTCTAGCTTTTCTACGCTGATTTTATACAAAAAAAACATCATAATATTCAAAAAAGGTAATAGTTAAGTTTATTGCCCCCCTTTTTCGAAAAAAAAATTCGGTTCCCTGAAATCATCTAAAAAATGACGTCCTATGGGTAATTTTTGATGCTGAATCCGATTCTGGCGTTATTTTTGACGTATTGCGTCATCTGACGTCATTTTTGACGCTGACGTCAAAATTTTTTAATTTTTAGCTTTTATACGTTTTTTATTCTGAAAAAGCCATGGAACAGTCACCTATTTTTAGGAATTTCTTTAGAGCAAAAAATTTGGTGATCGTGCAAATGTCCTTTATAATTTCTGGCATCATGTTTCTTTGTTCACCCATGTGAACAGCATTAATTCACTATTTTTTACAATATTTACTGCATAAAATCGAATTTCAAAAAAAATTTTTTTTGACGTCAGCGTCAAAAAGTGACATCAGATGACGCAATACGTCAAAAATAACATCAGAATCTGATTCAGCGTCAAAAATTACCCATAGGACGTCATTTTTAGATGATTTTAGGGAACCGATTTTTTTCGAAAAAGGGGGGCAATAAACTTAACTATTACCTCAAAAAACAATGAAAATTCATACTATGCCTGTGGCCACAAAAAATGTTCCAACGCCGTTCATGTTTAAAAAAAGAATCTATAAATTGAAGCGAATTGTCTGTCTTTTTTCTCTGTTCCTTCTATCTATGACATGTTTTCTTCATCTAACTTGTGTATGTTTCATGCATACATTAGTAAAAAGGTGCGTCAATCCAAAATGGCACCAAACCAAAATGTCACCGCATCCAAAAAAAATTTTTATTCATAGTTAGACCAGGGCTTCCATCTGTCCTGATTTCTCAGATTTGTCCTGATTTTGAGGGTCCAAATCTGAGGAAAATAAAATGTCCTGATTTCTCAGATTTGTCCTGATTTTCGACCTCTGTCCTTATTTTGTCCTGATTTTTGGGATTTGGGAAAATTTTATTTAAAAAATTACGATTTTCTAATGAAATCAGGTCTAAATTTTCAAAATTTCTCCGGCGGCCCCTATCGGGACCGCCGCCTCCATATACAGGTAATTTTCTCCAAAAATATCTTAAAAAATGACCAATTTTCTAATGAAAATCAGGTCTAAATTTTCGAAATTTTCTCCGGCGGCCCCTATCGGGGCCGCCGGCTCCCCTCAGTACAGTGAAATTCTTGTTTCGGACGAGAAAAATGACCAATTTTTCTTAAGAAACTGACCAATTTTTTCAAAATTTTCTTCGGGGCACCCATAAATACTTTAAAAATTGTTCTAAAGCAAAAAATGACCAAACTTTTGTACAAAAAGCAGCCAAATTCGTAAAAATTTTCTCCGGCGGCCCTCCGGGCCGAACTAGCTTCGCCACTCATAATCAAATTGATTATGAGTGGCGAGAAATACGATTTTTGATTCTTATTTCTGAATTTCAAGTGCTATAAAAACATTTTTTGAAATGTCCTGATTTTTGACCATGTATGGTAACGAAAATCTGATTTTTTGGTGATGGTGTCCTGATTTTTAAAATTTTTCGATGGAAGCCCAAACGAAAATCTGATTTTTTGGTCATGGTGTCCTGATTTTTAAAATTTTTCGATGGAAGCCCTGAGTTAGACCAAAAACTTTAAAAAGCAAATATATATAGAAAAATATGACCAGTATTTGGGTTTTTTGGAATTCTCATACCTCTTCTAAATATTTGATATTTTTCATAATTTTTGAAAAATTAAAAAAATCAAGTTTTTAAGGAAAATTTCGTTCTTTTTCAAAAGGGTATTCAAAAAAACATTCAAACTAAAATATTGGGCAATTTTTATATAAATTTGTTGTTTTAAGTTTTGATCTTTTAATGAGCAAAAAATGGGTTTTCGAATGCGTTGACTTTATGACTTAGGCGACATTTTGACTTTAATTTCGTTTCAACTTATAAATCATTTTTAAATGTATGAAAATTGGAATATTCTTCATGGCCACCAGAGTATATAATACTAATCGATTCTTAAGGATAGTTGTGTTAAATGCAAAATTTTCGTTGAAATAAGAATGTACCTAATGGAGATTGGAGGTCGATCAATCCGGACAATGATGATGGCAAGGATGAATGTCACTTTTGGATGGATTTGATGTAAATTTGAGAAAAGGGAGGGGAATCGATAAGAAAAATGCAAAATTCGGAACAAAATGGCGGGCGAAAGAAGGCAGGATTAGGTGAGATGAAGGGAAGAAAAATGAAATTTAACTCCCTGCTGCTGCTCTGACCATTTAAAAGTAATAAAATCCTAATTTATTCGCGTGAAGAATATAAATCCTTCAATGAAAAAATTCTTTGATGAAGTAATTTTTAGGATTTAATTTTGTCTTATTTTTTTTTTATTAAAAACGATGTGAAATAACGATGGTCGGTTGCCGAAATTCCCAGCAAATTTTTTTTTTCAATTTCTCTCAGAAAACATTCAATTCAAAAAATGATAATTAAAAGCTTATTGAGGCTACGTGGAAATAAAGCGCGCCAAAAATAGTTAAGAAAATCGATTAAACTCGTCGTTTTGTGAAAATATTATAAAAAAATATGCGTAAATGATTGAAATTAATAAATAATATAAAATGATTGAAAATTGACATAATCTTTTTTATCATATTTTAAAATGGTTACGTACATAAGATCATGGATATATTGTTCGGAAAGCAAAATGTCGATAGTTCTTGATCGTGAGCTAGTAATACAAATATACATACAAACAATAAACAGTAAATGCTACGAATTCAGCAAAAATCCCTGTCTTCAGAGACCGAAGGTTTCTCGTGGTCCTTGTCCTCTTTGTCTTCGCCCACAACCGGTTTGCCATATTTGTCAACCACCTTTTCTTCCTTAAATGGGGTCTCCGATAAGTTAAATAATTTTATTCTTTTGTAATTTAATATATTCAATAAGTATCTAGATTTCCAAAACAGTAGAAAACTAGGATTTTCCCATAAAAATCGTAATCTATATTCCGCTAAATTCCAATTCAGAAAACTGAACCTAATTGTAAGAATCCATTGTCCTATCTTAAATAATATTTTTTCCCAAAAAATAAATCACCGCTGCAGAATCGGAGCCAATTGACCACACTTCGCAAATTTTTAAACGATTTCTCGCGTTGTATCCTCGCGGAACAGTGAATCTTTTGTCCGGGATCACTTTACCTCCTGATGGCAGCTGAAAATTCAAAAATAATTTTCAAATTTAACAAATTTATTTACTTGCAATTGCTTTTGGATTTTCGCTGGTCCTTTCAGTTTGACTTTTTGGAGTTCGAAATAGGGAAATTCCTGAAAATTTATGATTGAAGTTTAGTTTAGGATTTTAATTCCTGTTCGTCTGTACCGGATCGTCGTACTTGTTGTACATTGCCATCTTTCTGTTTTTTTCTTTCTCCTTTTCCGCTGCTAGTCGAAGCCGTCGACGACGTCTGAAAATTATTATTTTTTCAAATATCAATTTTATTTGCCACCTCATGAAGAAGTACAGCCCCAAGCCACCTCCGACGAGCACGAGAACGAAAAGAACAATGATGGCTGATATGATGTACCATCCGCTTTTTTGCCAGAATGTCTCTTCTTTCCCTTCATCATCATCTTCCTCTCCGTCATTATTTTCCTTTTCAGTCGTAGTTGTTGAAGGAGTGGTTCTAATGGTTGTAGTAGTAGTACTAGTAGTAGTAGAGGTGGAGGCATTTTTCCTATGATTGACGATGATCTCGATAGGAGGAAAAGGCACAACTGCTAAAACATTATAGGCTGGATTGGATCCGGATAGAGACCTGAATTTTAATTTGAAAATCAGATTTTCTAAACTAAAAATCCAGTTTTTCGCACTTAACAATCTTTAGAATCGTTATAAAATTAAAGACTTTTTCTAATTCAGGCAAATCACTTATTGACTCAATTATGTTTTATCCTAACCTAAATACAATAGTTTAGGACAAAGAATTACAAATTTTAAGCAAACTAACTTCGAAGTTGTCACTGGTGGTTCTTTTGTAGTCTGTTCATGTTCAGTAGATATGTGCATTTGCGTTGAGCTGGTGGTGGTGTTGGATTCTCTCCCATCTGTTGCTTCCGCTGTTGGAATATGTTGGAAAGCGCAGATCAAAGCCAAGAGAAGGGGAAGGAATACGAGCGAAGGGGAAAGACGGCGGCAAAATTGGGCGGGGACTCTGCAGATGACCCGCATGCCGAAGTGTATGTATGTACTTTTAGCTGGAATGGAAACAGACGAAAAATTATGAAATGAAAGCAGATTTCAATTGTCCAATAAAAGTGAATAAGAAAAAAAATATTTTTTTCAAATTTGGATTTTTTGTGTTGATTTTATTATAATAGTATGCTGCGGTCGCTAGAGCAAGATCAATTTAAATCCATTTTTGAGGTCGAGCGAAAACTCTGAAACGAAAATTACAGCTTGGATTATACTGATCCATTATTTTTTTGAGCCAAAAGTTGGAAATCGGCTCGTTATCTGAAGCGAAAAAAATGTTCGTTGAAACGAGAGAATGCTCATGAAAAGGCACTTTTGCAGTTTGTGTCTCCGATTTGACGCCCCAAAATTTTGGAAAATTTTTTTCATTTTTTTGAACAAATGACTTCCCCGGAGGTAATTTCTGACGCTGAATCCGATTCTGACGTCCGTTTTGATGTAATGCGTCATTTAGACGTCACTTTTTGACGCCGACCTTAATAACCAAAATTTTTTTCGTATTATCATCTAAAAATGACATCTCGGAGGTAATTTTTGATTCCTAATCCGATTCTGACGTCCATTTTAAGTTTTAACGCAATGCGTCATCTGACGTTGACGCTGCGTTAAATTTTTTTTTAAAAATCTAATAACGATTCCTTTGTGTAGCTGACCTCATTTTCTGACACTAACGTCAAAATTTTCAGCGTCAAAAAATGACGTCAAAATGACGCTTTACATCAGAATGGACGTCAGAATCGGATTCAGCGTCAAAAATTACCCCCGGGATGTCATTTTTCGGCTATACTGCTGTTTTGTTTGTTCCCCCCATTTTTGGAAAAAATTTGATGTCCCCAAAAACGATCCAAAATCACACCCTAGGGCCAGTTTTTAACGCTGAATCCGAATCTGACGTCCATTTTTTACGTCTTGCGTCATATGACGCAATTTTTTAACTCAAAAAATTTTGACGTCAATTTTCTTTCAAAATATATGACTTGTTTATACTTTGACCCGGCTATCCTCCATAATGCGTGGGGTGCTTAGGCAACCATATGGTTCAATAGGTGCGAGCTGAAAGATTTTTTGATTTTTTGATGCATGATTTCTTATTGTTGGGCTCGCCGAACCGTCTAGCTATCAGCACTATGAGCCGGTTGAATATATTTTTCTAAAAATTCAGGCAGCCATCTGACGAACCAAACAAATTTCCAACTTATGGAAAATTAAAAAAAAATGAAAATTTTCAAAGAGCAGTCAGTATTACCCACTTTTAAAAAAAAAATTTTCAAAAATTTGGATGTCAAATCGGAGACACAAACTGCAAAAGTACCCATGAAAAAGTGTTGAATAAAACGAAAAGAGTGCTCATGAAAAAGAAAATGTGCTCATGGTACTGTAGCATGTCCGCTAACTTTTGGGTAAACAACATAATGGATCAATAACTCGTTTTAACGGCAGGGGTCGGGATATGTCCTGATTTCTCAGATTTGTCCTGATTTGGAGGGTCCAGATCTGAGAAAATAAAACTGTCCTGATTTATCAGATTTGTCCTGATTTTCGACCTCTGTTCTTATTTTGTACTGATTTTTGGGATTTTGAAAATTTTGAGATCCGACCCCTGGTTTAACGAAACCTATATAATCAGCGCAAAAAATCGAATAAAGTTTCAATTTATTTTTCTATCCCTCGTGATTATGACGCGGAAACATTTTGCGTTAAAATATAATGTTGTCTGACTTTCTTTTCTCTGTTCATCCATTCGTCCTCTATATATTTTACAATAAGGAATTCGCTTCAAATTCACGATGGTTCAAAGCTGGTTAATCAGTTCCCAATTTTCATTTACATATCAGCGTAGAAAAGCCAGAGAATTCCAATTTTTATTTTAGCTCCTCAATTTTATGACGGGAAAGCACGTTGTGTTAAAACATATTAAAACAAAAGGAAAAGATAAAATCAGGGTTGCCAGATGTNAAGGCCAGTACGAGTACGAGTACGAAATACGAGAGGCCCAGAAGGCCCGGTACGAAGTACGAGTACGAGTACGAGCAAAGTACGAAATGCACAGCACTGCTAATAAGCATATTACGTAGGTAGGGAATAGTAGGCCTAATAAGTCTACTATGAAATGTGTATAAATGTATAATAAATGTATATTTATAGTATGACGAATAATCATACTATGTGTCGTATAGATTTATAGTATGACGGACAATCATACTATGTAGGACTTTCATTATTCCTATAGATATTTCCTATTATTCTATGGATTTTCCCCTCCCCAAAATCGTATGTTATTAACATGGAGGTCCTACCCGGATTTGATCTACATTGTATTTCCTTTTTTTCTTTTCCTGGAATTTATCGTAGGGTTTTTTCTTTTGTTGATTTCCTTCTGAATTTTTTTTAATCTGATCTGTAGTTTCCGATCTGATTTTTTTTTGATTTCTATTATTAGATAATTATTATTTGAATTGTAATTTTTTTTCTCTGAAAGCGTTTTCTTTATAGATATTATATTTTTCCTAATTAGTATGTATAAAAAATGTTCGTTTCATTTCATCTATTAGAAATTTTTAATCATTCTGAATGTATTTATATTTTTTTCTTTGAATAACTCTTCTAATAATTTCTGATAATTCTAGTTCGGGGCACCAGTGTCTAGTACCCATTCCAAAGTTCTGACCGGGGTTTTGGTTCGGCCTCTCTATTCTTGTTTATGTATAATTCGTCTATTTCTCCTTTCTCTTGTTTGTTTTGTGAGATTCCCTTTATTTTTGACCCACTTTTCTGACTTCGTGAAGGATCATAGGTCAGACTTGTTTTTTTGGGTCTCCCTCCCCGAGATGTAGTCGGGTGGCACCAACTGACTCGGGAACGATGTTCAGTCGGCCGACAATGAGTGTGCGGAAATTTATGGGTGGCTCCGGGGGGCCGAAAGGAGTCCAAAGGTTAGCTACCTTTGGATCTATGTTTTCGGGAAAAAGGTACCGAGGTACCTGAAGTACCAGCCCCGTTCGGCGAGCCCGATGGCTGATTAATTGCCGACACGGGACTTTAATTGGCTGGTGGGCGGAAAGCCCCCCGATGTTTACTTGCAGATTGGCGCCTGTTCAGACTCAAAAATCCTGGACCGCCGGGCATCCCATTTTTCCAATGTGTTTTGATTTTTTGTGATTTGACTTTCTGAGATTATTTTTATTATATTGTTAATTCAGAAATCAAAAGTTTCTGAATTCTTCTGTGCCATATCGCTCTTCTTCTTCGACCAATCAACTGCCGAACACGACCCCTTTCGAACTCGGCTACACAGTGGTGCTTTGACTCTACAGTTCCCTAGATCGACAACGTGCTCTTCATTGTAAAAAATTTTTTCCTGGGAAATAAAATAAATTTTATATAAAAAAAAATAATAATAATAAAAAAAATCTTTTCGTTCATTTTATTAGTCCGGCTTTAACATTGTGGAAATCAGTGATTATTGCCGTTAGTTTGACTTAGATCACAACTGATAATTGTGCTTCTGAGTATATTTATACAAAAAACAAAACAAAAAAAATATCATTTATTTTTTTCGACTTATTAGAACAGGTTTATTACTGTGAATAACAGTATTTAAATCTGATAAATTCATTCATTTTATTATTACGGTATCATCACTGTGGAAATCAGTGGATAATACCGATAGTTCACTCTAATCACAACTGATAATTGTGTTTAGAGTAAAGAAAAAAATCATCAGTCTAATCGGAACCGATAATTCCGATTATATTTCATAGGGGCAACAGAATTGATAGTTCTGTTTGCGGAGAAAAT
>LDKF01000007.1:0-24556 GCA_001026735.1 Rotylenchulus reniformis
AAAAAAAAAGACAGCAAAAAGGATGTTTTGTGGATGGAGATGTTCTGTAGGAAACCCAGCCAAATAAATTATTCCCGAAATTGCCCGATACGATGTTTCTCTTGGCCATTTTTGTAGTGTACCTATGGGGTTGGCTCGTTTCGTAGCTATTAATCACTTTTTTGAGTGGTTTTAAATTTAAACCAAACTCGCTTCTCCTTTCTCTGCGTTTGAACCGAATTATAATGAAGGGATCCCAAATGACTTTGCGATGTTTTAGGCCTGTTTCGGGAGATTTGGGCCAATGTTCTTTCTTCTCTGCCTTTCCTGTCTTTCTTGTGTTCTCTCTAATCTCTCTTTTTCTCTGTTTTTTGGGACAAAATAACATTTGAGTGGAGGGCATTAAGGGGAGGAGAACACATACATAAATAAAAATAACCCAACCCCGTGGACCACGTAAACAACCAACCACTCTCTTTCCCTTTCCTTTTCAAATTTTATTCATTCCAACTTTTTCCTTAAATTTTGTCCAATTCGATCAGTTTTGCCCTTGTTAATTAGTCTGTTGGTCCATCATCAACTTTTGCCAACTTCGCTTTTCCCTTTTTGCCCATTCCCCTTCACTTTAGAATCATCAACAGTTCGATCACTTTTTGCGTGTTTTTGATCAATTTTGCCCTTTTCCCTCCGACACTCGATCTGCTGATGGATCCCGTCCGTCTCGACTGTCTCTTCTGCTTCTCCTGCCTCCTCTTCCTGCTCACTCTCTATGCCATTCTCGTCTTCCTCGTCATCCAATTCTTCGATGGGTATAATTCCTTTTTCTCTTTATGGCCATATCTCTTGGCCTCTCCTCCTCCTCCTCTCCAGCCAGGAGTGGTCCGTGCCCCTGGTCTGCTCCCACGTGTTCATCCTCACTTTGGTCCTTTTGACTATCATTTTGCGCCTTTGGAAGCGTTGGGACGGGCGACAAAAGGATGGCGACGGGGTCAAGGGGCAGTGGCGACCGAAGGGCAACCGAATTCCCCCGGACATCCGGCTGCTCGGCATCGGAATGTCCTCGAAAAGTTCGCCGGCGATCATCCGAAAGAGCGAAGAGAAAGATGATCAAAGGCCATTTGTGCCCACGGAGAGCATGGTGATCAGGGCCAACCAGCCGATGGATGGGGTGGCAGAACAGCCGGAACTGGGCAGGGAGGACATGCAGGACGGACTGGTGCTGAGTGTGGCCTGATTGGGCATCGATCAGGTGATCTTTGACCATTGACACGGGCTGATCATTTATCTTTTCGGTCAGCATATTCACAAAGAAGGTTGTCCAGGCACCAATTTGCTCATCAGTTATATATTAACTTACACACTAATCTCATACCCTTTGTCACCTTTTTTAAAAAATTCTTTTAAAGCTTAATTATTGAACAACAATCTTGCCCAGATCACGTGTGATTTCTTTGGAAGATATAAACAAATTAATAGTCCGGGGTGTTATGGCCCTGATCATCTGATCTTCCCCCGATCAACAAAATGTTCTCTGTTTATTGTTTTCGGAACAATTGTGAGCCAAAATTCTGGGAGGGGAGACATGATACAATCGGAGAACAATGGAGGGAAGGGAGGGGAAGGGGGTGAGAAAGAGGCATTCATAGGGAGATGAAAGATGTGTCAAACATTGGGTTGGCACTTTGACCCGATCACTCACTGATCAGTGTTCATCGGCAAATCCGTTTGAGTCGATCTTTGCCCTCGGCCCATGGCCAAAGGGCGTAAATTTCATCGGTCGGATCTTTGGCCAATGCGGCAGTGGCGGCGGAATGTCTTTTGGGCGGTCTCTCCAGCGAAGAGGTGGAAGAGAATGAATTGCCTTAAAAATCCAAAATTTAGGCGAATGATGAGGGAATTTAATGGGAACAGCGGTGTCCCGACGACGGATTCAAATAGTCCCTGGCCGTTAGATCGGACCATTTCCAACTCACCAATATGTCAGGGTCACCCCGCCATGTGGCACCATTCTGGCATTCCCTGGCCTTTATCTACTTTATTTTTCTGGGGTTTACTTCGGTCTAAAATCTGGTTTAATTGGCCCTCATTCCGCAGTTCTTTGTTCCGGAACTTATGAATTCTGCGGTTTCCCTATCATGTCTTTGCCGGGGATCTTCACAACTCACTTTCACTGAGCACTTTGCCCATGTACGGGCACAGTTTGTCGTTCCACAGCTGCACAAACCATTCCCGCGCCGCGTCTCCGTCCAGCGGACTTTGCAGCAAAATGCGCGGCCCCAGCGTCACATCCGGCCCCCCGGTCGCCGCCCGCTCAATGAACTCGTTGATGGCCCTCAGTGATCTGCCCAGGAAGTGGAGGATGGACTCGAGCGGAATGGAAGACGAAGGGCCGGAGGAGGAGGAGGTGGGGGAGGGCGAGGAAAGGTCCTGCTCGGCCAGACGACGACGAAGGTACCGGCCCAGGTAGCCTGAGGCGAGCACAGATCATTTTTGGCATTGATCGGCGAACTAATCCAATGGCCTCAATGAAGACCAAGGATGACAACCTATTTGATCATTGTGGGTCTGATTGGAAAAACAATCATTTCAACCCTTAGTTTTAAGGAAATCCCGTTTTGACTGTCTCATAGATCGTGATCAAAGAGTCCAAAGCTGATCAGTCTGCTAGATCACCAGTTTCGGTCAATCTGCTGAATATGATCCCCATTCTCACCGTTTACCGCGTCCATTTTGTAGCTGAGTGCGTAGAGACGGAAGTTGTGGTGGAGTTGGAGCTGTTGCACCGGGCTCTGGTCCACGCAAGTGCGGTTCAGGGTGCAGATCACGAATGGGGACCAGCAAGGGCCTCCTCTGCTCGGATCCGAATTCCCTCCGGCATTGAATGCATCCAGGACCAGGCCCAACCGTTTCCATTGCAAATTGTCCAGGACCAGCACGGCTGCACCCGCGGCAGGCCGAAGCGAGCCAATCAGCAGTTCCTTGGTCTGAATCGGAAAGCAAATAACTGTGGAAGAGAGGGATATGATCCATCTCATGGCACTCCCGAGGAAATTAGAATTGGTCAAGCAACTCTGTCCTGGTTTGGCACTTTATCTTATTACAATTCGGAGTTACTGTAATTGACTTGGTAGGTACCTTTCAAAATTGGTCATCTTGCTATTCATCCGTTTCCCATGCTCTTACCCTTCCAAATATCCATCCCATCCCTAGCCTTCCCCATCTCCCCATCCCACTTCCTCACCTGTTGCACTTTCTGTTTGATCTCCGCGTCATTCTCGTCCCCCACGGGGAATCGGATGTCCACGAATTTGTTGCCTCCGGCGTTTGCCGTTGTTGCTCCTCCGCCGTCCATGCGCATCAGCAAGTATTTGGCCAGCAACCGGGCCAAATTGGACTTTCCGATGCCGGTGGGGCCGAACAGCAACAGACGCCGGTGTTGTTCGAGCTGACGGAGCAGTTGTTCCAGGAGATGGCGGGGGAAAAGGCTCTCCAACACCAGGGAGTCCACGGAGTGTTGCGCAACTCCTGAACCCGAAACAATTGAGAGTAATGAATCATATCAGTAAAAGCACCCATTTCAAGATGATCAGGCAATCCCTTTGGAAACACTACAAAAATTGAATATCTTTCCGGGATACAGACCAAACTTTTCAACTTTGTTCCATCGAACCCGGTAAATTCGCTGTGGAATAATTTTATGATTCTTATGGGTGATATCCTACCAAACCCGTATGAATTTGATTCATGCACCAGCTTTGTCGTCCCCAAAATGGGTCTCTGCCGTACTCACCCTTCAGGCGCATCCGGATCAGTGTTCCGGGTTGCAGTGCCTCCGCGGGTGTCAGCCGCGGTGTCAGCTCGCTCAACTCCGCGCATTCCCCCTCGTCCCCCATCGTCGCCGATTCCGAGACGGATCCTCGCCGACGGATCAAAAAGATTTCGGAGGGTCCGCAAAGGTCGGAGGAATGTTGGGTGGGGTGGATTTGGTAGCCGATGATGCTGGAGTAGGAGTCGATGCCGAGGGAGAGGTCGGGGTCAATGCGATCTGAGGAGGCAAAGGCCAAAATCAGCAGATCAGAGCTGATCAGTCAATCATTGAATATTGTGGAATCGACTACATTGCCCAGAGCAAAACCCCAAGAAAATGGGCCAAAAGTCCAAAAATCTAGCCAAATGACCATGCTAAAACCACACGAGAGATGCTGATGCTAAGAATGCCGGTCTCCTTGAAATCGTTTAGTTTGGGTATGTTGGGCTCTGTAAAAGTGATCTGACCAACAGGTCGGGGTCAATGCGATCTGAGGGGGCAAAGGGCCTGTGATCTGTTGGTCAGATCACTGGCCAATGTGTCCGATCACTCACGCAGATATTCCTCCAGCAGGATGCCCAGCTGCTGGTCCAGGTCTCTCCAGCTGGTCCCGGCCCCCAGGGGCAGTGCCAAGTGCCCGACGGTCAGTTCCCTGCGGTTCTGCGCCTTTTCCCTCTCGGCCTTTGCCCCTCCGCTCAGAACACTGCCGAAGCCGGAGGAAGCCTGGGAGGAGAGGGTGGAGGAGGATGCGCAGTTGGCACGGGACATGGAGGAGAGGGAGCAGGAGGGGGGCAGCGGAAGCGGAAGCGGCAGAGGGGAGTCGAGACGCCCGCTGAGGTCCACGCAAAGCACCACTTTGGCCGACGGAGGGGACGAGGAGGCATGGGAGGAACGGGCTGAATGGAAGGGGGTTGGGTGGATGGATGGATGGATGGGTGATCGAAAGTGATCAAAGTTGGGATTGCGTGATAAGAGTAAAGGAATTGGAAATGTTGGGTGGGTGATCGGAAGTGATCGGAGAGATGATGATTGAATGGGCGATAGGCAATATAGCTATTTGTTCGAGAATATGTTAGATAGATGATCGAAAATTACAAAGACGAAAAGATCAATTTCTAAGAAAATACAAATGATAGGTGGGATTTGATCAGCATCAAATTCCCAATCCTCAATCCTCCTCCTGTTATTTACATTTGGATGAGCCGGTGGAGGAGGCGATGCTGTTCCGGTTGACTGGGTTGCCAATTTCCGCCTTGCTGAACTGCATCACTCCGCTTCCGTTTCCGCCTCCGTTCGTTGAGTTGTTGCTGCCCGTTGTGGTGGTATTGACGGAGATGTCGCCGCTGGAGGGTGAGGAGGCGACCAGGTCGTACAACGGTGCCAATTGTTCCGGAGCCTCCGCAAGGGCCTTAAAGGATCAAATGCCGATCAATGATCACGGTCTTTAGCTTATTAGATGATCTTTTATTAATTTTTATCCTTTCTAAATGTTTAGAAGTGAATAAAATGATCATTGTCTCACCTCTTCGAGGGTGGCCACATCGAACTCCATCCCCGATCCGCCCAGACAACAGGTGGTGTTCAGCGAGATGTGCGAGCTGGCCCTGGACTCGGAGCGCACCCGACGCTCCAACAGGCTGAAGTTGTACTTCAACAGCTTGTTCTCGTGCTAAATTTGGACCATTCAGATCCAGTCCCTCCGCATTATCACTGTTTTCCCCATTCTTTGGCGGACCTGGAGTCGGCTGACGGTGTCCCGGAGGATGTCGATCTCCTTGGCCTTGTCCAGCGCGTCCAGTTGCACATCCGTCAGTGCCGACTCCCTGTCCTCCAACTCCCGCTTCAGCAGCACCATCTCTGCCGGATTGTCCGTGCCGGAAGTGCTTTTTGAGGTCATCGAGGAGGAGGCGGAAGTGCCGGTGGTGCGCGGCGGAGAGTTCGGATCGGCGGAAGACTGCGCAGGTTGCGGGTGCTGCTTGCTCTTCTTGTGGCCCTTGTGGAAAGCCCGGCTGAAGGAGCTCCGGATCTGTTTAAAAAAATAAACTTTAAAATGTTACTGTTTACACACGAAAACGAAGACAAACAGGCCACAAAACAAAATGACAAAATTGGCACATTTCCACGGGTCTAACAAGGGAATGCTTTTTGGAGATAGTGGAGCCAGGGTGGTCTAACAGCCGCATTTATGCGGCATTTGCCGCATTTTTGCCCTCTCTGCCGCATTTTTTCCGCATTTTTACCCATTGCCGCATTTTGCCGCATTTCCGAACTTTTGTAACCATTGAAATTTCTTCATAAAAAGTGTTCGGCGCTAGTTTAAAGGAAGGACGTTTTGAAAATCCACCAAAAGGGTCCCCCCTTTTAGGCAAAAATGAAAAAATTTTTTTTGTTTTTTTTCCAATGCTTTTGCTCAAAAAGTAGTTAAAAAGGGTAAAAAAATGCAAAAAAATCTTTTTTTGGTTTTCAAATGAAAAGGGTCCCCCCTGTTCAATTTGGGGTTTTCAAAACGTCCTTCCTTTAAACTAGCGCCAAGTGTTCTTAAGCAAAAAAATTCTCAATTTTCTTAAGAAAAAGAGCCCTGAATTTTCAAAAATTTTCTCCGGCGGCCCCTATCGGGACCGCCGCCACCCTCACCCTCACTTTATATATAGGTAGTTTCTTTATAAAAAATTAGCCTCAAAAAACGGTCAATTTTCTTATGAAAATGGCCAAAAACTCAAAAATTTTCTCCGGCCACCCCCCCTGAGAAGGTGAACTGTAGAGTGTATGTACATCACCGCCCAAAGATTACTCTTACACGACCTCTATTTCCAGCCAACAATTGCTTGACAAAGTGAAAAGTAGTGAGGATATTTGATTTTGTTCATGTTTTAAAAAGCCGCATTTTTTGCCGCATTTTTCTCTGGAATTTCCGCATTTTTGCCGCATTTTTTAGGCTGAAAATAAGCAAATGCCGCATTTTAGTGGTTTGGAAAAGGCCACCCTGAGTGGAGCATGCCGATTCGATCTTAGAACAAACAGGAATGGACGAACCACTAACGAGGATTGTGTCTTCGATTTGAATTTAAAAGTCGAAAATGTGACATTGGACGCAATCCTGATCAAGATCACTTTCCAACTATTTGATCAGTTCCCACCAGCGCCTTCAACTCAGCTCTCTGCTCGTCAGTCCCCGCCACCACCACAGCAACTCCAGCTACTCCACCGGAACATTTGCTTCCGCGACCAATGGAAATGTTCCGTCACTCGGTAAGGACTTAATAAGTTTACCGGATCCCGCTTCCATACCTTTGTTAGCCCTGCTGAATAACTCGCAACTTTGCTAACAACCACATTTCCCTCCCCAAATGCTTCTTTGCCTCGCAACCTGAGTTGCCGCAATTTTCAGTGCAACGGCGGAGTCGCGGAGGGGGAGTTGCGGGGGTCCTCTACGACCCGCCCCATCCCGCGCACTTCCGACTTCCGCCCCCCTCCACACGTTCCTCCGTCTCCGCCTCCCATCAACGATCCGCTTCTCTTTCCGCAATGTCCCGCTCCATGGTCACGGTGCTGGAGCAGCAGGAGCAGGAAGAGGCGGAGCGAGGCCGGCGGCGAGTGCTGGACTATGTGCGGCGACAACTCGCCGCACTAAACGGCGGCGAGCACGTCGGGGGGCCCGTGCCGCCAACTCGCACAGCGACTGCCGCCACCTCACCTCACTTGGCCAGACGCGCACCACTATCGTTGCCAACCAACAACAACAACAATGGTAGCAAAAGAGAAGGAGCAACAAACACTCCTTTCCCAAAGCTTGCTTAGTAACTCCCCTGGCTTTCGCAAATTTATAAAAAAAAATCGAGAAAATCATATCAATTTTCAAAAAATCCTTAGGCGCATTGTCCGCGAGAGGCGACTCCCGCATCTACTCCAACCTGAAGTTCCCCGGAGTGAACTCGCCCACTCGGCTGGCCCTCCATCAGCCAGGTTCACAGCTGTCGCTGGCCTCCTCCATCGGTTCCACTTATTCGACGGTAATTCCATTGATCGGTCCATAGGACGGATTCGAATTCGAACAATGCCATACCATGTCGGAGTCACATTACTCTGTCACCATATCGGGGAAAGGCGAGACAATCATACCCTACGAGCATTCTCGCTTTACCGTGTTGAATCGTTTTATAGTGACTTTTACCCTAGGTCTCAGCAGACGTATATGTAGATGCCGGAAAAATGCACTTGGCAGCCAAAAAATTGTTAATGTAAAAATAGAAAATCTTTAAACAGCGGCCCCTGCTATTAATGCGTTCAGACAGGGTTTACAATGATACGGTACCTTCAGATCGAAGAACGTTATGAGTGGGAGATTGGCAAGCTGCAGAGCGAACTGGAGTCCTATCGGACACACGTGCAGTTGCTGAACCAAAAGAACAGTGGGTACAACTGCATGATCCAGCTGTTCGACAACCGCCTGCAGGCGATCATGATGGCCCTGGGCAAACTCCAGCAGAAGCACAATGTGAAGGTGGTGGGGGGGGAGACCAGCAGGGATGGAGTTGTTGCAAATGAGCCAATGATCCAAATTCAGAGGGACGAGGTCGAAAGATTGTGCAACGAGATCGAGCAGCTGAGGGCACTGAGCATAACGGCGGGAGTGGTGCCGAACCGAACAGCGAATGGTGGCGGAGGAGGAGGCGGAGGAGCGGAGAAGGACAAGGAAGGCGGAGGGGGAGAGCAGAGCGGAAGCGGCAAAAAGGGATGGGTAAGGACGGAAGTGATATGTAAACGGGGGNGGGGGGGTGGCCGGAGAAAATTTTTGAGTTTTTGGCCATTTTCATAAGAAAATTGACCGTTTTTTGAGGCTAATTTTTTATAAAGAAACTACCTATATATAAAGTGAGGGTGAGGGTGGCGGCGGTCCCGATAGGGGCCGCCGGAGAAAATTTTTGAAAATTCAGGGCTCTTTTTCTTAAGAAAATTGAGAATTTTTTTGCTTAAGAACACTTGGCGCTAGTTTAAAGGAAGGACGTTTTGAAAACCCCAAATTGAACAGGGGGGACCCTTTTCATTTGAAAACCAAAAAAAGATTTTTTTGCATTTTTTTACCCTTTTTAACTACTTTTTGAGCAAAAGCATTGGAAAAAAAACAAAAAAAATTTTTTCATTTTTGCCTAAAAGGGGGGACCCTTTTGGTGGATTTTCAAAACGTCCTTCCTTTAAACTAGCGCCGAACACTTTTTATGAAGAAATTTCAATGGTTACAAAAGTTCGGAAATGCGGCAAAATGCGGCAATGGGTAAAAATGCGGAAAAAATGCGGCAGAGAGGGCAAAAATGCGGCAAATGCCGCATAAATGCGGCTGTTAGACCACCCTGGCTCCACTATCTCCAAAAAGCATTCCCTTGTTAGACCCGTGGAAATGTGCCAATTTTGTCATTTTGTTTTGTGGCCTGTTTGTCTTCGTTTTCGTGTGTAAACAGTAACATTTTAAAGTTTATTTTTTTAAA
This sequence comes from Rotylenchulus reniformis, assembly GCA_001026735.1. NCBI lineage: Eukaryota > Metazoa > Nematoda > Chromadorea > Rhabditida > Hoplolaimidae > Rotylenchulus > Rotylenchulus reniformis. The sequence continues at coordinate 9,271 of LDKF01000007.1, forward strand.
CAGATCCGGAGCTCCTTCAGCCGGGCTTTCCACAAGGGCCACAAGAAGAGCAAGCAGCACCCGCAACCTGCGCAGTCTTCCGCCGATCCGAACTCTCCGCCGCGCACCACCGGCACTTCCGCCTCCTCCTCGATGACCTCAAAAAGCACTTCCGGCACGGACAATCCGGCAGAGATGGTGCTGCTGAAGCGGGAGTTGGAGGACAGGGAGTCGGCACTGACGGATGTGCAACTGGACGCGCTGGACAAGGCCAAGGAGATCGACATCCTCCGGGACACCGTCAGCCGACTCCAGGTCCGCCAAAGAATGGGGAAAACAGTGATAATGCGGAGGGACTGGATCTGAATGGTCCAAATTTAGCACGAGAACAAGCTGTTGAAGTACAACTTCAGCCTGTTGGAGCGTCGGGTGCGCTCCGAGTCCAGGGCCAGCTCGCACATCTCGCTGAACACCACCTGTTGTCTGGGCGGATCGGGGATGGAGTTCGATGTGGCCACCCTCGAAGAGGTGAGACAATGATCATTTTATTCACTTCTAAACATTTAGAAAGGATAAAAATTAATAAAAGATCATCTAATAAGCTAAAGACCGTGATCATTGATCGGCATTTGATCCTTTAAGGCCCTTGCGGAGGCTCCGGAACAATTGGCACCGTTGTACGACCTGGTCGCCTCCTCACCCTCCAGCGGCGACATCTCCGTCAATACCACCACAACGGGCAGCAACAACTCAACGAACGGAGGCGGAAACGGAAGCGGAGTGATGCAGTTCAGCAAGGCGGAAATTGGCAACCCAGTCAACCGGAACAGCATCGCCTCCTCCACCGGCTCATCCAAATGTAAATAACAGGAGGAGGATTGAGGATTGGGAATTTGATGCTGATCAAATCCCACCTATCATTTGTATTTTCTTAGAAATTGATCTTTTCGTCTTTGTAATTTTCGATCATCTATCTAACATATTCTCGAACAAATAGCTATATTGCCTATCGCCCATTCAATCATCATCTCTCCGATCACTTCCGATCACCCACCCAACATTTCCAATTCCTTTACTCTTATCACGCAATCCCAACTTTGATCACTTTCGATCACCCATCCATCCATCCATCCACCCAACCCCCTTCCATTCAGCCCGTTCCTCCCATGCCTCCTCGTCCCCTCCGTCGGCCAAAGTGGTGCTTTGCGTGGACCTCAGCGGGCGTCTCGACTCCCCTCTGCCGCTTCCGCTTCCGCTGCCCCCCTCCTGCTCCCTCTCCTCCATGTCCCGTGCCAACTGCGCATCCTCCTCCACCCTCTCCTCCCAGGCTTCCTCCGGCTTCGGCAGTGTTCTGAGCGGAGGGGCAAAGGCCGAGAGGGAAAAGGCGCAGAACCGCAGGGAACTGACCGTCGGGCACTTGGCACTGCCCCTGGGGGCCGGGACCAGCTGGAGAGACCTGGACCAGCAGCTGGGCATCCTGCTGGAGGAATATCTGCGTGAGTGATCGGACACATTGGCCAGTGATCTGACCAACAGATCACAGGCCCTTTGCCCCCTCAGATCGCATTGACCCCGACCTGTTGGTCAGATCACTTTTACAGAGCCCAACATACCCAAACTAAACGATTTCAAGGAGACCGGCATTCTTAGCATCAGCATCTCTCGTGTGGTTTTAGCATGGTCATTTGGCTAGATTTTTGGACTTTTGGCCCATTTTCTTGGGGTTTTGCTCTGGGCAATGTAGTCGATTCCACAATATTCAATGATTGACTGATCAGCTCTGATCTGCTGATTTTGGCCTTTGCCTCCTCAGATCGCATTGACCCCGACCTCTCCCTCGGCATCGACTCCTACTCCAGCATCATCGGCTACCAAATCCACCCCACCCAACATTCCTCCGACCTTTGCGGACCCTCCGAAATCTTTTTGATCCGTCGGCGAGGATCCGTCTCGGAATCGGCGACGATGGGGGACGAGGGGGAATGCGCGGAGTTGAGCGAGCTGACACCGCGGCTGACACCCGCGGAGGCACTGCAACCCGGAACACTGATCCGGATGCGCCTGAAGGGTGAGTACGGCAGAGACCCATTTTGGGGACGACAAAGCTGGTGCATGAATCAAATTCATACGGGTTTGGTAGGATATCACCCATAAGAATCATAAAATTATTCCACAGCGAATTTACCGGGTTCGATGGAACAAAGTTGAAAAGTTTGGTCTGTATCCCGGAAAGATATTCAATTTTTGTAGTGTTTCCAAAGGGATTGCCTGATCATCTTGAAATGGGTGCTTTTACTGATATGATTCATTACTCTCAATTGTTTCGGGTTCAGGAGTTGCGCAACACTCCGTGGACTCCCTGGTGTTGGAGAGCCTTTTCCCCCGCCATCTCCTGGAACAACTGCTCCGTCAGCTCGAACAACACCGGCGTCTGTTGCTGTTCGGCCCCACCGGCATCGGAAAGTCCAATTTGGCCCGGTTGCTGGCCAAATACTTGCTGATGCGCATGGACGGCGGAGGAGCAACAACGGCAAACGCCGGAGGCAACAAATTCGTGGACATCCGATTCCCCGTGGGGGACGAGAATGACGCGGAGATCAAACAGAAAGTGCAACAGGTGAGGAAGTGGGATGGGGAGATGGGGAAGGCTAGGGATGGGATGGATATTTGGAAGGGTAAGAGCATGGGAAACGGATGAATAGCAAGATGACCAATTTTGAAAGGTACCTACCAAGTCAATTACAGTAACTCCGAATTGTAATAAGATAAAGTGCCAAACCAGGACAGAGTTGCTTGACCAATTCTAATTTCCTCGGGAGTGCCATGAGATGGATCATATCCCTCTCTTCCACAGTTATTTGCTTTCCGATTCAGACCAAGGAACTGCTGATTGGCTCGCTTCGGCCTGCCGCGGGTGCAGCCGTGCTGGTCCTGGACAATTTGCAATGGAAACGGTTGGGCCTGGTCCTGGATGCATTCAATGCCGGAGGGAATTCGGATCCGAGCAGAGGAGGCCCTTGCTGGTCCCCATTCGTGATCTGCACCCTGAACCGCACTTGCGTGGACCAGAGCCCGGTGCAACAGCTCCAACTCCACCACAACTTCCGTCTCTACGCACTCAGCTACAAAATGGACGCGGTAAACGGTGAGAATGGGGATCATATTCAGCAGATTGACCGAAACTGGTGATCTAGCAGACTGATCAGCTTTGGACTCTTTGATCACGATCTATGAGACAGTCAAAACGGGATTTCCTTAAAACTAAGGGTTGAAATGATTGTTTTTCCAATCAGACCCACAATGATCAAATAGGTTGTCATCCTTGGTCTTCATTGAGGCCATTGGATTAGTTCGCCGATCAATGCCAAAAATGATCTGTGCTCGCCTCAGGCTACCTGGGCCGGTACCTTCGTCGTCGTCTGGCCGAGCAGGACCTTTCCTCGCCCTCCCCCACCTCCTCCTCCTCCGGCCCTTCGTCTTCCATTCCGCTCGAGTCCATCCTCCACTTCCTGGGCAGATCACTGAGGGCCATCAACGAGTTCATTGAGCGGGCGGCGACCGGGGGGCCGGATGTGACGCTGGGGCCGCGCATTTTGCTGCAAAGTCCGCTGGACGGAGACGCGGCGCGGGAATGGTTTGTGCAGCTGTGGAACGACAAACTGTGCCCGTACATGGGCAAAGTGCTCAGTGAAAGTGAGTTGTGAAGATCCCCGGCAAAGACATGATAGGGAAACCGCAGAATTCATAAGTTCCGGAACAAAGAACTGCGGAATGAGGGCCAATTAAACCAGATTTTAGACCGAAGTAAACCCCAGAAAAATAAAGTAGATAAAGGCCAGGGAATGCCAGAATGGTGCCACATGGCGGGGTGACCCTGACATATTGGTGAGTTGGAAATGGTCCGATCTAACGGCCAGGGACTATTTGAATCCGTCGTCGGGACACCGCTGTTCCCATTAAATTCCCTCATCATTCGCCTAAATTTTGGATTTTTAAGGCAATTCATTCTCTTCCACCTCTTCGCTGGAGAGACCGCCCAAAAGACATTCCGCCGCCACTGCCGCATTGGCCAAAGATCCGACCGATGAAATTTACGCCCTTTGGCCATGGGCCGAGGGCAAAGATCGACTCAAACGGATTTGCCGATGAACACTGATCAGTGAGTGATCGGGTCAAAGTGCCAACCCAATGTTTGACACATCTTTCATCTCCCTATGAATGCCTCTTTCTCACCCCCTTCCCCTCCCTTCCCTCCATTGTTCTCCGATTGTATCATGTCTCCCCTCCCAGAATTTTGGCTCACAATTGTTCCGAAAACAATAAACAGAGAACATTTTGTTGATCGGGGGAAGATCAGATGATCAGGGCCATAACACCCCGGACTATTAATTTGTTTATATCTTCCAAAGAAATCACACGTGATCTGGGCAAGATTGTTGTTCAATAATTAAGCTTTAAAAGAATTTTTTAAAAAAGGTGACAAAGGGTATGAGATTAGTGTGTAAGTTAATATATAACTGATGAGCAAATTGGTGCCTGGACAACCTTCTTTGTGAATATGCTGACCGAAAAGATAAATGATCAGCCCGTGTCAATGGTCAAAGATCACCTGATCGATGCCCAATCAGGCCACACTCAGCACCAGTCCGTCCTGCATGTCCTCCCTGCCCAGTTCCGGCTGTTCTGCCACCCCATCCATCGGCTGGTTGGCCCTGATCACCATGCTCTCCGTGGGCACAAATGGCCTTTGATCATCTTTCTCTTCGCTCTTTCGGATGATCGCCGGCGAACTTTTCGAGGACATTCCGATGCCGAGCAGCCGGATGTCCGGGGGAATTCGGTTGCCCTTCGGTCGCCACTGCCCCTTGACCCCGTCGCCATCCTTTTGTCGCCCGTCCCAACGCTTCCAAAGGCGCAAAATGATAGTCAAAAGGACCAAAGTGAGGATGAACACGTGGGAGCAGACCAGGGGCACGGACCACTCCTGGCTGGAGAGGAGGAGGAGGAGAGGCCAAGAGATATGGCCATAAAGAGAAAAAGGAATTATACCCATCGAAGAATTGGATGACGAGGAAGACGAGAATGGCATAGAGAGTGAGCAGGAAGAGGAGGCAGGAGAAGCAGAAGAGACAGTCGAGACGGACGGGATCCATCAGCAGATCGAGTGTCGGAGGGAAAAGGGCAAAATTGATCAAAAACACGCAAAAAGTGATCGAACTGTTGATGATTCTAAAGTGAAGGGGAATGGGCAAAAAGGGAAAAGCGAAGTTGGCAAAAGTTGATGATGGACCAACAGACTAATTAACAAGGGCAAAACTGATCGAATTGGACAAAATTTAAGGAAAAAGTTGGAATGAATAAAATTTGAAAAGGAAAGGGAAAGAGAGTGGTTGGTTGTTTACGTGGTCCACGGGGTTGGGTTATTTTTATTTATGTATGTGTTCTCCTCCCCTTAATGCCCTCCACTCAAATGTTATTTTGTCCCAAAAAACAGAGAAAAAGAGAGATTAGAGAGAACACAAGAAAGACAGGAAAGGCAGAGAAGAAAGAACATTGGCCCAAATCTCCCGAAACAGGCCTAAAACATCGCAAAGTCATTTGGGATCCCTTCATTATAATTCGGTTCAAACGCAGAGAAAGGAGAAGCGAGTTTGGTTTAAATTTAAAACCACTCAAAAAAGTGATTAATAGCTACGAAACGAGCCAACCCCATAGGTACACTACAAAAATGGCCAAGAGAAACATCGTATCGGGCAATTTCGGGAATAATTTATTTGGCTGGGTTTCCTACAGAACATCTCCATCCACAAAACATCCTTTTTGCTGTCTTTTTTTTTATCAAAAAATGTTTCCCAAATCTCCTGTGATGGTAATTTCTTAGGATGTTTTCTCGATGGGATTGTTCTTCTCTTTCCTCTTCAACTTCTTTTTGGCCATAATTTAATAACTAATTTTTTGCGCTGTCTGAAGCCAATTTCGTTTGCTCTAGTTTCTGGTAGACAAACTTTATAATGAAGAATCCTCCAAATGATGTCCGCGATCCTAAAGATCCAAGAATTTGAGAACCCAAAGTGAAAGTATCGCAATGATAGAAAAAAGATCTAAAAATCTTGGTCATTGTTTGGCAAAAAAATAAATGCCATTCTTTTCCAATGATCACTTTCTTTCCTCGTTCTCTCCTTCTCTTTCCTCTTCAATCCATGTTTTCTCTCTGCCTTTCTCACTTTTGTCTCTGATCCTCGTCGGCCCTTTCCTCCACAAGATGCGCAATTCGTTTGTTCAATGGCATCGTTTTGTCGCACAAATGGCACCTTTGTCGGCACACTTTGATCATCGATTCGTAGTAAGGCTAAGGGATCAAAGAACAACTGTAAGAGGTCAATGATCACGGTTGATCGGACCCATTGATCAGAGGTGATCAAAGATCACACTCACATTCTCTTCCGGATGGTCTTCCGGCGGTCGATCGCAACTCTCCTCATCCGCAATCAGACACTTCTCGCTCACATCGGCACATTTTGCTGCACAAAATAAACCATTTGAGCATACATACATTCTATTGTTTATGTGCTTACGCGTGCAAAATCCGCATGTCCTCGCGCACTTTTGCATGTCCTCCTCGAACTCCGTCTCGTTGCACAGATTGCGCATTCCGATGCATCCATCGGCGGTGTCCACGCAGGCTCCAGTGGCGCAAAGGCCGCAGGTCGAGGCACAGGCAGCGGTCATCTGATGAGGAGCAACAAGAGAGGAAAGGTCCAGAAGAGGAAGAAGTGAACACCGAAGTGAAAGTGATAAAAGTGGTCAATGGCAAATGATCAGAAAGGAATGATCGGTGGAAAGTGAGCAGAGGTGGGATGATTGATGGGATTAAATGATCATGGAAGATATGTAATTTAGGTGATCGGGGAGGGAGAGGAAGTGATGGAAAAGGAAAAGATTGGCAGGAGTGTGACGATTGTCCAAAATCAGAAAAAAGTATTAGTCAGAATTGAATTGATCGGAGGAAAAGCGACTCATTTGATCAGTTACCAGCATGGTCATGTTATGGCACATGTCAATCTGGGCGGCACAGTTAATGTGGTATCCTGTTCATCGGAGAGGGGGAGACAATAAACTATTTGGTACCAATAATAAGAACGGACTTTGGTCGTCCCCGCATCCGTGCTCTTTAAGCTCGCAACAGATCCGGCACTGGTGCGCGCATCCCTTGGCCACCTCCTTCAGTCCCGGAAGGTCACAGTTGCGCGGGCGCCCGTGGGAGTTCACATCGCGCGAGGGGAACACGCGCTCGCAGAACTCGCGAGATTCGCGGTCCTTGCAAACAGTGGCGATGGGCAGAAATTTGCCCAATCTGTTCTGAAATTTCCAATTCAATTCGGAATCAAATGCCCACGGGACCTGACATCTCAGCAGTTCCAGCCCATTGCTGCGCCTTTCGGCTCTGTTCGGGTCCTCGTTCTCATCAGCTTCTTCTCCATCCAGTTCCTCATCCTCTTCATCTCTTCCCCTCGTTCTTCTTCCATTCGTCGTTCGTCTTCTTCCGCCAGTTCTTGCCCCTCCTCTTCCATCTCTTCCATTCCCGTCGTTATTCCTCCTCCTTCCAGCACCTCTTGACCTGGTCTTCCTTCCATCGTTGTTCTGATCATCATCCTCCTCCTCCCCCTCCTCCTTTTGCTGGTCGTCGTCATCGTCTTCATCCTCTCCATTACCTTCTCTTCCTCGTGCTCTTCCTCTCCCTGTTTTTCTTGTTTCCCCTCCACCATCCTCTTCATCTTCATCTTCATCTTCATCCCTTGTCTGTCCTCTTCCATTCCTTATACCTCCATATCCTTTTCCCGTTCCTCCTCTTCTTCCCCTTCCTCCTCTATCATTTCTTCTATTTCCACCTCCTCCTCGTTCCTCATCATTCTTTTCATCCTCATCCTCATCATTGCCTGTTCCTCCAGTTCTTCCTCCTCCTGTCCCTCTTCCCCCTCCTCTGGCCCTACCTCCTCCTTCCTCATCATCCTTATCCTCATCATTTCCTGTCCCTCGATTTCTTCTTCCTCCTGTCCCTCTTCCCCCTCCTCTGGCTCCTCCTCCTCCTTCCTCATCATCCTCTTCATCCTCATCCTCATCATTGCCTGTTCCTCCAGTTCTTCCTCCTCCTGTCCCTCTTCCCCCTCCTCTTCCTACTCTTCCTCCTCCTCTTCCACCTGTCCTTCCATTTTCTCCTCCATCTTCTTCTTCATCTTCATTACCATCCCCATTGCCTCCAGTTCCAGTAACTCTTCCACCACTTCCTCCTCTTCTTCTTCCTCCTCCACCTCCTCCATTATTATCTTCTCCTTCTTCATGTTCTTCTTCATCCTCCTCATTCGCTGTTCCTTCTCCTTCCCCTCCGTCTTCATCTTCTTCTTCATCCTCCGGTGCTCCTCCATCACCCTCATCATCTTCCTGTTGCTGATCATCTTCCTCCTCATTATCATCATCTGTCGTTTGTTGGTCATCTGTCCTCCTCCGATCACCATCCTGATCACTTTCCCCTCCTCCTTCGTCCCCTCCTCCATCCGTGCTTCGTTCGGTTTGTCCATTAACTTGAATGGATGGCCAAAAATGGGTCAAAATTGCAAATGCCAAAAGTATGGACAAACTCCATTTGTTCCGCTTCATTTTTGTCAAAAATAGGGACTTTGGGAACAAAACTTTAGAAATAAATTGCATTCGGGGCAATGAATGAATGCCGTGCTTATTCAAATTGGCCTCAGATCCGTCAATTTCACAAATAATCTAAAAAAGATTTATTTGCTCAGATGGATTTTGACCAATTTGCAACTTTTGGAATTTGTCCATCCCATAATATCGATTGGTCCCGGTTTTATTCTGCTGATCTCATTGTCAGTCATGAACCGATCCATGATCGAACTTCTTGATTTTTTGGCAAAATGATATCTTCTTTTTCCATTTTTGCCACTTCCATTGGCATCTCCTTAATTCGGATCCCGATGGGGGGATCGATCACCCGATCACCACCGACCACCTGTCTCCTTTCTCCATCCATCCACCCTCATTCACCAATTGTGTTTGATCTGGACCTAAAAATTCTCTCAAACATATTTTTTATTCCAATTCTTTCTTTTTTTTGACTCTGATCTTGTTTTTTTCTTCTGAATCATGAATGATCCTCCGGCTCGTCTGCTTCTCTCTACCGCCAGCGGTTTCCCTCCCTATAAACGGTGGAGGGACCGGAAGCTGTTCGGGTACCCCATCCAGGTTTGTCCGGATCAACAATTCATCCAGCTCCCCATAAAGGACCTTTTGGGGAAAATCAGCGAAAAATAGCATTTAATTCCCTACTGGGATACTCTTTCTCTGGCTCACTCGTGCTTGTACATAAATTCGATTATTTTCGAAACAGTCGCTTCGATACCAAATTCATTTACCTGTTCCATCCCGATCAATTTGCCCATTCATTCCCGGCCGATCTCGATGATTGGGACCAACCCATCCCCTCGTCTGTTCCTGATCATTCTCCACATTGTCCTTCCCGATCACCCTTATTCTGATTCTGATCAATCATCCCTAATCCCCAAGTTTGTCTTCTTTGTGTCTGGCATCGTGTGCACTGTGCTGGACATTGTGCAGGTGCTGCTTGCCATCGCCGCCTATTTTTACCCAATTTGGTTTCGCCGAACTCCGCTCTATCGACAGATTTTCCATGTTTATTTTTTTATGAATTCGCAAAATGCAAAGATGGATGGAATTCAGAAAACGGATCGCCACTTCTTCCACACATCCTACACCGTCGCTTTGATCATCTGGGCCATGCTGTTCTTCGTGCATATTCTCTCCATCGGGATGTCCATTCTGAGCATTCAGGTGATCACTGACCACTGATCGATCGGACATAATAGTGATTTGAACACTGATCATTCGGACATGATAGTGATTTGATCACTGATCATTCGGATCAGAATGTTCCATTGACGTGTTTGTTGTCAGATGCGGCGTCCGCCTCTGTTTCTGCCCCAGCTCGGCCTCCTCCTCACCATCGTTCTGGCCTTTCTGGCCATTTTCGCTGTTTCTTCCACGATCAGGTTTGTTTTTCTCTGATTGTCTCTGCACTCTCCTCATCTTCACACTCTTTTCAGCGTTGTGGGCGATCACACAATGCTCTCGGTCTGTGTGCTGTCTCTGATCTTTCTGCTTCTCTACTGGTCTTAATTTTCAGTTTTTCACTGAATTTTCTCCATTTCCCTCCTCCTTCAGGTTCTTTTTGGGCATCTCCGTGCTCTCTTTCCAGAATCTCTTGGGCGAATACGAAGAGATCCAGAGGATTCTGGCCAAGGCCAAAACGGTGCATTTCAAAGAGAAAAAGCGCAAAAAATAGAATTCTTATTTATTTCATTTTATAATAAATATACAAATTTATTGTGATTGATTACGGTAAACAACAGTGGATACTGTAAGCTACAGTTCCCTGCTACCCCCTTCCGCCACTTCCCGCTGGCCAATTCCGTTCCGAGGAGATGTCTCATCCGGTACCGTAGTCCCAATGGCTTCGCCACTGAAGCGAACTCTGTTCATCGAAGTTGGCGTTCCAACACTCCGATGAATCCTTTCATTGTCCTTAAGGGATTAGTTAACTCTCAACTCTTTGGACTTTCCAACCTTCTCCGGGCATTCTTGTCCCTCCGCTTCCTCCTCCGACTTCATCTTCCTCATCTGCCTCCGCTCCTTTCTCCCGATCGAGATCGGTTCAGACTTTTCATTCAGCGCGGACAATGATCCCACCCGCATGGCACCGGGATTTGCAGAGAAGCGGCGCCGGTTGATCAGGGCCCGGTGGTGGAGGGGGACTGAGCCGAGCGGAGGGGAAGTGATCGGAGAGGAGGTGGCGGACTGGGAGGGGCGAGACCCCCTGGGGCGAGGCCGGCGGATCGGAATCGGTGATGAGCTCGGAGTCAAGGTCAGGGGCCGGAACTCGGTGGTCGCCGGATCAGTGATCAGGATCAGAGGGGTGCCGGGCAGAGAGGGAGCCCCGCTGGCGCCATTGGGGATGGCGCGCGGAGGGTTAAGGGCCAATGGTCGCCGGGGAGAGAAGACGCCAACCGGAGGGGTTGAAGGCGTGGAATGGCACTGGGACAGGGGACGGCGCCTCTCCGGCGGATGGTGATGCGCTGAAAGGGCCAAAGGGACTCAAAATGGTGGGAATTGAAGACAAAGGACAAGGACACCTGTCGCTGTCCCCTTCCTGCGGGGGCCATCTTCATCATTGTCCGCCTGCATGGATGTGGACGTGCCGCTCTCCATCATCAACAGTCTCCGCTCCTCCTCATCCCCTTCATCCTCCGCATTTCCAGCGCCTCGGGGCAAAATTCTTTCGAAAAGTCCGAACAGCTTCTCCGAGAATTTGCGTCGCATGGCCAGTCCGCCCTGCTGGTCCCGCTGTCCCTCTTGCGCCTTCCACACCTGTTGGGAGTGGACATGAATCCAAATAGACTAGGAATTCGAATACAAAAGCCGAAAATCGATTAAATTGATCTGATTAAATATTCGAGATTCGTCCATTTCTGACCTGGGGAGTGTTTTGCTGGGCCATCAGCCGGGGAACCGACTCGGTGCTGAACCCGCCGAAGCGCAGGTCAAAGTACGTGTTGGAGTACAGCGAGTCCAGGTCGTTGGCACTGCAACTGTGATCCTCCGTAGTCCGAGTGAGAGTGCCATTCACCTCGGAGGTCGATGTGGAATCGATGGACTCTGAAAATGGAATGTGTCGATCAATCAAAATTTCCTAAAAATGATCAATGATCAAGGAGGGAATATCTTGGGACAATCCCTACCAACTCATTCATCATTTGATCCATTCACTTGTGGGGTTTTGCCTACCAACACCACAGCCCATCCGCCTTAGTCGCCATGTTCGGCGAGTTCGCAGCGGCGACTGCACGGGCGAAGTTTGGATGCTGGAGTTGACCATTTGCTTCGGCGGCGGCGCATTATGTTCCACAATTTGGGTGAAACGTTTGTTGGCGGTGAATTTGGCGAAAAGTCGGGATCTGAAGTCAAAAGCTGATATCCTATTAATCCTTGGGATTTGGGTGTGGGATTCTGTGGTTAGAACTTTCAATACAGACCTGAAGTCGGCCCCTCTGGCGCCCTCCTTGTGCATTTTGGCCTGGATGGATTGGATGGTCGACGGGTCGTATTTGAGCAGTGCTGCGGCGTACTGTTTCGGCACTTTGGGCGTCTTCTTCGGCTGTTTCGACTTCCTGTCCGAACCTGTCCGACTTTGCACTGACGAGTCAAACGACACTGAACCCATTGGATACTGTAATGATCACTTTCTCTGTTCAAATCTTACCCCTGGCCCCTTCCCTGTTTGCTGTCGCAATAACCCTCGGTGCTGTTTGTACCATGGTGATTTGTGCTTCGGTGGCCACGGGTGTCACCAAGCTGGATCTGTGCACACTGACGATCCCATGGGCTACGGCCCCCTCCGGCTGGTCCTGGTCTTGCTCGTCATCCTTCGTCCCCTCCGGCTCCTCAGCTTCGGACTCTTCCTCGGACTCCGATGACTCTTCCGGATAAATCTGTGACCAATTTAATTAATCAATAAACCACTCCGATCACTCTTTTGATCAATCTTTTCCAATCACCTTGTTCACCAGAATGTTGCTGGCCCTCTCCGCCAGCCAGTCCTTCACTCTTCCGATGGTGCTCAGCTTCCTTTGCTGACTCGGCCTCCTCTCCTCGGAGTCCCCTCCCATGACCATCACCACTTCTGCAATGGGTTGGATCATCCGCCCTTCATCCCCCATTCATCATTCATCCCCCTTCCCTTCCACCCTCGATTATCTTCTCACCTGCCGCCCTTTCTGGCTCCAATGGGAGTATCTCTTCCGGCGCCTCCTCCACCTCGCCCATCTGCACCTCTGTGGCCATCTTCTCAATCTCGTCAATGTACTGCTCGATCAGCCTTTCCATCAGTCTCTGCAATGCTTTCTGGATCAGATCAATGCACATGGACAGCAGTGCCAATCCGATCAAAATCATGAAGAAGTTCACAATCTAAAATTGAAGGGGTGGGAAAGATGATCAGGTTTGTGCTGATAGAACCCTGTCGAATTACCATCATGTCCGGGTTTGTCGGCACCAGATCGCCCAATCCGACCGTGCTAAACAATTTGATGAGTCGGATTTCATCAGAATATTCTGGGAGGATGTTACCTGATGGAAACAAAAAAGAAGTAGATGGACGTCATGTAGCCCCACTCGGTTTCCCAGATGCAGAACAGGGCGGCACTGAAGCAGATCCAGACGATCAGGATGGTCAGGGCCCAGGGGATCGGGAACTGCTGCTGCTGCTGTCCCTCCTCCGTCTTCCCGTCCTTCTTCTTCAGCTCTTCCAGTGCCTTCTTGGCGTCCTTCCGCTCCGTCGCCTTCCTCCTCTCCTCCTCCTCCTTCTTCACATCCTTCACTACTTCCCCGCGGACTGCCCCATTGACGAGCGGAGCCGCCGTGGGGCCCATGGCTGTGCCGGCCATGGTCGCGGTCAGGTGGTAGATGGCCTTAATTTTGCATTTTATTTGCAAATTATCGGGTTAAAACAAGGTTCCTCTCCCAATTTGGCCCACCCGCATTGGCTCGCTCATCCTCCGGGATGCCTCCGGCAACTTTTTGCGCGCGGCGTGCAGTTTCTTGTAGAGCTTTCGCAATCCGCGCGACAAAAGTCGGCCAACCTCCGTCAAAATCAGCAAAAACAACGGAATGCCAATCATTATGTACTGAAAAAGAATTAAAAAGTTCCAAAAGTGCGAATGATCCCACCACAATGCTCGCCAAACGACCCCCGGAAGTCTGTGTGATCGGGATCCCATAGCCGATGGTTGTATAGAGCTGACCCGCGTAGGACATCGCACCGATCCAAGTCCACGGGGAATTTTCAGAGCGCTCTTCGATCACCTGGGAAGTTTCAGCAAAAATGGCAAAAAGTTGCAGCCGAAGGATTATTAAACCGTTTGGTCCTCTCTTTTCTCCTTTCCTATGTCAACAAATCATTGCTAGCTTTTTGATCCTTTCTCCGTCTTCCGCCGATCACCGATAACTTTTGGGATCCGATCACTTTCCCGATCACTTTTGGGATCCGATCACTTTCCCGATCACTTTGGCCCTTCTCTTCTTCCTTCCACTTTTGTTCCTCTCTCTCCGCGGCCCATCAATCATCCCACCCCCCTTCTTCTTTACTGACTGCCTAAGTCCAAGTCCTTCCGACTTCTTTGATTGTTTTTCTTTTTGTCTTTCGACGCGATCCCAAAATAAATGTTTTCGTTTCAAAACAATCGCCAAAAATCAGGGATTTGTGCCGAGGGACTAAATTATATATTTTTGGGATTTGCCAACCTGAGTGAGGTTGAGGTAGTCGATGAGCCAGAATAGGTGTTCCTTGACGTGTCTGGCCTGCAGTGTTTGTTCCGCCTGGTCCAGGTCCCTCTGACATCGGACTTCCAACATCCGGGAAAGAGTCTGAAAAACTAGAAAATAAATAAATAAATAAAAATAAATAAAAATAAATTCAAATTTCGCATTTTTGGGCCCAACCGACCCTTTTGAAGGCGTACTCGGTGTTGGCCCGGTAGTGGGCCCGGCGTTGTTCGTCCAATTCCAATTCAAAGTATCGGAAAATGTAAGCGCCGGTGACCGTGTAAAGGATCAGGATGAGGAAGGGCAAGGCGTAGCGAAGACGACGCTTGTAGAAGAGGCGGAGCCGGCTGAACAGGAAGCTGAACACCTTCATCGTCCTGTGGAACGCAGAGGGACCACCTGGAAGATCGAATTGGAAGGATGTGAATTTAATACCGGACGAACTTTGGGATAAGTAACGAATGAAGTTGGCCGAGGAACAAAATTTGAATCACTCGGAGGATCGTTGGATCAATGCCAAGGAATAAGAAAATGGAAACGCAGACATGAATTGGCCCATTTTATGGATAATTGGAATTCAAAAAAATGATTTCAAATTTTAAATGAGTTTCATTCGACCCGTTCAACCCCTATATTTGTTTATCAGATGAAAATCTCAACTGCTCTTTGATCCTCTTCTAGGACTATCTGATTACATCTGGGGAAAATTCTCTGGACCTTTTGGACTCTTGGTGGTCTTACTATTTTATGAGATGAAGAAAAAAACCAAAAAAATGAAAAGAGGCCAAGTGGGGAGGAATGGATGAGGTGGCAGAAGTACGGAGACTAATTGGCCATTCCTATCTCATCTGTTGGATGATTTGGCCAAGTCTCACTGGACTCATCATCATCGGTGTCGAAA
>LDKF01000007.1:32129-64973 GCA_001026735.1 Rotylenchulus reniformis
GGGAAATAAATGATGATGATTGGGCCGGGGGGGGGGGGGTTGATGCTGGGCCCAGCAGGGCTCTCTGGCTTTCCGATTCCGTTGCAATTCTTTCCATTTTTCTCGAATATTTTCCCCATTTTTGGTACATTTCCCCCGAATGTCTGTGGATCATCGCCAGTTTGAACTGATCCGAGTTGAGGACAACGACAGCATTGATCTGGTGAGCTTTCCATTCAGCAGCAGCGACCGTAAAGGATTTTAACATTTTAATTGTTTCCTGCATACATGTATTTTGATTATATATTTAATCACTCCTCAAGGTAAATTATTTTAAGACTTCAAAAACTGCATTTTAGGTGCCCAAAAAAACTTTATATTTACAAAAACAATTTCCCCAATTGTTTTGTAAAAATTTTACTGATAACAATTGGGCCCAAACAGCCATAATTGGATCAGAAATGTGTCCAAATTGGCTGTTTGTTTTCGTTGTTTTTGCTGTTTTTGTTTTCCTTTTCTTCTCTGATATGTTATCATTTCCCTCACAGCAACTGTCCCTGGCCTCTTATCAGCTCTCTGACTTGCTCCACTCCCTGTCCCTGCTCCTCTCCCTCTCCTCCCTCCTGCTTCTCCTCCTCCTCCTCGCCCTTCTCCTCTTCGCTTCCATCCTGGCCATTTTGGTTTTCAATCGCCTCAGGCACTTGGGACTGATCAGAAGAGGACGAGGGTCCGATCGATCGGAAAGTGAAGTGTTCGGTGAAGGGTGATCAGAAGCAGAAAAAGTGATCGGAAAGGTAAAGAAGGAAATGAATAAGTTCAACGATTGATTCCGAAAGGACAATGAAACTGCCGGGAGGGCTGAATTTGACCGGAGTCGCCATGGACATGGCCAAACAGGTCAACCCAATGGCGGTGGCGGATCAGGTCAGAAAAAGGAGAACATTTGATCATGTCAAATCGTTAGAAGGTTGATATGTTTGTTAGCGAAATCGAGCAAAATGATCCATTAGGCGTTGGATTAGTGAACTCACATAGCCTATTGGCCTTATTAATAGAGAGAGTTGAACCAATTAAATGTGAAATACATTCCGATCAGTCATTCTTTTGCCAATCCCGTGCCTTTCCCTCCCCTTCCCTCAGTGCCAATTCCTCTTATAATCCCTCCAGCTGTTCAACTCGCTCTCGGACCTTCTCGATCAGCTCCTCTCCCACCTCCAGTCCCTGCTCTCCCTCCTGCAACTGATCTTCCCCATCGCGATCAGTCTCTTCGCCCTCTTCTGCCTCTTCTTCCTGCTCACCTTCTGCCTTTTGCTCTTCATCCTCTACCGCCTTCTCTTCCCACTCCCTTCCCGCACTCAGCCGATGGATGTCCGGTTGGAATCCGGAAAAAAAAGTGCCGGAAATGAAGAAGCCGAAGAGCGGCAAGCAATGTTGGCCGAAGAAGCGAGGGGATGATGACGAGACGGATCAGGATAAAAGTCCCACTTTGCTCGGTTGAGGAGAATGATCATCCGATCACCCAGTCCTAATGATCAAAAGCCACCTCCTTATCTCCAACCAGACTAAATACAACCTACCTCGTACATTTTTTGGCTTTATCAATGTTGGAAATACACTATACCTGTTATTTTTCGATATTTTCTCCCAAATTCCCTTGCAGAAATGTAAGTTTTCATTCACCATCATCGGCCAACTGGGATCAATGTCTCTTGATCGGGTGACATTTCCCTTTCCCATTTGACCCAATTTGCAGATCACTTCCTCCCTTCCCCCGATCAGATTCTGTTCGATCTCGACAGGGCCCTGGTCTCGGTGGTCGACCACCTCAACCGACTTCTCTCCGTCCTCACCGTCTTCCTCCCCGTGTTCATCGTCACCCTTTCCCTGCTTCTGATCATGCTGATCGCTCTGCTGATCCTGTCCATTTTCCTCCAATTTAAACGTCTCAGGACAGAGTGGAGGCGCCGGCACCGAGAAAAACGGGTTGAAGAAGAAGAGGAGGGAGTCCGAGTTGAGCAAGTCGAAGTTGGTAAAGTTAATGGGAGGCAGAGATGTTTGGGGAGGGGCAATTCGGAAAAGTTAGGGACAATAAGTGATTTGGGGGACAAAAGGCAAGGACGAAGAATCCGGGATCAGAACCATAGGAGGAAACTTAGGGACAAAAAATCGGAAACAGCACACTTTGAAGACAACAATCTTTTATTCGATCTCTGATCACTAATCCAAATTCTTTTGTCCCTTCAGAACAAAGTCGCCCTCCCCCTTCCTCCTCCTGCCCCTTTTCCTCTCCAATCGGGGACCTATCGTCGAGTGGCCAGTGATCCGCGACTTTCTCCGTCCACCGCCCAAGCAATGTCCTCGGCTCAGCGAATCGGTTCGCCGCCAGTGATCGACTCCAGAGAAAGAGTTCCGATCACTTTTATTGAGGGAAAAGAAGAATGCCGGAGGATCTGGCTGATGGGGGAGGAGAGTGGCAGATCGGCGGAAAACAAGAGAACATTCCGAGGGGAAAGCTGATCAGAAATGGGCAGGAAAACAGAAGATCGGACTGATCTGGACAAACTCGACTACCCGGAAGCTTAACCTCTAGCAAAAGTATAGCTTTTGTAGACCCCTGCTGCCCCAATTCACTTCAGGAAATTGTCATAATACACAAAAGTTGAATTGCACAATATTCCCTCTAATAAAATTGCTGCAAAAGAATAAAATTAGCACAAGGAAAAAGCAATTTTGTCCGCTCGACGCAACTCAATTAAATTGTATTGTGAGGGGATTTTTGCAATTTTGATGGGTCATGTTCGGGATGGGGGAGGGGAATCCGATGACCTCAAAAAGCGCCGAATTTTGGGGCGAAGGAAGGAAAGGGACGGGCAGGGACCAATTTGGTCGGTCGCACCGATTACTCACTCTCCATGGAGTTCCAGACAGCAGCAGAACAGACGGCGGAGGAGTAGCAGAAGCGGCAACCGACAACCCCCTCCCCCAACCCCAAAATTAAGAATTAAAAAGGGAAAAAAGAGAGGAGGGGAGGGCACACGTGTCAGCCTCCTCTGGAAATTCATGGAATTGGTGGGCTTTTACCTCGAATTTTCTGCAAATCCGCCTCTCCTCTGATCCAGATCAGCCAGCCAGCCAGCTCATCAATTTCACTTTCATTTCACCGGGGATTATCCCCCAAAATGTTCCGTTCACCCCATCCTTCTCCGCTTCCATAAAATCCAAAATCCCGCAATTTGCAGGGATTAGCCCCGGCAATCGAACCTCACACTCACCCTCGGAACCTACCCTGAACTGGACAATGGGTTATGGTTGGGGTGTTCGGATCTCTCTCTCGCATGAGTGACCGGTGGGTGATCATCACGGAGATCGGGGGGGGGGATTAGTGAATTGGAGCAAAGGAAAGCAGATGGACAAAACAGACAGACGGACAACTGGTAGACCAATCCCGCATTTGAGTAATGTTCCCTGGGATCATCAAACCCTTTTCTCTTTGCCCTTTAAGTTCCCGTTCATTCTGATCAATTCTGACTTCTGATCATCATTAGCCCCTCAACAACTCTTGGAACTTCCAGATTCTGATTGTCTTTCATCTGATATGCCTTCCTCCATCCACCCCCTCCCCCTTCCCCTCCTCTTCTTCTTTGCCGCTTCTTCCGTCGTCTCGGCTTACCCTCCGCTTCCCCCGCCGTTTGCTTATCCCTCCGTTCAACACCAGCAGATGGCAATGGCAGCCGGCATGGAGCCCATCATGCCCATCAACTACCCCATCGGGGGGTGCGTATCCATTTGCCTTGCCATTCTCTCTTTCGATTCAATTTTCTTCTCTTCAGATTCAGTTCATTTCCCGCCGTTCGCCACTCTTCGTCGCCAACGCCTTTCGGCTTCGGGTCCGATCCTTTGGGAACAAGTTTTGCAGCCCAGCAGCATACACCGATGGGCAGTCCCCTGATCATCCGGAACAGTGTTGGTTAGAGCACCGGAGAATTGGGTCCGGGTCCCAGTCCTTAGGCCGACCGATCAAAATCCTAAAATCACTTTATAAACATCATTTTCTATTGCAGCCCTATCAAGCTCCGCCGGTTCGAAATCATTTTGCGATGAACCATTTGTACGGCGGATCCCTTCAACAGCCCATTTTTCCCCAGGGCATGGCTGTTGGTAAGCAAATAAACGATTTAAATTTCAAAATCTTTTTGAGTCTCTCAGGCAAATCCGGCCTCGGAGTCCATCCATCGGCCGCCGTACTTCCTTCGGACATCCCAATGGATGTGCTGGTCGGGAAACAGGTGAATTTAGGGGCCAATGTAAAAAAAGCCAATGGGGCCAAAAATTTTGGAGAAATTTGCCCATTTTTTCATTTTTGTAATAATTCACAAAAAGATGATCCAACATGGGTTGGACGAGATGAGCCAATCGATGAGCAGTTCCGGCGGGCGCCATCCCTTTCCGTTGAGCCCCTTTTTCGCATCGGATGGCACTTCGTCGTTTGGAGGGGCATTCGGCACGGATTCGCAAAAAGGAAATAGCGGACAGCAATCGATGGAGCAGAATGTATTGCAGGAATTTGTGAGTGAAATCAGGCAAAAATGGAAAGAATAAAGGAAATGAAGAGGACCCCATCCATACAGAAAATGGAAAGAAATATTGTAAGAAGAGGACCAGAAATTCATGTCAGGAACAACTCCAGCCAGAACGAATGGCCCCGACGACAAAGCCATTTTCACCGACTTTGCCGATGACGGAGGGAACAACTCCGCTGCTGCCAGCGTTAGTACCTCATTCGGCGGTGATCAGCGCCGAAACATCGTCGGACCCCAACTCCAGCTCATTGCCCGTGTTCCTGCAGGGTGCTTCCCAAGAACACATTGACGAGGCAACGGATTGATTGCCTGTTGATCTTGGTGTTGATCTTTGATCCCTTTGCTTGCAGTTCAAGAGAATCATTCGACAGCCCAACGGCACTTACGCGGATCAAGTGCGTCAAATTGACGCATTAGTCCAGCGTATGGATCCGGAAAGACAGGTTGATCAGGATCCATTGATCAATCCCATGGACAGAAATGCACCACTCACTGATCAGATGATGTACCGCGAGTTCATGCGAGAGAACGACGAGCGAGAGCGCCTGCACAGAGATCGCGTGCACAAAACGGTGGCAGAGATGAGCGACAAGGCACAAGAACAATTCGCCAAGGTGCTAAAGCTAAACTGATATTTGGGCACAATGGTAACGGAAAAGGAACAATCGTTTACCCAACAGAGAGATCGGGAGACATTTTTCAAATTTTCGCCATTTTGAGAATATCTGTCCTTTATCCAGCAGGTCATGCATGGTGCGGAGAACATTTTCACCGTCTTTTCTTTGCAGATCTCGGCCAACCTGCGCAACCCGAATGTGCCGGACCAGGAACGATGGGAACGGGTGCTGCAGTTGTACGGCAAAATGGAGCCCGAGTTGCGCAATGAGTTCGAGCAGAAGTTCAAGGGCTTCCCCATGTTCAGCCCGGCGATGGTTTGAATGCACGTGAATCACTCCGCCTAACTTATTGATCTTGATCAATCCAATTTTTGAATTCTTGCAATAATTTTTTTTGTAATAAAATGAATTTTCATGGAATAACTCGGCCATTTTTTGGGTTTGATCTATTGACACCTTTAGTCAGTCCAATCAATTTGTTGGTATTTTGTCAACCAATGTTCCAATTTTATTTCAGAATCAACTTTGACCTCAACTTTTCGAATAATGCCAGGAGAGCATGCCGAATACAAACAATGCTCAACTTTTTGATAAAATTTAAAACTAACAGCGGATTGAGGCAACCCGTTGGGGGATACTTTTGTATTTCTACAGTCCAAGGATCAAATTATTTATTAATTATTAAATAATCCATTTTTATCGTCATTATATATCTTTTTCTGTAAAATTTTGGCAATTTTAAACGGGGAAAAATAAAATAAAATTATTTAAACAAAAAATAAGGAGAAGGGGGCAAAGAGAGAGAGAAGGGATCAATCAGATCAGCCAATCACAGTAGAGGGCAAGTGGACAAGGGCAAGTATACTGTAACAGAAACATGGGGCAAGGCGTATGGTAGCAGCAAGGTCACGGGTTCTCGTCAGAGATGTAAAAGGTCGATTTTTGGAATTATCCGAAATGAGATTTGAAAATTAAGCATTTTGAATTTTCCGAAACGAATAGGTATTCATAAAATGTAAAAAATGTAATTGATGACTGGGTAGAGAAATGAAAAAAGGACAAAAACCTTCAAAAGTTTAAGGGAATAAATTAATGACGGAATCTAAAAAAATCGGCCCTTTATTTTGGAAGAGAAACAGAGAGAGAGAAGGGAGAGAGAGCGAGAGAGAGAGAAGAAAGAGAGAGAGAGAGATTAGAGATTTGTTCACAAAACAATTGAGCCATTACGGTATTCCTCGAGTACTGTAATCCCAACAGTATGTGCGATCAGCAGGGTTCACATCCGCCAATTTGGCTGACATCGATGATGAAATCGGCTTGGATCAGCAAGGCGTGGTCGAGAATGTGCACCTCCGGATCGACGATGGTCTGTAATGGAGAGAGAGAGATTATAGGGAATGGAAGTGATCAGAAGGCCAAATCTCACGATTGGTAAACCGCCAACTCCCGAGAGTCCAGAAGGCAAAGCACTGCCCTTTTCTAAGGCATCGTTGGCGGCCTGAAAATGGGGAAATGGATAATTTACTTTTGAATTTTTAGGGTATCAAACTGTCAGTTTCGGGTTTTCAAGTTTTATCCTCCTATCCCTTCTCTTCTAAGTTTTCAGCATAATATGATTTGATGTTGAATTTAACCCCGACTCCTGAGACCATTTGCCATATCGAAGGTATGGCCTTAATCATCCCAATTGGCCATTTACCTTCAGCATCAGATCCTTGCCCAGCGTGCCCAGGTTGTCCAACGCATCCTGGGGCAACCCGAGTCGGTTGCCCACGTCCGTCAGCCGCATGCTGACAATGTCCGCGTGACCGGTGATTCGATTTCCTGGGCGAATCCGGGTTACGGTATCCGTCCGTACTGTACGGAATACACTCAACCGTACCCTGGGGTCTGACAGTAACGTCGACAACGGAAGCGATGCGGATGGTGCCCACGTGCTGGTTGCTGGACTGGATGTAGAAGTCGGCGTTGATCACGAAATCAAGGGTAGCCAGGCCTGCAGACAATTAATTACCCTTTAGGAGTTTCAATTTAAAAAAGGAAATTTTGAGAGGGTTTTAAACTTCGAGGGCAGTGAAACATTCCGAATATTTTATCTTGTCATGTTTCGTTTCATCTGTAATTCTCCTCCTTTATATGACCATTTGTCCTCAAATTTCCCTATTTTCTCTAATCACCTCCGTTCCGTCCGCTCAAAAGCACGGACGGGGCCCTCTGAGTGCTGATGATGATGTACACCCGTTGGTCCGGATACTGCTCGCGGACTGCGGGCAGAATATCGCCCAAGCAGATGCCAAGACTTGTCAGGTCTCCGGCGTCCTGGCGCTTGACCCTGCTCATTCGTTTCCGCTTGCTCGACAGCACCGCTCCGTCCTCCGTCTCCACCCCGTGGTCCTCCAACTCTTCCTCCTCATCGGACGAACAAGTCGTCTTCAACAGATCGCCGAATTTGGGCGTTTCCGGACCAATTCGAATCCGGATAAAGCCGACGCTAAAGTGGGATCGGAATTTGGGCCAGAAGAACTTATCAGATGACGGACTTGTGCAGGTGGTAGAACAGGGAGTTGATGGTGAAGTCGCTGATCAGCACCTCCACCATCTTGCAGCCGACACAGCTCGGGAACTGCATGGGGAAAGCGCCGAAGGGAGTGCAGCCTCGACCGCAAACGCTGAACCCGCCTGATCAGGGATTGGATGGTGTTGATCAGATCAATGAACGATCTATCGCGTACCATTCACTTCAATGGTGAAGTCATGATTGGTTGCGTAAGTGTTCAGCAGCTGGATGTTCAAGTAGATGTTGTCCAGCTTGCTCTATTTGATGGACCCAACAATTTCGAGCTGTACCACAACCAAAACTGACCAAATCCATGGACTGGACGATCACTGATAGGAAGCTCAGCGGACTTTCCTGGGGACTACTGGGACAATTCGCGCATAGATTCTCGCCCGGGTCCACAAAGGCCAGCCGACCGCTGTCCGACGCGGTGGCTCGATCCGCCCTGGTCGCCTCAGAAGTTCCGCGTCTGCGTCGCGCAATGGTGAGTAGTGACGCGGAACGCACGGGGCGTACGGCATGCGGGGCAAAGGGGGCAATAGGCATTGCAGTCATCATCAGAGCACGCCGTTGTTGCTGGCGAGGAGGGGCCGAGGCGCCGCTGCTAACCACGCTGGGTGCTGCCAGCGCGCGGACCTGCATAAAAGAAGGAAGATGAAGCCGGCGGATAGAGTAACAATTTGATCGAGAGAGTAACCCAGAGGAGGAATAAAAGATGGCATTACATGAATTGATCAACCCCACCTTCTGATTTGTGTTTCCACTGTTGACTGTGCCCTGTGTTGTTGTTGGGGCCATCGTGCTCGTCGTCTTTCCGGAAGTGTTGTTTCCGATCTGCGGAACCGATGCCTGGGGCACCACCACCGTCGCGTTGACATTCGGGGCTGCCTGGGCCAACACTTTCCTTTTGATGAATTGGCACGAAGCAGGGCACTAAACGGATCAATCAGAGGCAGAACATTTTTAGGAGCCATTGGCAACCTGTCCGGTGCCGCCGAGAAGGTTGCCCAGTCCGAATGCATTGATGGCAATTTGGAGCAACTTTGACAGCGGAATAAGTTGGGGGACCATGTCGCACAACTTGGAGTTGAGCTGCTCATCTAACATTTGAGGCAATCGCTGACATAGCTAAAATGGGAGGGATAGTGAAGAGACAATTGCATTGAAGGGGGAATATGTACGGTAGGAATTGATGTAAAAATGCAAATCAGAAAAGGAATGGAGAAGAAATATGATAGGAGAGAATGGCAAAGGTGATTAACACAAACCTGTCCAGGGATCGCCTGCCGGACCATCTCGCTGATCTTGCCCTAGAATCAACGGATCAAATTCAATTTTAAGAAGAAACAGCTGACCCTGAATTGACTGTTGGCGATATCGCCGATGAGACCCCCGTTCTGGATGTACACATCCACGTAGCCAACACTAGCGGCACCTGCGAGTTCATTTGGGGATTGGCGGATTGTCAAATGGGCCCGGATGCTTTTGATTTTGATACTCACAGCTGGCCACTCTGAGCTGCGGACATCCGTTGGCACTGCGCTCAATGTACACGGCCACTCGGACACTGATCTGGGGTGATCAACACCGTGTACAGTTCGCTCGGAATGGGGTGGATCATCATCTCCTGTGTATATTCATACCTGGTGGGCATTGACTTGGATGATGCCGAACAATGCCAATGGCAACAGAATCACAATTTGGCCGCCCAAATTGCCCGTGACCCTTCAGGGAATGATCAAAATTGGAGAATTGTGATCAGGCGATGGTCAACACCCACCCAATGTCCAAATTCTGCACATCCAACACAATTTGGTTGGGAGGCGCCGGATAAACGGTGACCCCTTGGATTTGGGATAAGGACATTTAGACCAAAGTAATGAAGTCATACTTTGGGGACATCGATACCGGGATACGTAAAGATTGTACACGTTTATACAGCCAGAAACCTAAAAAAAAGAAAAAAATAATAATTTTCAAATCATTTCCGGAGTTTTTTGACCTGTGGGATGCATTGACTGATATTGGGCAGCCGAGCCCGCTTGATGTAGTAATCTGAATGGATTGAAGGGATCGGTGGATGATCTGGTGGAGTTGATCAAGACATGATCAATCATTGGTCTGACTTAGTACTCCGCCGGCGATGCCTGACAAGTACTGGAATGCTCGCATGTTCAGCCGACCCTTGATCCCCGGGTAGCCAGGAGTGCCCCCGGAGAGTGCCGGGTTGAAGTTGGGGCTGAAATCGGCAAATGTTGCTTATCCAGTCAAAGGTAATTTTAGGATTTTTTGATTTTATTAATCCATTTACATATGAGAGTATTTTTGATAGTATTGATTGGATCTTGTCGGACTTATTTGTCACTTTCGGAGGATTTAGACCCTTTAGCCATCATTAAAGTTGACTTACCCGGCTCCGGCCAGATCGCATGGACTCGCTGGTGCTGAACATTGGCGTTCTATCCGATCCGTCACATACCTGATCCGGGAGGGGGGGGGGAATGCATTTGGTATTTGCTTATGCAAATTTCATTCGATTGGACTTTCTGATCTGATTGTACCGAACAGATTCCTATGGGAACGACTTTTTTCAGCCAACTGAAATCAGACCATCTCATGGGAATTCCATCAACCGACCCGTTTGTTCGAGCAGCAACAGCACTGCCTCCGCCATCTGTCGGCACTGCTGCGGAGGTGCTCCTCTGCTGGAAGGGATCAAAGATCAGTTCAATTCTGATTGATCCATTTTCTGAAACATGTACATACTTAAAGTTAGGATATCTCCCGACAGAACCCACTCCATCTCCCAAATCCTTCCATTCTTAACATTACCTTTTTGGATCCCTTGAATTATTCGATTCCATTTACTTTTTTGTTCTATGTGTGTCTGTGTTCTTTCCTGCCCTTTCAAAACCTGTGTCGGGGGTGCACTTCTCCTCTGCTGCTGATGGTTTTGGTGTCCTGCCGCTGTTGTTTCCACTCCTCCTCCTTCTCCTCCTCCGATTGATCCCAATTGATGCCTTTGAAGGTCAAGAGGGGCGCCGGGATCGGAAACCACGGGGGCGGCGGAATGGTGGGGGACGAATCGTTGGGGATGGAGATGGGAGGAGAATTGCTGATCGGCAAGGGCGGGAAGGACCAGATGGGAGATGATCAGGAAGAGCAGGAGGAAGGGACGGAGGGACTGCAAGGAAAGGAAGCTGATCGGGAAAAACTGATCGGAAGAAGAAAGTGATCGGGAATGATCGAAGGAAGAAAGTGATCGGAAGTGATCGGAGGAAGAAAGTGATCGGAGAAAGGAAATGGTCGGAGGAAGAAAGTGATCAAAAATATCGGAGGAAGATAGTGATCAGAATTGATCTAGGGAGAAATAATCAGAAGTAATTGGGTGACAAGCGATTTTAGAAAGCACACATTAAAGGACATGAATTGAGTCGCCGGAAAATTTTAATACTGACATGTGAGTAAGAAGTGGAGAAAGAATGAAAATCGGATCAAAGCTCATTAACTCGAAGATTTACCTTCATCGTGGTCCATCTCAACATCGTAGCAGAGGGAGATGGAGGGGGAGAAGGAGATGTGGATGGCCCCGGAATGTCTGGTCGTGGTTATTCCTATGGCCGCCGCTGATTTGTGTCTTCCGCATCCAAAAGCAAATATTTGCCTTAAGGGAATTCGGGGAAAGGGACTGATTGGATGAATGAATGTGATCAGTAGTCGCGCAGGGATGGGACAAGGGGCACAAAGGGACAATTGGGTCGAATGCCCGAGGGGCTTAAGGAATAGTGACGGGGGAAGTGATCGAAGGAGGAGAAGGAGGAGGAGAAGGACATAATGAAGAATGGAGGTAAGGGAAGAGACAATGGGCAAAGGCAAAAAAGCGATGGGGTCGATCAGACGGAGAAAAAATGATCAGAAACAGATTGATTGGGGGGTGGGGAAAGGAGCGGTGGAGAGGCGGGACTGATTAGCCTCAATGATGCTAATGATGAAGGTTGTTCAAATGGGCAAAGATGGTGGATGATGATGGTGGGGATGGAATGGGATGGGATGGGGAAGATCGGGGTCCAAAAGGCACGAAAAGGGTGATTCATTCCCCTCGTGATAAACATGGATGTTGCTGGTTATGACATTGATAATGGGAAGAAAGAAATGGAATGGGAAGGAAAAGGGGATGAAGAAGAAGCCGGAGGGGATGAAAGGATGAACACGAGGGAGGATGATCCAGGGATGAGGAGAGGAGAAGGACGAACGGAGGGGAGGGAGGGGATCAGGGGAGGGAGGATTGATCCTGGTAGGAGCACGGATTGGCTTTTGCGCAAAAAAAGGATGGGAAGCGGCGAAAGCAAAGCTCGTCTTCGGTGGGCGCGGAGGATGGAGAATGTTGTGAATTGCGCAGCGAAAGGGGATGATCAGTGATCAGGCGGAGAAAATCCCCGTCATCAACAGATGGATTTCGGGGGGAAGTGCTCCTTCCCCTTTCCGTAAATGCAGTTTCTGCGACTGGTTCAGGGGTTCCTGTCCCCTCTCCCTTCCGTGACCCATTCAGTTCATCTCCATCTTATCCTGAACTGGATTCCTTGCGTCAAAAAGCGTAAAAATACCTGCGACGGAGGGAAAAGTTGCGCAAAACGCAAAAAGAGATATGTAAGTCGATAAAAGCGAAGCTGACGAACAGCAGGGCGAGGAGGGAAAATTATGTTGAGGGAAAGAAAAGTTGCGAGGGTTATGCACGAAACCTAAAGCAGGACAGGCGGTGAGGGGTAGAGTCGCAGAGAGTTACAATTTTCTGTTTCTCTGCCATTTCTTATGCCCAGAGCGATGGTGTCCATTGGCGATCGACGAGTGGGCGCAAATTTTTGTACAATTGAGTGGGGGGGGGGGGGGGCAAAGGACCGTCGATCGACTTTGTCTCTCCGCCTGCGTGTCTGTTGTGTTGCTTTGCTGCGTGTGAATTTTGTGTTCTTCAACAAACCCGTTTGATCGGAGGAGAGAGTGGAGGAGGACGAGGGTGGTGGAAGGGAACGATCAACGACGAAGTGGAAGGAAGGATGGTTGGGGGGGGGAAGGGAAACTCGGTGGTGAGGGGAAGGAAGGGAAAGAACAGCTTGGGAAAAAGGTGAGAATGAGGATGAGAGAAGGAGGGAAGGGGATGGATGATGATGAAGAGGAGGAGGAGGATGGACGGAAGGAGGGGTGGACGGATGATGATGAAGAGGATGAAGATGAGAGAAGGAGGGAAGGGGATGGATGAAGATGAAGAGGAGGAGGAGGAGAATGGAAGGGGGAGGAAGTGGAAGGATGAACGGCTCGATGAGGATGGTCAGGGAAGAAGAAGTGCTGAAGGACAAAAGGAATATGAAAGTGCATCTTTTTGCTGATTGGATCTACATATGGCCTCTGATCAGTGATCAGCAGATCGTTTGTCCATTGTCTTCCTTCATCAAAAACTTACAAGTTAACCTTTTGCGGAGAGAAATTATTGAATTACTATGAAGGTTGCATCGGGTCAAAGATCCTCTAGTAAAAACTATGTTGAATCTACCGTACCCTTTCAGAGTAAGGATAACCGTAATTCAACGGACAAGTGGGCTGGACAAAATGTTTGTTGTTTTGTCTGTGAAAAGCAATAATTGTGTAACAATCATAGCGAAGGCCGTTGTCCATTCTCCCCATGTGGCGTCTTCTTCACTGGTCTTTAGCCCTTTTCGGGCGGCGGTGGCGGGTGATTGATTCCCCCAATTCTCTGCCGATTCTGTGTCCTTATACCCATTTTTGCGCTCTTTGTAGAGAAAGCAACAAAACCAGTTTGAAATCTGATCAGAGAGGCGAAGCGGGGGGAGGGGGGAGGAAGACTCCCGTCGGCGTCGGGAAGGAGGAAATTGATGATAGAAGGGGAAGGACTAATGAGTGATCATATGTATTGTCTCAACATGATGATAGTCAGTACCATGGTATCATGTCATAGTATCTATCATGAAAGGGTGGATCCACCGTAAAAATGAAACTTGTTTGCGCAAGGGACAAGAAACCACATTTCTGATCAAAAATGCCTATTTATGGCAAAGAAACGTGGAATGCCTTCCCTAATAGGACAACTGGTTCACTACCCTAACTGATCAGGGTCATTATCGAACTGGTTGATCGTTCTGACTGATCGGGGTCATGTTTGATCATGATCAATCTCTCATCGCACTGATTCGAATTGCTGACTGGATTGGCCAAGGTCGGCAGAGAGCGGAAGAAGGAGAAGTTCCTGCCGCTGAACCTGTTCCTGGGCCTCCGGCGCCCTCCGCCCCCTTCTTCGCCTTCTTGTCCCCGCGACCTCCGAAGCTGTCATTAGCTGGTGGTAAAAGCGAAAAGCGCCCAGTGGAAAGCCCAGGACGAGCACGGAGGTGCAGGTGAGGAAGAGCAATTGGAGGGGATGGCAACGGACGAAGGACTTGGGGGAAAAGAAAAAGTGAAATATGGAGGGGAGGACAGGGGACAGGGTGAAAGTTGGAGGACAGATCCATGGGGCAAATATCAAAAAATGTAATTGAGAAGAAAGGCACAATTTTTGAGGGATTAGGCTAAAGGGGTCCAAGGGGTTTGGTATTGAATTAATAAGTCCGGAGTAGTTGTTAAGAAAATTTTGCTGTCAGTGATTGGTCGAAAAGTAAGTTGGTCACCGATCGTGTAAATTACCAAATAATCCCAAGGAGTTGCGCAGGGACGGACCCCCAGCTGGGCCACTTCCCTCCGGTAATAAGCAGATTCCGACATTGCCTCGGGCAACAAATGACCAATCTGATCAGTTTAGAACATTTGATCATAGATCAGTGTCCGATCCGAACCTCCTCCGCAAATGCCCGTTCCATCACGGCCTGGTCCATCCAAAGTGCGCGACCGCCGCGGATTTGGTCCCCTTCAATGTCCGACAAATCTTGGTCCTCCACAACCTTTAGCTCATCAATTTCGCTTGCGGTCTTATTCAAAAATGCCATTTGGATGGCAAAAAAGTGTTCATCCATACATTGTTTTCTCAATATCAAAACTTGATCCTAGAGAATAAAATCTTGGAAAGGTTCCGCAATCTTAGCAAGAAATTTGTGTTACCCATCGAATGTTGTGATGGAGTGAAATGGCCATCCAATGGGCCAGGAACCGATCGGCCAGATGGGGAAACGAGGATTGGGAAGCGAACAGTTCGGGCAGGGGAAACAGCAACACAACCGTGAACACCTTCGACTTGATGGATCGTATGCGGAAGGATTTGGAACAGGGCGGGGGGTCCGGGGGCGAATGGTGTTGTGGGGCCAGGGAACATGCGCACAACCAAAACTGTTTGGACGGAAGGTGCCCGTTGCACAGGGTGTCCTGCTGACCCAGACACACTGCGCAAATGCAAACATTCATTCATCCCTTATCAGCTCACCAAATTACTTCTAGCAGAGCAAAGGACATAGCTTATCACTTGATCCGACGTTAGCTTATCAATTAGATAGTTCCATCTAACATCATCTCCCTCTTACCTCATGAATCATCTTACCAATGCGGTGATCAATGATCTATGATTTTGCTTACCGTCCCAGGCGTCCGTCTGCAGTTTGTGCCGGGACTCGCTCTGTGTCTTTGCCTGTTTTGCCGTTCTTTTTCCTACTTTTCGGACTCTTCCCTCCTTCTCATCCCCATTCACCTCCCTCAGCTCGGCCTGCCTTCTGATCACTTTCCGGATTTGGCCCTCCACCAATTTGCCCCCCGACTTGGCTATTTCGTCCACAATCGCTTGGGTCTGCAATCGCTTCAAAGAGTCACTGTCCAGCTTGTCCAAGTTGATCTGAATGCATTTTTCAATGGCCAACAATCAACAAATGTTGGGTTTTACCTCTCCCGGCATGAAAAAGTCCACATATTCCATTCCGATGGTCCGTGTTTTGTTGGATTGAAGCAATTTGTAATGATCGTACAATGGTTGAAGGATGGAGAACTGATCATCACTGACATAGTCCCGCTGATCAGGGGAGGGATAAAAGTCAGAATGATCAGAAAATTACCATAGAGAGGAGATGACCGAAGAATTCCTGTCGGGCCGGCTTCATTTGCCGCCGAAATCGACGGAAAATTGTGCCATTGTCCTCCTCCGCTTCTGGGGAAGGCATTTTCGGGTGCGATTCATCATTGTCCGACTCGTCCAGATCCGTGCTAAAAATCCGCTGATGGAAGCAAAGGAGGAGGAGAAGGACGAAGAGGGTCAGGAAGAACAGGGACCAGGGGGAACAGCGGCCAAAAAGGTCCATTCGAAGCTAATTGGCGCCAAAAAAGGGATTTGAAAAATGAATTAAAGTCCAGAAGTGGTGATTAAGAGGATGAACTTGGTTTTGATTTTAAACACGTTGAATTGAGCCAAACAAAAGAAGCAACTGTTATGAAACGATCAAAGAGAAAAAATGGGAGGGTAATTAAGGGTAAAAATATTCTAGATTTATTTTTACACCTTTTTAATTTTCCTTTCAATATTTTTCATCATTTTCTTTCTTTTCTTTCCGACACAATATGAAGTGGAATATTTTGGGAAATTGGGCGGCATTAAAGTTGCGGGAAAGTGCACAACTATGGTTGGGTGAGGGAGGGCACAAGTTGAGGGACAATCGCCAATTTGTCCATTAGGCCCCGTTCCTCGCTCGGCCCCTCCTCCGCCTCCATCGGATTCCCTCAAATTGACTTTCCTCTTCCCCTCCCCCTCCATCCTCTTCGTCCTCCTCCAATCTCTCCAATTGTCTGAACACATAGCAAGTGTTTCCACGGACTTGATCTTGGCAAAATTCCTTGAAAATGCGAAATTTTCAGTGAAAACTGAAAACCAAGGGAATACCAACTTCGGTGCTGGAAATGTACGAAAAATCTTCGCTGGCACAAATCACGTTGAATTTGGCATCAAATTGGCGTTCGGCCATTGCCTGAATGTTCCGTTTGATCGCGCCGATGTCTCTGCCCTTTGCCTTTCGGATGATCCTGAAAGGAATTTTGTGCCATAATCTAAATTCTATTTACAATAAGTTAGTAAACAGAGAAACCCTTATAAAGGTAGCATAACACTAAAAATTGCTAAGCTAAACTGCTCAGTCAGGTAGCAAAATTGGTTGGACTTACCAAGCTTATCTGTAATTGCCCATGGCCAAACTCATAAGTCTTGCCAATCCTGAGCGGACCATCTCACCTTCGGATCCGTTCGCTGTTGCACCTTCCCAGCCTTCCGCCCCCCTCGTCGGTGGTTGGCGGCATCAACGGTCCCTCCAGCACTGAGTTGCCCTCCGGCCCCTGGCCACCATTCCGCTTTGCCCTCCGGCGTTCCTTCTCCCAGATACTCCCCGATCCCTTCTGCTTCTTCTTCTAAATTACTTCTAAACTAATTTNACATTCATTCATCCCTTATCAGCTCACCAAATTACTTCTAGCAGAGCAAAGGACATAGCTTATCACTTGATCCGACGTTAGCTTATCAATTAGATAGTTCCATCTAACATCATCTCCCTCTTACCTCATGAATCATCTTACCAATGCGGTGATCAATGATCTATGATTTTGCTTACCGTCCCAGGCGTCCGTCTGCAGTTTGTGCCGGGACTCGCTCTGTGTCTTTGCCTGTTTTGCCGTTCTTTTTCCTACTTTTCGGACTCTTCCCTCCTTCTCATCCCCATTCACCTCCCTCAGCTCGGCCTGCCTTCTGATCACTTTCCGGATTTGGCCCTCCACCAATTTGCCCCCCGACTTGGCTATTTCGTCCACAATCGCTTGGGTCTGCAATCGCTTCAAAGAGTCACTGTCCAGCTTGTCCAAGTTGATCTGAATGCATTTTTCAATGGCCAACAATCAACAAATGTTGGGTTTTACCTCTCCCGGCATGAAAAAGTCCACATATTCCATTCCGATGGTCCGTGTTTTGTTGGATTGAAGCAATTTGTAATGATCGTACAATGGTTGAAGGATGGAGAACTGATCATCACTGACATAGTCCCGCTGATCAGGGGAGGGATAAAAGTCAGAATGATCAGAAAATTACCATAGAGAGGAGATGACCGAAGAATTCCTGTCGGGCCGGCTTCATTTGCCGCCGAAATCGACGGAAAATTGTGCCATTGTCCTCCTCCGCTTCTGGGGAAGGCATTTTCGGGTGCGATTCATCATTGTCCGACTCGTCCAGATCCGTGCTAAAAATCCGCTGATGGAAGCAAAGGAGGAGGAGAAGGACGAAGAGGGTCAGGAAGAACAGGGACCAGGGGGAACAGCGGCCAAAAAGGTCCATTCGAAGCTAATTGGCGCCAAAAAAGGGATTTGAAAAATGAATTAAAGTCCAGAAGTGGTGATTAAGAGGATGAACTTGGTTTTGATTTTAAACACGTTGAATTGAGCCAAACAAAAGAAGCAACTGTTATGAAACGATCAAAGAGAAAAAATGGGAGGGTAATTAAGGGTAAAAATATTCTAGATTTATTTTTACACCTTTTTAATTTTCCTTTCAATATTTTTCATCATTTTCTTTCTTTTCTTTCCGACACAATATGAAGTGGAATATTTTGGGAAATTGGGCGGCATTAAAGTTGCGGGAAAGTGCACAACTATGGTTGGGTGAGGGAGGGCACAAGTTGAGGGACAATCGCCAATTTGTCCATTAGGCCCCGTTCCTCGCTCGGCCCCTCCTCCGCCTCCATCGGATTCCCTCAAATTGACTTTCCTCTTCCCCTCCCCCTCCATCCTCTTCGTCCTCCTCCAATCTCTCCAATTGTCTGAACACATAGCAAGTGTTTCCACGGACTTGATCTTGGCAAAATTCCTTGAAAATGCGAAATTTTCAGTGAAAACTGAAAACCAAGGGAATACCAACTTCGGTGCTGGAAATGTACGAAAAATCTTCGCTGGCACAAATCACGTTGAATTTGGCATCAAATTGGCGTTCGGCCATTGCCTGAATGTTCCGTTTGATCGCGCCGATGTCTCTGCCCTTTGCCTTTCGGATGATCCTGAAAGGAATTTTGTGCCATAATCTAAATTCTATTTACAATAAGTTAGTAAACAGAGAAACCCTTATAAAGGTAGCATAACACTAAAAATTGCTAAGCTAAACTGCTCAGTCAGGTAGCAAAATTGGTTGGACTTACCAAGCTTATCTGTAATTGCCCATGGCCAAACTCATAAGTCTTGCCAATCCTGAGCGGACCATCTCACCTTCGGATCCGTTCGCTGTTGCACCTTCCCAGCCTTCCGCCCCCCTCGTCGGTGGTTGGCGGCATCAACGGTCCCTCCAGCACTGAGTTGCCCTCCGGCCCCTGGCCACCATTCCGCTTTGCCCTCCGGCGTTCCTTCTCCCAGATACTCCCCGATCCCTTCTGCTTCTTCTTCTAAATTACTTCTAAACTAATTTCTTTCCTCCGACTAATTCTTCCCACCACCTTTACCTCCTTCTTCGCCTTTCTCATTCCCTTCAACGGTGCCAATTTCGTTTCGATGCCCCTCAGGGCATCCAACAGACTTTCGTTCATCGCCTTCATCATCAGCCCAACGTTCGTCCCGGACTTTTCCATCGGCCTTTCTTTGTTCGGTTTCTTTCGAACATTCAACAGATTGACCAATGCCTTCGCCTTCCTCGCCTCTTCTCTCTGATGCTGTTGGATGATTTGAAGTTGGCGATTCACATCCGGATGAGGACGCGGATGTTGATGACGACCATCCGGATGATCCCAATGCTGAAGAAGTGACCGACGTCCTTTCGGAGGGCAAGCACATTGGGTGTTGGAAGACGGAAGGAAGAGTTGGGCAACCGAAACGGAAGGGATGAGGAAGAGAAGGACGAGGAAGAGGGAGGATGAAGAGGAGAAGGCGATGGGAGAGGGGAAACTCATTCTTCCGCCGCCTAAGATTGACGGAGTTTGGAGGGAAAATGGATGTTAATATAGACGGAAGGAGGGAGGAGGAAGCAAAGATCCGGATGGGATTAATGGGATCGGGTGGGATGAACACGATCCTCCCCCGCCCCTTCCCTTGAGAGATACATCCATCCGCCGCCCCTCAAGGGCATTGCTCTTCACGCGGCCCGGAAACGCTCTCCTCACCGCACAACAACAAATCGCCGCCGCAAATTTTATGCGATCCAACCAGAGCAGCAGAGAAGCCCAATTAATGCAAATTGTCCCCGAAATTGGCCTTGTTGGTTGGTTATTTTTTCGCTTTAGACAAATTTTAAGAAGAAATTTCTTTATTTTGGGGAAATTTTTGAGATTATAGACCTATTTTCTTTAGAAGATTGGTCAATCCGGGAAGTCCTGGTCTAAAAACTCCGGACTCGGATTTTGGAAACACCCCCGGACCGGATCCGGGACTAGAAGTCCAGGGCCCGTACCATAAGAGGGTGGTTATTTAACCACGTCATTTAACCTGGTTAAACTACCATGGTTAAATAACCACCAACCATGGATAACTGGCACCATAAGAGAAAATCGCCAATAACCACGAACTGTCGGTTAAATAACCAGCAACCATCATCTTATGGTATGGTTATCTAACCATGATCTCATGCATATATTATTACGGCAAAAATACTTTAAAATGTCAAAAATAAAAAGTAACGATTCAATATTTTTACAAACAACATAAAAAGATGCACAAAAAATTAAAGTATCAAAATGTGAAAAATGAATTTTTTTTTAAAAATTATAAAAATTAAAAAATAAAATTAAAATCAAATTTAACAATAAAAAATATTCCGTAAAAATGAAAAATTTCTAAATGATTTCTAAATGAAATTTATGTCATTAGAAAGAGCACATTCTATTCTATCAGAAAATATTTTATTTAAATTTTTTTCTTTCTTTTATTTAATTTTTTATAAGCTTCTAAAGATGGTGGTAACTTTTTCTACCACGCTAGCACCCGTCGTTAAAATTTAACCACGAACTCGTGGTTAAATGACCATGAACTCCCTTCTTGTGGTGCCGGTCATGGTTCATGGTTAAACAACCATGAGTTCGTGGTTAAATAACCACGAAGTTGGTGGTTACGAACCATGATCTCTTATGGTGCCAGTTCTACCACCAGTTCATGGTTATTTAACCACTACCACGCTCTTATGGTACGGGCCCAGGAAAAGTCAGGGGTCCTCAAAAAAAGGCCGGACAAGGATCCGGGAAAATTCAGGGCCCCGATTCGAGCTCTAATGTTTATTTAATTATTCAAATTCATTTTTTCTTAAGAACATTTTTATTTATGACCAATTTGCAAAATTTCTGAGATGAGCGTATACATTGCCACGAAAGGCATCTCTAAACTGCAACTACAAAACACTAGAATCACGAAACGTCGTATAATGCGGAGTTCGATCTTTCGTTCTCAGTGTTCTACTTATAGCAAGCCATAACAACACGGATGCTCGCTCGGCGCCAAAAAGGATACAAAATTGATCGGCGCGCCCACGATTCGTCTACACCACGAATCGTAAATACGCACTTTTCTTACAAATAAGCCAATATGGGATCCCTGGTCAATCCAGAAGAGTTCTTGCATAATCAGTGCAGAAAAGCCAGAGAATTCCAAATTTTATTTTAGCTCCTCGATTTTATGCTTATTGTGTTTGTGTTACAGTAAAAAAATTTTTCTACCCTGCAGTGGGAAATATGAAAAGCCTCTGAAACGAAATCGAATTACAAAACGTAGAGCGAACCATCGGAAAGTGTGGAATTCGGTCTTTCGTAAGTCGCTCTTATGTAGTTAGCGCGGCCGTAAGCAGACGTATTTCCTTTTCCTTCTGCCATTTTGTTTTCTCTCATGCTCTTTTTCTCTACCCTGTTTCTCTTTCATTTTCTGCTTCTTTTCTTCAAAGAGAACTGAGAAGAAGTTAAAGTTAAATCAGTGGTGTTTGCTATAGTAGTAGTATTAGTAGTGCATTCCTCGGCCAACTGCAGGTGCAGGGTAAAAAAAATCATTTTTACTGTAAAAACATATTGCTGTCTCTGCTCATTCGCTTTTGCTACAGCAGATTAAAATAAGGAATTCGCTTCATAAAATTGATGGTTCAAAGCGTTTCTCCCGGCGCCCAATTTTCATTCATCGGCGCAAAAAATCCGGTGGGGGTCAATCCATCCCTGCCGACTAATCCCTGCCGACTCATCCCTACCAACTCATCCCTGCCGACTCATCCCCGACACTATTCATCCCTGCAGACTTATCGCCCACGACTCATCGCCCGTTGTTCTAGGGTCATTTCATCGCCCGTCGTTCATCAATTTTTCACAAGCCAGAGATTTCAAAAAAATTTCACAGTAAAAATTGTAAAAAAATTTCAGAGGCCTTGAATTTCAAAAAAATAAATTCAGAAAATTTTCAAAGGCCTAGGATTTCTAAAAATACCCAGGAATTTGAAAAAAATTTTCAGAGGCTTAGAATTTTAAAATAATTTCAGAGGCCTAGAATTTTCAAAAAAATTTCAAAGGCCTAGGATTCTCAAAAAAATCTCAGAAGCCTAGAATTTTCTAAAAATTTCAAAGGCCTAGGATTTCTAATAATACCTAGGAGGATTTTCAAAAAATTTCATAGGCCAGTACAGGCTCTCGTTTAAAAAAAGACAAGGAGGTACCGTATATGCTCTTGTATTCCCCCCGGGGGGATTAATTTTCAACCTCTTTTTTAAGGGGGGGAATACAAGAGAGGGGGGAAATACTGGAGAGGGGGGAATAATTTTCAAAGGTTCGCTCATGGCCTTCTGCTATTAGACGAAATTGGGTGCTAGTGAATAATTCAAATTCTCATATTTTCTGAAACGAATTTTACTTAAATCCTTTTTTGATTTCTATCATTTTCCGTCGTTGGCAAATCTTATTGGAATCGTACACAGATTTCCCATTATGCTTCATTAAAAAATACCATCTAAATATACAGTCGCGAGCAAAAGTCTTGCAAATTTGTTGTTCGGAGGTGAAATCGTTAATAACGCGAAGGATAATGAGAGTAACATATGAAATTATTATGAAGATTATAGATTTATATGTCCTCTTCAAGTCCCCGCTCCATAATCTCCATTTCCCTTGTTCATTCTCCTTCAATCTCCCTCCAAGTGAGAACCCCCGAAATTTCATCGAGCAAAAGTCTTGCAAAAAATTTCCAGACACCCAAAAATCCAATTTCGACGAATGGAAAAAATCTGAAAAAATTCACATATATTACCAATTGGTAGCTGAGTAAATTCGGTTATTCAAATCCCCGCTACAGTATCCGAACACAGGAGTACGGTGACCCCCCAAAATGGCTTGGAAAAGGGTGTTTCGGATTTTGAAAAATATTTTCGACATGAAATCAAAGGAGTAGAATTTTTATTTTTTACCAGCCATAATGCTCACACAATGGCCTACAAAAACGCCTTTGACCACTACCTGCTAAAGCCATTCCTTGAGGTGCTACATAGCTAACAATTTATTGGACCAGCAAATACACAGTAATAGTAGTGACCACTTTTCATTAAAATTGCTCTAACTCAAGAAACATCAAATAAAATGGTCCACAAATTTTATATATTAATGCTTACACCTAAGGGTTCAAGAAAAGCCATCAATTCCAAAAATTCATGCAACTTTCCATAAGCTATGACCAAGTGGCCAAATTTGGCCAAATACCCTATTTTGGGCCAATTTTTGTTAGCTATGGGATTGAAGGAGAATTTGAAGGAGATTGAAGGAGAATGAACAAGGGAAATGGAGATTATGGAGCGGGGACTTGAAGAGGACATATAAATCTATAATCTTCATAATAATTTCATATGTTACTCTCATTATCCTTCGCGTTATTAACGATTTCACCTCCGAACAACAAATTTGCAAGACTTTTGCCCGCGACTGTACAAATGTTAGATATTTTTAACCATTAGGTTTTTTACATTCAATTTTTATTTTTATTTTTTAGATATGAATTCATTTTGTTGTGTCTGCAAAGAGATCTACAACGGAAGTCACAATTGCTCCCGCTGCAAGTTGCCATGTCATGTTTTTTGTGGCGAATCTGCTGATGAAGAAGAGGGATATGGAGCCAGCGTCATATGTAACAATTGCATTTTCCTTGCCACTACACCATAGCAAAGTTCATCGTATACGTGGAACAAAGGCGGGAGAAGATGAACTATAGCGGAATTTTCGCAATGGACGAGACGGCGGTGTGGTTTGACTCACCAGACAACACATGCATTGAAACGAAAGGGGCCAAAGATGTTATTTAATATTTTTATTTTTCAACAATTTTCATTTTAGGTCACAGTCGTGACAACTGGACACGAGAAGATGCGCGTCACAGTATGTTTAACGGCTCGCAGCAATGGTCAGAAGATGATGCCATATGTTCTGGTCAACAGGAAGCGGCCAGTGTCAAAGATTGTTGCCGACTTCAAGGGAAAGCTCATTGTAAATTTTGGATGAACGATGGTACAACTGTTGACTATCTGCACAAGATCATCGGGTGCAAAATCTTCGCCGGAGACCGACTTTTGGTGTGGGACGCATACGGGGTAATTGTAAAAACCCGGACCGTTTTTCGTCATTAAATCTATTTAATATTTCCTTTTTCTCAAAAGGTGGAGGTTCGGATCCCTTATGGAATTTTTCATTGATTTTTTTAAAGGATTTATTTTGGACTTTTTTAGCAAGAATTGGATTTTTCCTAGATTAGGTATTTTTGAGAAAATTCAACTTTGGAAGAACTTGATTTTTTTTGTAATGATCTGATGCCTTTAAATTTTTTGAAAATTATTTTTGATTTATTGTTTCATAAAAATTTAATTTTTTTATGATTTTTGGAAAAATTCTAGTATTCCCCCGGGGGGATTACAAGAGAGGGGGGGATTATTTTTCAATCCTTCTCCAAAGGGGGGATTACAAGAGAGGGGGGGGGGNATACAAGAGCATATACGGTAATACTTTGGTTTGTACCCCCCTTTTTTGAAAAAAAAATCGATGTACCCAAAATGGCCAAAAATCACATCATAGGGTCAGTTTTCGACGCTGAATCCGATTCTGACGTCCATTTTAACCTAGTGCGTCATCTGACGCCACTTTTTTGACGCTGACGTCAAAAATAATTTTTTTGTAAAATCATCTAAAAATGACTTCCCGGGGGTAATTTTTGACGCTGAATCCGATTCTGAAGTCCATTTTAACTTAGTGCGTCATCTGACGCCACTTTTTGACGCTGACATCAAAAAACTTTTTGTGAAGTTTCTTAGTTGTTCCATGAATATTCAAGCAAATAGATGTATTTCGCTAAAAACTGAATTATTTATATCATCATAATCCTATCATAACTCGGCTATCTATATTTTTTGTTGGGACTTAGGCAAAAGCACGGTTCAATAGGTGCGGGCTAAGAGAATATTAAATTCACATTGAACTTATTATTATTGGGCTCGCCGAAGGCGAGCCCAATAATAAGAATTTCAATGTGAATTTAATAATCTTTTAGCACTCACCTATTGAACCGTCTAGCTATTTAGTATATATTTGTAGTTCTAATAGAAGTAAGATGACGCACTAGGTTAAAATGGACTTCAGAATCGGATTCAGCGTCGAAAACTGAC
This sequence comes from Rotylenchulus reniformis, assembly GCA_001026735.1. Taxonomy (NCBI): domain Eukaryota; kingdom Metazoa; phylum Nematoda; class Chromadorea; order Rhabditida; family Hoplolaimidae; genus Rotylenchulus; species Rotylenchulus reniformis. Next base: position 57,447 of record LDKF01000007.1, read on the forward strand.
CCTAGGATGTGATTTTGGGCCATTTTGGGGACATCGAATTTTTTTTCAAAAAAAGGGGGGTACAAACCAAAGTATTACCGACAAGGAAAATGGGCGATGAAATGACCCTAGAACAACGGGCGATGAATCGTGGGCGATGAGTCGGCAGGGATGAATAGGGTGATGGGACATTTGCGGCCCAGACATTAGCGGCCCAGACTTTTGCGGCCCAGACATTTGCGGCCCAAATATTTGCGGCCCGGACATTTGCGGCCCAGCCAAAATTGCGGCCCGAAAAAATAAAATTCGAAAAATTAAAAATAGTAAAAATAGTTTTCGAATGATTTGTAGAATGAAAAATAAAAAATTGGTTATTCACATTAGAAATTTATTGGTTTTCGCTCAGTTGTTCATTAATTTTACTTCCGTCTGATCAGGTTTATTTCCTTTTGAAGGGTAAGGAAAATTTCAGCAGACCAAAATACCATATTATTTGGACCCCAGTCGCCCTATATCACTAAACATTTTTTTCAAAAAACACAAGATCATTTATCCCGAAAGCAAGTTTAAAGAATGTAATTGAATTAATGATGGACAAATTGTTGCAATTAATTTTAAATTTAGTTAATTTTTTCAATTTTTTTTATTTTTTTATTCTTTTTAATTATTTCTTTATTATATTATTAAATATTTTGGACCGCAATTTTTTCAAATTTTATTTTTTGGGCCGCAATTTTGGCTGGGCCGCAAATGTCTTGGGCCGCAAATGTCTTGGGCCGCAAAAGTCTTGGGTCGCAAATGCTGGGCCGCAAAAGTCTGGGCCGCAAATGTCTGGGCCGCAAATGTCCTTTTAGACTTGGGCCGCAAATGTCTGGGCCGCAAATGTCGCATAACCATGAATAGTGTCGGGGATGAGTCGGCAGGGATGAGTTGGTAGGGATGAGTCGGCAGGGATTAGTCGGCAGGGATGGATTGACCCAGTCCGCAAAAAATCCATTGAATTGCAAATTTATTTTTGACTAAGATTTTATGAAGAGGAAGTTTTCCTTTATGAACCTTCTCTGCATTTTTTCTGTGTGCTCTTTTGCCGTTATGCTTCTCTGTCACTTTATCGAAAGATTCGCTTCATAAAATTCTAGGTTCAAAGCAATTCAATCGGCGCCCACGCCCAATTTTAGGCACTAGTTGCAAAGTGACACTTTTTGGGACTCTAACTTTTTTTTGAGTCTCGGGACTCAAAAATCGAAAAATTTCATCATTTTATCATTCAAAACGTGTAACAAAATTAACAAAAATGCATCTAAATCGAATAAATTTCCCCTTATTTGTATGTTGTCCCTATTCCACCATTTCCACAGTGCCAGTACAGATTACTGGCATAGAACTTTATTTTTCCAATATTTTTCCCCGGTGCCAGTACAGATTACTGGCATAGGACTTTATTTTTCCAATATTTTTCCTATGGTGCCAGCGCAGATTACTGGCATAGAACTTTATTTTTCCCAATATTTTTCCAAAAGTGCTGGTGCCAGTAATCTATGTTAAAAAATGTTAAGAAATTGCGTCATTTTACAATAATATGATCAAAAAATAATTTAATATAGAAAATTGAGTCCCGAGACTCAAAAAAAGTTAGAGTCCCAAAAAGTGTCACTTTGCAACTAGTGCCCAATTTTACATATGTTTGATATTTGATTATCCCAATTCAATTTTCTCTTATGAACTTTTAGTATGAAATTTCATTTTTCATTCGGTTTTTTATGTATAACCAGAATTTTGCTATTTTTGAGGGATTCCCGACTATTTAAACAAGCGGGTTCCTAGCAATAGCACTTGCCACCACCATCCTCAACAGCACCAACGCCCTAACAACGTTGACACCTCCATCAACTACGCAAAAGTTTGCCGCCTCGATTAAAGCTGCTCCATCAAACGACAGAATGGCCATCTCAACTGACATCTACAACGTCGACGACACTGTGGAAGGAGGGTGAGCCTAACAAACATTCCCTCCTTTTTCCAATTAAACTACTTTTTAAGAGAGCGAGGCCGTTTTCGAATCGTCAAGGCAATTGCCAGCGGAGGATACGGCGCAATTTTTCGAGTCCGGCACTGCGTCAAGGGTGGGCATAGCTATGCCCTGAAGGTTGAGAAGCGGAATCCGTCCCGAGACCATTTCAAGCTGGTCATGGAACTGAAGGTGCGTTAAGGACAATGGACTTGTTCGATTTCATCTCGTGACTTGTTGTTTTTTAAGGTCCTGCAGACAGCAACGAAGCTCAATCTACCACACTTTCCGGCACTATTTGATCATTGCACGCAAGCGGATCGCATGTGGCTGGTCATGTCTTTGCTGGGCGACTCATTGGCCGGTGTGCAGGACAAGCGAAAGGGAGGATATCTAAGGTTCGAGTGCCTTTTGCTTCAAAACCGAAATTCTTATTGTTTTTTCAGTCTGAACACTGCCTATTATTGCGCCTTGGAGACCCTGAAAGCGATAGAGGAATTACACCAACTTGGCTACGTGCATCGGGACATAAAGCCAGGAAACTTTGTTTTGGGACGACGTGTCGACGAGCGGATCAACAACAACATTTATCTGGTGGACTTCGGCATATCAAGATACATTTTCGATCAAAATGGATCGATCCTGACGCCTCGCGCAAAGGTAGCGAAAAGAATGATTATATTTCAGACGAAAGAGTAAATTTATTTATTTAGACGTGCTTCAAAGGAACCCCCAAGTACGCGCCGTTGTCAGTGCATCGTGGAGAAGAATTTGCGCGCAAGGACGACGTCGAATCATGGTTGTATATGTTCGTCGACTTGGCCAGCTCCAATGGACTTCCCTGGAAAAATAGCCGGAGTCTTGACGAAATCGGACGGATGAAACGCAAAGTACAGGAGAATCCGGCATATATATTCGAGGAAAGGGTATGTGGAGTGTGGTGAATTCGGTCGATAATTTCAGTTGTTCTTGTTCTTAGAAGAATCTGATTGACATCATGGCATACCTCCAAGGACTCCATTATGTGGACAGGATGGATTACGAATGGCTGAGGCTCAAATTGACAATGGCGGCTGACGAAGATAAAGTTGCGATGAAGCCGCCGTACGACTGGAGAAACGACTAGCGTGCAAAAAGAACTCATTGTACTGGGAGCGGATGAGTTGACGAACGTAATATGTTGTCATTGAGCGTGATAACACGATGTTTATGGTTGCGATAATGTGAAATTGTATATTGTTGTTCACAGATCAAATTTGCTTAGGCTATTTCATTTGTCAGTTGACGTTGTCATTGTATTGTATGTTATTCGTTATCCGATCTTTTCTAGAACTCACGAGAAATCCAAATTATCATTATTTGTATTGTTTTTCATTTTTGCAATTGAAAAACCGATTAATATAATTAATATGTGTTAATGCTCTTGCTTGAATAAAAGGACGGGAGCAATTTATTTGTTATTGATCTTGTTCATTGATTAATGGGGTTTACCGTTCGGCTAATGGGCTTGGTCCCAGAACATTACACCACGCCACAGACTTTACGCATTATTGCTTTGGAATATGTAATGTACGGTTTTTATACATAATCTCTCGACTTTATTTTGAAAAAGTTTACAACCGAAATCTGACGTTCGATCGCAATCAGTTCCCCAATCTCTAGATCAACGGTGTCCTTGGACGCAACACTCTTCTCCATCTCCCCCCCCCCCCCCCCCCCTCAAAACCTTGACCTTCCTTCTCTTCTTCCCTTCCCATCCATCCATTCTTCGCTCTTCGGATCCCTTTTGTTTCTCTTATTCCTTCATTTAATTTACCTTTCCTTTAAATTCTGATCAATTATTGCTCTTCAACTTGTTTTTTACATCAGATCCCAACCTTTCGACTCTCGAACATTCAAATGTCTTCCTTCCACCACCATCCCTCCAATGTTCTGATCACCGGTGGTTGCGGCTTCATCGGCTCTAATTTTGTCAATTTCGCCTTCCGACAATGGGCTCGAGCACGGTTCTTTTGCATGGATAAACTGATTCTGAACAGCGACTGCACGAATGTGACAGTGGAAGTGCGTGGATCTCCGGACAAGCGGTACCGATGTGTGCTGGGGGACATCAAGAACGGAGTGATGCTGAAGCAGATACTGGAGGACAACCAGGTGGATGGAGAAGAGGATGGATGTGAACAGTCGGAGGGGGGGAAGAACGCACAATCAGCAGATCAGGATCAGAAAGAACGGAGAGAGAGAAAAGAGAGAGAGAGCGATAGAAATGGGATCGGGTTCAGAAAGAAAAAAAGAACGGAAATCAAATTCATGGCAGAGCCAAATGTTGGGAGTTTGGGATAAGATTCATTTCTAAGGGAGAGTGTTGGCATTCCTGACCATTTTGGATCTCCGTTATCCCAGCACAGATTGACACCATCGTACACTTTGCGGCCGATTGCACCAGCAAACGTTGTTACGACCATCCGGAGGAGGCCTTGGAGAACAACACAATTGCATTTGTGGGGATGCTGGAATGTGTGAGGGAGTACGGAGGGGTACAGAGATTCGTACACATCAGCACCGATGAGGTAGGCAATGGAGGTACGGTACCATGGATTCAGATACCATGGGATATGGCAATTGGAAAGTCAGATACCACGGATAATAGGTACGGTAGACAGCAGAGAATGATAGGATTGGGTCTTGAGTCACAGATATACCGCCTGGATACTGTAAAATCCTGGACATTCTCCAGTAAAGAATTGTTATAACTAGCGAATGTTTAGGTGTACGGTGACTCCGGGCTGGGAGCTGACGAGAAGCCGAAAACGGAAGAGGGCTCGCTGGCCCCGGGCAACCCCTACGCGGCCACCAAAGTTTGATCTTCGATCTCTACAATATTCTCTCGCCTATTTCACGATTGCTTGATCACCCTTCACAGGCGATCTGCGAGTTCTATGCCCACTTGTACCAGCACAAACACGGGTTGCCCATTGTCACCCTTCGCATCAACAACATCTACGGACCCAACCAGTGGGATGTGAAGGTATATTTGGTGATCGGGGGATTTGCTCACTGACTATTTGTTCCGTGGAATTTGATCTTTGACCTTTTTCATCTGAAGCTGATCCCACGCTTCATCGAGATGACACGTCAGGGGAAGCCATTCCCGGTCCAGGGCAGCGGCGACCAACTTCGCTCTTGGCTGTTTGTGGACGATGCATCGGAGGGAATTCTGTTGGCGGTGGAGAAGGGCCGAGTTGGTCAAGTCTACAACCTGGGCACTTATCTGGAGAAGAACGGTGGGTAGAATTCAGAAAAAGGGCAATTCTACTTTTATCAGTTTGTGGCCTTGATCTGCTGGAAGAAAGACAATTTTTGCTTTTATAAATTTTAATTTTTTAAAACAAAACGAGGGCATGATCATGTTAAGTGAGAGAAGTCGCGGAAAGTGTGCAAAAGGAAGTTGCGCGGCAACTCGGCACCAATCCCGGCCCAATTCAGCTCGACAAAGTGGCTGATCGACCGTACAACGATCAGCGATATTTAATCGATTTCTCGAAGGCCAACAAAGAACTCGGATGGACTCCGAAGAAATCCTTTGAGGAAGGTAAGCGGATGAATGGTTTCTAAGTGATAATTTAAAAATGGCACCGAATTCAGGACTCAAAAAGGTGGTCGAGTCCCACTTGGCACCACGTCGTGAGCCCTGCCAAAAACTATCGGTCATTATCTACGGAGGCCATGGATGGGTGGGACAGCAGGTGCAGAAGTTGTGCCAAGAGCGGAAGGTGCACTATCAGTTGGCCAAGTGCAAGATCGGCATCGATTCGAAGGAGAAGGTAATGGAGGGAGGAAGAAGACAGAACAACTCTGTGCTGATCCGATGATCTGGTCAACTCTTGGCTTGATTCTTTGCACACTTGAGTTCGGGTCCAGTAATGGGGTTCAGGTTCAGCTCTGTTCATCTTCAGATTATGGCCGAACTGCTCCAACTTGGCGGAACACATGTATTGTGCTGTACTGGCAGGACCCACGGGGGCCAGTTCAAGACCATCGAGTACCTCGAAGGCGGGGCGGACAGGGACTTCGAGAACCTTCGGGACAATTTGTTTTGTCCGCTGCAACTGGCATTGATCTGCAGACAAAGTTCGGCCAAAGTGATCGCATCAGTCCGATCATTCTTTTGGGTCTTTCAGTGGGTCTTCACTACTCCTACATTGGCACCGCCTACATGTACGCCTACGATAGGGAACATCCGGTGGGCGGGCCGGGATTCAAGGAAAATGGTAAATCTTACGAGTTGGGACCATCGTTGATATCCAATCACAGATTTGCCCACCTTCTTTGGAAGCTCTTACTCGGTAGTGAAAGCATTCACCGACCGGATGCTCAATCGGATGAACTTCCGGGAGCTGATCAATGCTCGGATCACCCTTCCGCTGAACTTTGCATTGGACGAAGAACGAAATTTGTTGGCGAAAATCACCAAATACAAGTCTGTGGAGATTCGGAAAATGATCTTTGAACATGTTTGGTCTTTGTACGGGATTTCAAAACTTTAGACAAATTTTTGACGTTCCCGTGTCCATCTCCATCCTTCCGGACCTGCTCCCGGCCCTCCTCCTACTGATGGAGCAGCGTTATTCTGGACCACTCAACTTGGTTAACCCGGAACCGATCAGTCTTGCCAAGATTCTCGAGCTGTACAAACAAGTTATCTTGGCCTTTCATGCGATTTCCGCAATTTCCCCAATGATAACAGTATTTTGACCCGGAATTGGCACCATTCGACACGATCACAATGGACTCGGAGAAGGGCAAACAGCTGATGGCCACCAAGGGGAACTGTGCCCTGGACACGGGGCTGTTGCGGGAACTGTGTCCCGGGGTCAAGTCCAGCACGGAGTGTCTGGTCGAGAACTTCAGAAGGATGAAGAGCGGATGAGAACGGAGGGGGATGTACATAAAGATAGATGTACTATGCTGTGCTAAGCTGAACGGCAAATGTGATTGGAATTGTTCCTCAAGTCATTTGAACTTTGTTTTGACAATAAAAAGGTCAAAAGTCCCTGCAAAGATCGAATCTCCTCCCGAAAGTCGAGGCTCCAAACAGTTAAAAAGAATTTCATTGTCGTCAAACAATTTTCACACTTTGATTTCATCTCTCTAGTATCAATTTTCAGAAATGGTTATCAATATCATTATTATTCTACAAGTATGACCTTCACTGCCAGCCTGGACCATGTCTCTATCCTTTCTTGTTTCTTTTTTCTTCCTATGCAAATAGTTTTGGCTTTTCCGTCCGGCGAATGGAGGAGGAGGAGGAATACGTGGGAAAGTGGACGGATGGATAGGGGGGGATGACGGAATGGATGTTCGCGGAGGTGCGAGGATGAAGGATGAGGAGACGAGGAAGGGACAAGAGGAGGGAAATGATGAGGGAGTGGGATGGCCACCATTGTTTGTTGTCTTCCAATTGAAGAAGAGGAAGAAAGTGAGAAGAAGGAGGATGAGGAGGAAGAACAAACAACTTGGCCGGGAACAAAACGAGGTCC
>LDKF01000007.1:88037-111747 GCA_001026735.1 Rotylenchulus reniformis
GGGGGGGGGAGGGTGAAGAGAATGCACATACATAGGTATACACTCACGGGGGTGCAGAGGCCAATATTCCATAGCAGTGTGAGTTCCCTTTCCAATGCTGATTCCCTTTCCAATGCTCAGCTAATCCTGAGCTTTTCTCATCCCAAAACGGCCACAATATTCCATCTGAGCGAGAGAAGTTACCGAAAAGTAAAAGGCGCAATGAAATATGCAATGTCAACAGTAAAATCGAAAAATGGAGACCGTAACCCGAGATCCAGATGACTGTGCCCCAAAAATAGTTTAACTTCTCTTCTTATACATATGATCTTTTCTAAACCATTTGGGAACATCATGGTGCGATTTGTGGGGGTCCGAGGGGCCAGTGAGCAGTGGCCATTGTAATTGTAACCCAACACCTTTTTGATACCTCGGTGAACAAGTTGGCATTTGGCTATGTACCGAGCACGAGTATATAGGATTGGGATTCAAAGGAACAAAAACCCCCCGAAGGGCCGGGGTCAACTCGGCGCCATTTTTAACTCGGTTCAACCAAACCTCGAGAAACAAATTTGAAGTGAAAAGATAGAGCATTAAAATAGCTAAAAAAGTGCCAAAGTCCATTTGGAATTTTCGCTGCAAAAAAGTTTTGGCCAAATTACACATTTCCAGAAATTGGCCAATACGAGTGACTATTCTGGCTATAACTTATTTTGTAGTGAAGCATTTCAAATGGGCATAGGTAATTTGGTAGCTAATGTTTGTTGTACATATTTTTTGACCAAACTCTTCACAAGTTTGCTTTGAACCAAGTTTACAGGCACTGGCGCCTAGTTAATCCTGGCGCCCAAGTTCCGGTCCGAATTTGGAAACCACCAGGGGATTGTTTTGAAATCAACCAATTACTTACTTACTTCTAATGAATCTGCTGGTTATAATGTTGTAGCCGATTCAGAATCAGCCAGCCGATTCGAAATCTGCTAATCGAAATTGAATAAATCATGGTTGGTGCAATGGATGTGACAAAATTACACACATCTCATAAGGCATTGATTCGAATCCTCAACGATGAAAATGATTTTTATGGATGGAAAGAAGCCTGCTGAAGTCAAAGAAAAATCAAATATTTTTTAATTAAGCTTTTGTTTTCGATGATTTCCGCAAGAATTCGCGTTGAAAACTCTTTTAACTTCACTCTGGCATGAACGTGTCCATTCCAAATGCCGCCTGCTCAAAATCCCGCCACTAACGAAAACTTTTTTGTAAGACTTGTTAGACCAAAAGTATAAAAGACAAAGTTGTGCAGAATTTTATGCTCTATCTTTTAGTATTTTTAGTTTTTCAAATTTCCGCAAAAAAATTTAAAATTTTTCGAAAAACACCGATTTTTCGCCTTTTTCGAAAATTTCGGAAAATTTCAAAAAATTTTGTGAAAATTTGAAAAACTAAAAATACTAAAAGATAGAGTATAAAATTCTGCACAACTTTGTCTTTTATACTTTTGGTCTAACAAGTCTTACAAAAAAGTTTTCGTTAGTGGCGGAATTTTGATCAGACGGGATTTGGAATGGTAGCCGGCATGAACATATTTCTGTCTTAATCGTCTTTTTTGCATTGTGCGCATCGGATGATTATTAGAATTATTATTATTACTTATGGAATTTCATTTTTAAACATTACAGACTTTAATCTCTTCGATTTTAGGCTCCTTTTTAAATGGGCTCAGATCTATTTGTCATTTTGAGAATCCAAAAACACAGATCATTGGACCATCGAACTTTAAAAATGAATTTGAATTCTTTGGCATTCTCCAAAAACATAAATTGCTTGGACCTTACCACGCTCATCTTCCCACGCCTCCGCTTCTAAACCTTCTAAAATCTGATCCGATTGGCCTTTGGTTGGCTGCCGACTAATCTCTTCCGGGACCCTTCGATCTTTGATCCCCTTCATTTTCTTATGGTTCGGGAGATTCCTGGGCTAAAAGTGTCCCCGTGCCCCCTACCATATGGTGCCCGATGAGTCACAAGTCAGTGCCCACCAGCAGATGCCAATCCACTCCAAAATTCCCCCTTGGCTTCCACCACAATTACCATATCATCCATCCATCCTTCATCACCTTCCGCCGGAGATGCCCAAAATAGCTTTTCGGCGAAGGAAAACAGCTTTGTTTGTTTCGGTGGGTGCCAACCCCCGCGAACCCCGGGGCCCAAACACAGCTGTTACTTACTGGCTGCTCCCCAGAGCACTGACGAGAAAAGCACCAAAGCACCGATAAGTTTCTTCAACAAAAATTGGGGACAGGGAAAGGGACAAATCGGATCAAAAGTTGGGGGAGGGGAGATGAAATACAAAATGTAAGAAATACCGCAAATCCATTGTAGTACTTTGACTCCAAATTGACCTTATATTCGTTTGTCTTTTAAATGATCATTCCCTCCCCTTTTGAAATTGTTATTTCTCTTTTTGGCATGTTGACTCATTTATCGATTAGTTGACTCGATTTGTTCCCCCACTCAGTTCCTTCATGCACTTTTGCTCCGACGCTAAAAATATTAATTGTGTCCCTTCCCGAAATAAATATTTTAGTGAAGTGAAAGTGTATTGTCCTTTGGATTTCGTATTCCCATCGAGTTCTTTTTCTTCCTATTTGGCGCTCACCGAGGGAAAACAGGTGTGTTCTAGCGGTGATCAGGGATTTTTAGGGGGGAAGATCGGAAGGTAAGTAAAAGCGGGTTGCTGTACTTGCCGGATTTCGACATTTTTAACTATCGTGCCGGGCTGGGCGATAGTTCGACATCTTCATCGATTTTTTTTTGGATTTTTCTGTTGGTCCGGGCTGGACAACAGTTCTACATCGACATAAAGACCGGGCTGGTCAACTTCAACTTCGATTGAATTATCGTGCCGGGCTGGGCGATAATTTCAACCTTTTCGTTTTTTTTGCTTTCGATCCGGGCTGGACGTTAGCAAAAAACTCCAATTTTTGTCAGCAAATAAGGTGCCGGGCTGGGCCTTATTTGACAACTCTCTATTTTTCGTCAGCAAATAAGGTGCCGGGCTGGGCCTTATTTGACAACTCTCTATTTTTCGTCAGCAAATAAGGTGCCGGGCTGGGCCTTATTCTGCTATTTCTTCTCGCCGATCAGCGCTAGTGACACCGGGCTGGTGCACTAGTCTCGCCTTTCATTTTGGAATCGCCGACAATCTTCTGGTTCGAGACTTGGCCGTCAATGCAGATCACCAGGTCGCCTCCGATGACTCGTCAGCGGGCATTGAATTTGGGAGTTATTGTTGATGATCAGGGCAATCAGATCCAGGCAGCACACCAGCAGCAGCCACCCAACGACCTTCTTATGGGACCTGATGATCCGCCACTGTTCCAGCAACCAGCAGACCCGATCTTCCCCATTCAGAACCTTAATATGGGGATCAATGATGTTGATGAAAGTGAATTGAGTCAGCACAATTTAGTTCGAACCATGTCGGAAGAACAAGTGCGTCGCCAGCTTCTGGACGTGAACCTGAACGCAGCTGCACCCCAGAACCAGGATGATCATGTCGATGTGGACGGATCCATGCACAGCGGAGATGGTATGATGGATGAGGGGAATGGGACTCGAGTGAACGATCAGCATGGGTTAGCTCCGCTGACTTCCACCCCGAATGATGATGTTTATCAGCGAGTTGTGCCAGAAATGCGTGATCATTTTGGGAATGCGCGACATTTGGCGGTAAATCAGCGAGGAGTAATGGGACAGATAGGCCAGCAGCGAGTCGGAAATTCCGCAATTTCTCAGCAGCGTAGGGCTCATCCGCAATTCCATCCTGTCGGCATTGGCCAACAGGTCCCGCATAGGGTCCAACCGCCTCAAATTCAGCAGCAACCGCAAGTACCCATGCATCATAATCAGGGGTTCGCTACAGCGCAGTACCATTCCGCGGCAAATTTCGCATACACTCAGCCCCTCCCTCCGCTGATTCCACAAGTGCAACCGCAATTCAATCCTTATATGTATGGAGCACCGGTTCAGTATGTAGCGCCCTTTCATCCCCAGTCCGTTCCGGCACCACTAGGGACTCAATATGCTCATATGCAGCAAAGTCTTCCTTTGAATTCTGGTCAATTTGTTGGTCCATCAACACAGTACATACAAAATAGGCCTCCACCTCCCGTTAATGAGTATTTGGGGATATATCCGCAGCATCCTCAGCAGAGAATGCAACATCGGCGAGCAGTGCAAAATCAGATTCCAGAACAGGAAATTGCTGCTCTGTGCGGTCCCACCAATTTGGAATTTAATGTGGTCCTCGATCGGATCCCCGACTTGAAAGGCAACGAAGGCGCCGACGGCATAAAGCGATTCTTTAAAAAGTTCGATAGTTATACCGACGAGTGGCCAAATAACAAGAGAATCAAGGCGTTGGAGAGCAAAGTGTACGGGCGAGCAGAAAGGGCGTTTGAAACTGCGAAGGATACTCAACCATATAGATACGAGTCCATTCGGCGCGAAATGCTGAACCAGTTGGAAGAGACCGACGCGCAGCAGTTGCATGCTTTCGATGAGCTCATGGTGGGAGTCGTAAGGAAGAATGGCGAAGGGATTGACGAGCTAGCAACGCGAGTTTCGAATTTGGTCCGCCGAGCTTATCCGGGATTGACTAGGAATTTATGCGACGAATACTCCATCAAATTCCTGATAAGAGCGATGGGAAATCCGGACTTGGCGATGAATTTGGAGCTTGTACGCACACCTGGCATGAGTTTAGACCATTTTGTTTCGCTGGCAGCTAGGGCGGAATCGACTCAAAATGCGACGCGAAGATTCGCTCGTCAGCCATACGTCAGTCCTCAATCCAGTGCGGCACTTTTTCGGAATAATCTGGGGAATTCACAGTCGTATGGTCATCAGTCAGGTGGAAACTTTGATCAAACATCGGCGAGTGGTGTTCGTCAGCAGCCATCCCGCGGTGATTGGAAATGTTTTAACTGCGATCAGCCGGGTCACCTATCCCGTGATTGTACTCAGCCGAGAACTTCTAGGCCACATAATTCGGGCGTCAATTCCAACCAGAGTCTGAGTCAAAAGCCGAATTTTGTTTCAACCGGAGCGAATAAAACTCCTATTGGCGGATCGAATAACAATGCCGGAAATGGTTTTAATGGAAATAAGCAGTCAACTTCGCGAAATTTTCTCAAACAGAATTGTCTAATACAGCAGGATGAAGTCCAGAGCAGTGATTTGCTCTTGGGAAAGATCGAATTAGCACCGGAAGTGGAGGAATTCTTCGGAAATATAAAGGTTGAGAACACAGCGCAGGCCAAGGAAGGACCACCACCGATTGGGAAAGTCATGGTAGCACGCGTCGAAGTTTTTGGGAAGGAAGCTGATGCAATGCTGGATGGCGGAGCGCAAATCTCACTTGTTGGTGCAAATTTTTTCTACCAGCTGATGCGTCAAGGACATTTTAAATTGGAGGATGTGGGGTTTTCGCGATCGAGTGCGAGCATTTTGGACGTAAACGGGGAACCATTGGTCTGCATCGGCGCAGTTACTCTCCCGATTTTGCGACGCGGTTGCCATGCTCCAGTAAATACTCTCTTCCACGTAACAAAGGCACCAATTGGCTTTGATCTGCTTTTCGGGACAAACGCACTCGGAAATTTGGGATTTAAGCTATATGATGGACCGAATAACGCCATGATTGACTTCGAAACATCGGATCAGGAAAAGAAAAACCATTTAACGGTGATCTACAAGACTATTTTGGAGCCACATTCGACTAAAATTCTTGAGCTGAGCGGTGAAAATTTAATCGACGGCGAAGAATTCGTAGTTTCTACGACGGGAAAAATCGACGTTCGGGTTGAACCTAGTGTGGTCTTAAGTTACGGCGGAAAGGTGTTCGCTCCAATTACAAATTGGTCTTCGTCTCCAGTACTACTTGAACACGGATCTGTGGTTGGGAGCACGGAATGCTTGGATGTTATCGGAGAAACCGATAATTTTCTGGATTCTTCACTGATCGTAAGGCAGACAAGAGTGGGATTTTCCGGCAGCGATGTGGAGAGAAGTTCGCAGAGGGAGAACATCGGAGTACTAAAGGAGAGAATTGGATCTTTGTCTGATGCGGAGGAGGAAAGACTACTGGATACGGTCGGAGAATTCGGAGAAATTTTTGCTCTGCGCGATGAGGATCTTACTCAAACTAGTTTGGTGGAACATATGGTTGATACAGGTGATGCAGCTCCGATTAGGCAGAAAATGCGACCAGTCCCCTACGCCTACAGAGAGAAAGTAGCAGAAATGATCCAGGATTATTTGGGCAGAGGCTTGGTTCGTCCTTCACAGTCACCTTGGGCAAGTCCTATTGTGATTGTACCGAAACGTGATGGCACACTTCGATTCTGCGTGGATTTTCGTGGGGTCAATTCAGTAACGCGGAAAGACAGCTTCCCTTTGCCGAACATCGATAATACACTACTGATGCTGGGTGCGAGAAAATTCTTCACTACTCTCGACTTCATGTCCGGTTATTGGCAAATCAAAATGGCGGATAATTCGGTGGAGAAGACAGCTTTTGCCACTGAGTTTGGTCTACACGAATTCACCGTTATGCCTTTCGGCTTGTCGAATGCGGTTGCAACTTTCCAGCGGTTCATGTCACGTCTTTTCGAGGGATTGATCAACGATTTTGTTTTCGTCTACATTGACGACATTCTGATTGCTTCCGAGTCGTTTGAGCAGCATTTGGAGCATCTTCGAATGGTTTTCACAAGAATTCGGGACGCCGAACTTAAGCTCAAACTCACCAAATGTCATTTTTGTGCGATGGAATTGCCGTTTTTGGGTCACATTTTAACCCGAGATGGGATAAAAATGGATGCAGACAAGGTGAAACCAGTCGCCGAATTGCCACTCCCAGCAACGCGAAAGGAATTGCATTCCTTATTGGGCTTTCTAACATATTATCGCAAATTTATCTACGCGTTTGGCACCATTGCAGCACCTCTGTTCCGGTTATTGTGTGATAATGTTGAGTTTAAAATCGGCGAGGTAGAACGAAATGCAATAGCGGAACTGAAAGAGAAAATTTTGAGCGATGCAGTCTTGTATTTTCCGGATTTTGAAGCGGCGCGGAATGACCCGACTCGCCAGTTCCTGATCATGACCGATGCGAGCAAAATAGGAATTTCTGCGATTTTATGCCAGCCAGATCCTGAAAATGTGGTCCGTCCTATCTATTTCGCTTCGCGTCAGTGTACAAAACATGAAGCGCGTTACTGCCCTACGGAGTTGGAAGCACTAGCAGTTCGATTTGGCGCGAAAAAGTTCGCTCAGTTCATCACCATGATGCCTACGCGCGTGCTAACCGACCATAAAGCATTAGTTTGGATGTTCCGGAGCAAAAATGAGACAGGGAATGCGCGTGTCGACCGCTGGTTGTTGGAGCTGAACTCGAGATTCATCTTAAAAGTGGAGTTTCAGCCGGGAAAAGTGAATATTATTGCCGATGTTTTGTCGAGATCAGGAGCTCTTCGTGGTGCGGAAGTCCGAGAACCGCAAGAAGAGGATGAAATTGCATTCGTGGGTGCTGTAACTATGGCGGCGGATCGGGAAAATATCTTGGATTGGATGGGAGACAGAGAAGAATGGGTGGAAAAGACGAAGGAAAGTGAGATGGAAGATGTTTATGGATTTTTGGAGAGGCGAATTTTGCCAGAAGACGGTCGCGACAGGCAACGCTTGTTGGATATTTGCCATCGGTACACGATTTTGGACGGGCTTTTGTATCTTTGTGAGCCAGAAGGGCGATTGCGACTTTTTGTCCCAGCAGAATTTCGGAAAAATTTGGTGAAACAGCGACATGAAGGAAAATGTGCAGGCCATATGAGCGGCAAGAAGCTTTATCGCCAGCTTTCGTTTGAATTTTTCTGGCCAAATATGCTCACCGACTGCATTCGTGCTCATCTTTCCTGCAGAATCTGCGCTCATACGAGGAATGCGCGCGCAAATGAACCACCCTTGCGCGTAGTGGAAACTACAGAACCGCTGGAGCTAGTCTGCCTAGATATCCTAGATATTGGCCCTACCAACTCCAACAATAAGTACATTTGCGTCATAGTTGATCATTTCACGAAGTACGTGGTCGCGGAACCGATTCCCAACAAAAGCGCGGATTCAGTTGCTAAAGTTTTCGTCGAGAAGTTCGTCCTCATCTTCGGCTCGCCGCGGAGAATCCATTCGGACAGAGGAACAGAGTTTTTGAATGCTACAATGTCGGAAATAGCAAAAAATTTGGGAATCGAAAGATCTTTTACAGCTGGATATGATCCGCAGGGCAACGGACTAGTGGAGAGGGTCAATAGGATAATAATCGGCATTTTGAAGAAGTCCACTGCTAGCAACTGGACGTGGGATGAGCGATTGGCCTATGGATTATTTGCGTATAATATCACACCCTCGGAGGTGACAGGATTCTCGCCATTTTCGTTGATGTTCGGTCGGACAGCCAGATTTCCGCTGGACGGCGCGGTTCCCCTTCCTGTCAACCCGTTGTACACAGTCGACTGTGAATCTTACCTGCAGTTGTTCAGGGAGAACCTTCTAAACATGCTAGAAGCAGCGCGGAGAAATTCAGATTTGGCGAGGAGGCGTAGTAAGCTCTGGTATGATGCCCGGCCGAAAGTGACGCCAAATAAGTTTTCGAACGGCGATCGTGTGATGGTAGCGTTCCCAGGGCTGCATCGGCGTTCTGCACACAAAAAGTTGTTGTGGTCCCACTTCGGCCCATACGTGATCTTGGATTTGAGCGAATCATCGGCATCCTTAGTCCCGATCGACAATCGGAAAGCAGAACCGATCCGAGTGCCGCTAGAACGCCTAATAAGAGTTCCGCCGGGAGTAGAGGATATTGCGACTTTGCCTAAGGGGAAAAATCCGTTCAAAAATGTGTTGAACGCGATGCGACTTTTTACTGCACTTCATTCGGAATTTGAATATGGGTTAGCTGATAAAGCCAGAGTTTTGCAATTGAGGACAATTGCATCATCAGGAGGGGAGGAAGGAATGAGAAAGAGAGGAAAATTGAAGGGAGAAAATGAAATGGAATTGCGAAATGGGTCAGAAATCATGGGTGAAGTGATAACGGGATTTTCAGGCATGGAAGTGGACACCAAACCGACGCTGGACTGGAGCATGACGTGCGACGAGAGCAAGGAGGGCCATGAGTTGTGTGCAAAACTCGTCGTCGGCGACCTGGACCCAGTGCTGGATGGGACAACGTTCGGGTCGACGGCTGTCCGAACACCTCTCCAAGCTTTGATGGCCGTCTTCTTATTGAAACGCGGCACGGTCTCGTCTGTCTCAGCGGCCCGGACCTTTGTGCAGATGATCATTGAAGGCGAACCACAACTGGAGTTCGTTCTCTATTCGGGAGGAAGAGGCGATCGGGTGGAATCCGGCAAATTCCCGAGTGAAGAAGACAAGATGAAGGCGCTGGAACGATGGGTCGAGAACTGCGACTTCGCTCGACAGGCGCTTAAGGAGTCCGGACACAAACCGCCAGTGATGCCTTTGCCCAGCAGTCTGAATGCGCTCCAAGAATCCGAGAGAATTGGCTGGCAGCAAGCCTTGAAGGACAGCAGTTGGACCATTGAACGACTCCGAGCGAAGATCATCCACCGGGCCGAAATGTTCGTGGAACATCCGAGAATCGTTGTGGGTGATAGTAGCGGGCTGCTGCTGGCACAACATCTGGACCGGACTTTGTGCATCGGTCCCGAGTCTGGAACGATGACAGTTGCAGAAGTCATCAGAAAGCTCCATGGGACTACTCTGTCGACTCGCGTCAAAGCAGGGCTAGTGCTCATCGGCCGTGATAGCTTGATTTCGGGCGAGACAACAGACGACATCGTCGAGCAGTTCCAGCAACTCGCCAATCTCTGTCGGCGTTTCGAGCATGTGGCCTGGTTTTGGGCTTGTCCGCCTTTCGTCTTCGACAAGTCCGAGCAGTTCGAGGAGCTGGTGGCCCGGATGCGACCGATCATGTCAGCACCGCCTTTCCATCCCATCACAACAACCGACAACGGCCGCTCGGCACTGGAAATCTTCCGCTACGGCGACGGCTTCAACCAGCACATGGTGTCCCAGGATGGCATCATGAGAGAGCCGGGTGTTCGGGCTCTGAAGGCATGGCTGCTTTCGCGGGTCTCAGGATTTCCCGGCGACAACGAACTTCGCATCAGAACCATCCGCTCGGCGGTCAATGTCGTCCCTGTTTCGGGTGATCGGGCTGATACCCGCAGGGTCACGACTTTCGGCACCTCGGGTGATCGGGCTGATACCCGTAGGGCTTCGACTTCTGGCACCGCTTCGGGAGATCGGGCTGATTCCCGTCGCGCCGCGTCCTCGTTTGCCACGCCCCAGCGTCACCAGTCCGCGAGCCGTGTTCCGCGTCGTGACCGTTCAACTAGTTCCGCTCGACTCCATGCCCATCCGTATGTTCCAACTACGTCTCGCCGCTCGCCGAACCGTGATCAGCCTCCCCGTCCCTACTCTCGCCCCCGTCACCGCTAGACGCCTGTTTGAACACCCCTTTTGGTATGGCGGGATGCGTACCGATCCCGGGTTTTTCATTCTTGTTGATTTTTCGGCAGGGACGCCTCACTTGATGCGGGAGGGATGTAGTACTTTGACTCCAAATTGACCTTATATTCGTTTGTCTTTTAAATGATCATTCCCTCCCCTTTTGAAATTGTTATTTCTCTTTTTGGCATGTTGACTCATTTATCGATTAGTTGACTCGATTTGTTCCCCCACTCAGTTCCTTCATGCACTTTTGCTCCGACGCTAAAAATATTAATTGTATCCCTTCCCGAAATAAATATTTTAGTGAAGTGAAAGTGTATTGTCCTTTGGATTTCGTATTCCCATCGAGTTCTTTTTCTTCCTATTCCATTCTCATCAAGAATATGGCGGACTCGAAAGGGCATTTCAAACTAATGTATGTTTATGTTAGACATTCCGACTTAAATTGAAATCACTCATTTTGGGATGTTTAAAATTATCCAGAACAAGTAATAGACTCTTCTTACTTAATACAGCCCTTCTTAATTTATCTAAAATTTAATTGTCAAATTTTTCTTAATCCTGGGCTTCAGTTCTCCATTCTTCATCATCTTCATTACAGTAACCCTCAAAATTCAAAATAATATTCAATTATAAGTTATAAATCTATGATGTTTATCTGGAAAGTAATGATCAAAACCTGTATTTGCTGACAGTTTAAGTTGTTTGCATCACATTATCCATCCATTTCTGCATGACTTTTGCCCCTTTTAGCACATTTTGGGATTTATAAAGGTGACGATGATTGTGCCAAGTGAGACAGAGCTCTTCCGCTACCGGAAGAGTCAATCACGAGGGGGGGGGTCATGTTGTTTTGTCCCCGGGGCTTTTTGTACTCATCAGCACATTCTTACATATATTAGTCATCTTTCGTGGAGAGTGACTATGTAACTATTACCTTCCTGCTGGCAGAATTTTGGCATTTTAATTCCCTGATGACCCCCTTCCCCCAGAAAAGTGCATTTTTGGAGCCAAATGATTTGAGCCCGAAAATGACCCAACTTTTAGTTTACACCCCGTCAAACCACAAATAAGCAACACCGATGATTCGCCAAAGTACAAAATGTTGGCCAAAACCAAAAAAATGTAGGAGACCTTCGTGTCGGATTGGCGTTGTCTAATAGATAGGTATGTTACATTTCACCAACTTCAAATAAATTTTTGATTATAAATATGAGTTTGGCCCAATTTGATTATTTGATGCGCAATTTATGTAAATCATCGGAATTCGAGGTGAAATTTCCCGCCAAAACCCACCTCATAAAAGTTCCTTAGATTTTCCCCATCCATCCCTCACAATGGGAATTGCTCCTGGAGATCCATTCACCTATTTTCCGGGTAATCCATCGCCAAGTGCAGCCGACAATACCTAATCTCCTTCCCCACAAAACTCCGTTCCGAGTCCAATTAAAAGCCCGTGTATGGATGGGTGATTACGGATTGCCTTTCTCTGCTGGCACTTTTAATTATTCCAGTTGGACTTGTTATTGTCAAAAAATATCCGCAAATCACACGGATAATGAGCATTAAGAGGGACAGTCACAGATGGACAGAAAAAGAGCCAATAATTGCGAATTTGGGAACTTATTAATCCGATGGATGACAATTTGGGAAAAGTTTCCATTAACTAAATTTAGAAGTTCACTAATGGCAAAAAATAATTTGTGACTTTTGATTTGCTCATTTACAAGTTACAACCAATTTAAGACTGTCTAAATGGGGTATAGAGCTATAAAATTAACTATAAGTCCGTTTAGGAATTTCCCATCTTCCCCCGATTTTTTCTTTCTATTGGTTCATAACTTAAAATGTGCATTTTCCACAATTTCGCTTTTCTTTCTAGACAGTCTTACCTTCACTTCACAGTTTGGCGCAGAAATGGGTTGTTGTGGGAAATTTCGCGCATTTTGACATCCAAATTCACTTTGTGCCTTTGTGCGTCATTGTTCAGCTGCTGGTCTCGATCTCATTTGTCGGGAACAATAGACAATTGTGCCCATTGGATTTTTGCCATTTTCCCACATTTTCCCATTTTCCCCCGTAATTTTGAGCTTGTCCCGAGAAGCTCGTCATCGTCATGATCCGAAAATTGGTTGAAATTGTAAAATGAGATGGCTAAACGGGAAAAAGCACAAAAATGCGTCATTTTGCACCCGCGGACATTGTCAATTTGTGCAAACAATTTGGTGTGCAAACAGAGGAGGAATGACCTTTTCTGGTTTGGTCCCCAAAAGGGCATCTCATAATGTAGTTAGACCCCCACCGATGGACGCACAAAAATAAAATTGTTTGTCCTCCGCCGAAAATGACGCGATAATGAGGGATATGTTTATAAAAAAATAGAATGAAAAGCAGGGAAAAGCCATATCGAAAGCACCTTTTGCAGTTTAAACTCACTTGTCCAAACAAACTTGGTTGTTGACGACCAAAAACCGATAAATATGATAAATCCGCTGCTGACGAAATGATTCCGGCACAGTCCGGCACTGATTCTTTGTTTTCCTTGCCAATTTGTTGGGTTTGGCGCGAAATTGCATTAATTAGCTCCGATTTGTCCCGTTGGACCGTATTTTTGTCTGTCGTGGGGGCAAAGCAGCAACAGCAGGGACAGGTGATCCCTTNGGGGGGGGGTCATGTTGTTTTGTCCCCGGGGCTTTTTGTACTCATCAGCACATTCTTACATATATTAGTCATCTTTCGTGGAGAGTGACTATGTAACTATTACCTTCCTGCTGGCAGAATTTTGGCATTTTAATTCCCTGATGACCCCCTTCCCCCAGAAAAGTGCATTTTTGGAGCCAAATGATTTGAGCCCGAAAATGACCCAACTTTTAGTTTACACCCCGTCAAACCACAAATAAGCAACACCGATGATTCGCCAAAGTACAAAATGTTGGCCAAAACCAAAAAAATGTAGGAGACCTTCGTGTCGGATTGGCGTTGTCTAATAGATAGGTATGTTACATTTCACCAACTTCAAATAAATTTTTGATTATAAATATGAGTTTGGCCCAATTTGATTATTTGATGCGCAATTTATGTAAATCATCGGAATTCGAGGTGAAATTTCCCGCCAAAACCCACCTCATAAAAGTTCCTTAGATTTTCCCCATCCATCCCTCACAATGGGAATTGCTCCTGGAGATCCATTCACCTATTTTCCGGGTAATCCATCGCCAAGTGCAGCCGACAATACCTAATCTCCTTCCCCACAAAACTCCGTTCCGAGTCCAATTAAAAGCCCGTGTATGGATGGGTGATTACGGATTGCCTTTCTCTGCTGGCACTTTTAATTATTCCAGTTGGACTTGTTATTGTCAAAAAATATCCGCAAATCACACGGATAATGAGCATTAAGAGGGACAGTCACAGATGGACAGAAAAAGAGCCAATAATTGCGAATTTGGGAACTTATTAATCCGATGGATGACAATTTGGGAAAAGTTTCCATTAACTAAATTTAGAAGTTCACTAATGGCAAAAAATAATTTGTGACTTTTGATTTGCTCATTTACAAGTTACAACCAATTTAAGACTGTCTAAATGGGGTATAGAGCTATAAAATTAACTATAAGTCCGTTTAGGAATTTCCCATCTTCCCCCGATTTTTTCTTTCTATTGGTTCATAACTTAAAATGTGCATTTTCCACAATTTCGCTTTTCTTTCTAGACAGTCTTACCTTCACTTCACAGTTTGGCGCAGAAATGGGTTGTTGTGGGAAATTTCGCGCATTTTGACATCCAAATTCACTTTGTGCCTTTGTGCGTCATTGTTCAGCTGCTGGTCTCGATCTCATTTGTCGGGAACAATAGACAATTGTGCCCATTGGATTTTTGCCATTTTCCCACATTTTCCCATTTTCCCCCGTAATTTTGAGCTTGTCCCGAGAAGCTCGTCATCGTCATGATCCGAAAATTGGTTGAAATTGTAAAATGAGATGGCTAAACGGGAAAAAGCACAAAAATGCGTCATTTTGCACCCGCGGACATTGTCAATTTGTGCAAACAATTTGGTGTGCAAACAGAGGAGGAATGACCTTTTCTGGTTTGGTCCCCAAAAGGGCATCTCATAATGTAGTTAGACCCCCACCGATGGACGCACAAAAATAAAATTGTTTGTCCTCCGCCGAAAATGACGCGATAATGAGGGATATGTTTATAAAAAAATAGAATGAAAAGCAGGGAAAAGCCATATCGAAAGCACCTTTTGCAGTTTAAACTCACTTGTCCAAACAAACTTGGTTGTTGACGACCAAAAACCGATAAATATGATAAATCCGCTGCTGACGAAATGATTCCGGCACAGTCCGGCACTGATTCTTTGTTTTCCTTGCCAATTTGTTGGGTTTGGCGCGAAATTGCATTAATTAGCTCCGATTTGTCCCGTTGGACCGTATTTTTGTCTGTCGTGGGGGCAAAGCAGCAACAGCAGGGACAGGTGATCCCTTTGCAGGGGATGTTTGGACATAATGTATCGCACCGATGGAAACGGTGTGCAATGTGCACAATGTCATAAATCATAAATGTGCTCGTAATCGGAGCAAAAGCTCCGATTATTAGATATTTCGACAAGCCCTGGTTTTTGAAAGAAAAATTCCACCCAAAAATAATTTCCTAATAAGGACACTTCTTGATGAATCCGATTTTATAGGCTAAAAAATCACTGAAAAATAATCCACATTAAAAATGTTAATTTTCCTTGATGGAACCGATTCCTCCTCTGCAAGTCTACACTATTCGGAATTGAGATTGTTTCTATTGTCATTCGACACAGAAATATCTGTCTACAATTTTTACGCCAGAAGAATCTATTGGGTGATTATTCGAAAATTGAGGGAAAACCCGTAGAGAAATGCCGAGCAAAAACTGGCATGTTTGGTCATTGTCCATGTTGGTCCATTATACCATGTGGCTGGATTGGGCCGATTCAGACAATTCCCTCCACAAATGTTCAGTTCCGTGGGGTTTTTTTTGTACATTTGTCCTTTTTTTCCTTTCATTCGTTCGTTCATTTGTTTTGGCATTTCTCGACAACTTTTTGTCTTTTGTCTGGGCCACGAGTTTGTTCTCTCGGACCTCGTACTTTCCCATGACATTTCGTTCTTCAAATCACATTAATGACCCATTCATATGATCCATCTTGGAGATTGTATTCAGCACATCACCTCTTTGTTATTCACTTAAAATGGCCAAAATTCCCATATTTTAACCTTTAAGGAGTATTTTTTGTATCGGAACGATAAATTTTTTCTTAAAAACAGAAAAAACTGGAAAGTGTACTGTAGGGAAGGAACGCATATTTTAGTAATCCGAATCTATTCTAGACATGCTTATACAGTACCAGATCCAGTATTCCTTTTGTTCTCATTGGCACACAGGCTCCACTCCCTTTTTTGCGAGACTTTCAGTTTTTGGTCCTTTGCAATTTTGAACCCAATTGGGCTCACCAGCAGAGTCTGGCCCACCCACATGCAAACAGTTTAATTGAAGCAAATCCGCCCAAAATGTACTGTTTAATGAGCAGAGTTTGATCCAACCCAAGGGTATTTTGAACATAAGTACAATTTCCAATTGACTTTTGGTTGGATTCTGTCTGCAAAACATCCCTTTCGAAAAATGCTGAACTTTACAAGTACCGTACTTCCAAATTGTCCCAACTCTCTCTTTTTCTTTCTTCGCTCACCGAACTCTGTTCCTTCTTCCCCTGAATCCCTCAATTTTCGCTCATCAGCAGCCTTTTTCACCGATGACGTTAATGGTCAAGTGAATTGCACCGAAAAAGTTACGAAAAGAAAAAAGAAAAAGAATTTAATGATCTTTGGCCGATAAAACTAAAAGCCTACAGTGGGAACCGGGGGAGGGGCTCAGAAGCTAATGTGGTTATTAGACACGCAGAATGATTCATCACTCTGTCGTCTTCTCCCATATTCTCTCTCTAATCTTTCTGCATTTTCCTCTCCTTCATTTCGGCACTCTCTCACTCACTGTTTCTCGTCCTCTCTTCTAATTCTTCACTCTCTCGCTCTCTTCACTTCATCCTCTCCTTCATTTCGGCACTCTCTCGCTCCCTTTATCTTTTCCTCTCTTCTAATTCTTCACTCTCTCGCTCTCTTCACCTTATCCTCTCCTCCATTTCAGCACTCTATCCCCTCGATGCCATTCTGGCCCCGCCCTTCCTTTTTCGGCTCCAATGTCGTAATCCCCTCCCCCCTCCCCGGCAACAAGTCTCCGCCTTCCTTCTCCTGCAGGCTAACCCTTTAAATACCCCCGTGGCTCTTGCTCATAGCTTGATTCATCCCTCCCCCCATTTGGCCGCATAAGTCACAGCTTCTTCACCTTTCCGAGTCTTTTTCTTACTCATCAGCCAGTTAATCAATGGACCAAAATGCATTAAATGGCATGGCCGTAGTTGGCTAATCCTGGCCAAATCCTTTTTTCGCCTGGTCAGGAGCTAGATGACCTGGCCTCAAATGATACTGCCTCAAAAACTAGCCATTGGTAGCTGTTAAAACCGGCCATTCGCAATTCAAATCAGAGCTCATCAGTCCTAATTGAATATTTTCTAATTAATTGGCTGATATATCAATTGTTTATTCATAGTCAAGACTGGGGGATTAGCCAGACACGGGCCAATGGATTTCATTAATTGGCAATAATCCTTTCCGGAAATGGTTCCGGTGGACGAGTCATCCATCGCTCACGTGCCCGAAAAAGCCTTAGCATCCCCCTCCCCCGTGGTGAGGGGCGACTAAGGCATGCGCAATGTTTGCGTGCCAAAAAACGCACTTCCGTTCCTTCTTCAGCCCCCCCCCCCTCATCCTCTCCTCCCCTCCCTTTTCCCCCAAAAATGCCACTTTCGTCCGCTCCAAAAGGGGCACTTCCATCTCCCATTCACCCACTCACTCACCGCTACAAATACAAACCCAAAGGACATCCAATTAATTCGAATAATTAACACAAACCACCCACTGGAGCGAATCGGTGGATTTGATTCGCGAGAATAACGATGAATGGGACAAAATTGCTCAACCGAGAGGTTTTTAGTTTTAAAAACGGAATTGTGTATTTCCATATTGATCCCGTTGGAGCAAGTACCAGAGACAAAATCCATTGTACTTGCCCTTTGGATCATCAGCAGATTAGTCATCAATTCCTACATAATAATCCCAATCCAATTTAGCCCAATTCTTCCGATTATTCGTCGTTCTAAAGATGACTTTCTGCTCTTCTGCTATGCAAAGATGTTGCTCCATCATCCCCGCAATTCTCCGCCATCGTTGTAGAACAACAATGATCAGCAGAAAACTGTGCTGCTCGACACTGTCCTCAGATCAGTCCATTCTCTCGCTCCTGCTCCTCTCGACTCTGATCATGGCGATCAGAGCGGCTCCCCTGCCCTTCGATCGCAACCAGTACCCGTCCATTGATCTTCGCGTAAGTTCTTGGAAATTCTTGGCCAATCAACAAATTGACCGTTAAGCTGCTCGACTGGCCCCTTGCCCAGCGGACACCTGTCCTCTCTGGGTCGGACCATTACATTCCGTTGGACTGTTACACCGAACTGGACCGATCCTTTGTCGGCCCCAATGTCATCTATCGCCTGAACAACACCAACCAGCTGAACCATCGCGCCTGCATGATCAGAATCCCCACCGGCACGAGACTGACCGTGCACCGGATGCACACGCGGAGCAGAAAGGTCGGTGATCAGAGGGATGGACGGGAGGTGATTTGAGCTCGATGCCATGTTCAGAGCTATGTGACCGCGATGACCGGCTCATCCCAGATGTTCATGCCAGTCTGGACCGGGCACATCCACCAAGGTAAAAAAGTGATTATGTCAGGGTCTTATTTTGGTTATTTCGACAAAATGCCAATTTCGATCACTTTTTATCCCGATCAATCGATTTCCTCCTTGATTTGAATTCTCCCCCCCCCCCTACTTCAGATCAACCCGACCTGTACGGTCCTTGGCACGTGCCATGTCAGCAAGCCTACCTGGTGTTCAGCTCCGAAAGTGCCGAGCTGGAATGGGTGGAGTTCAGACTAACGGAGGAGACGGCGGAGGACAGGAGGCTGGCTAACCCGGCAGATTGTGCCCCGGAGGGGGCGGTAGTGAACCATGCGGACCTGGAGTACAACTACCAGCATCGCCAACATGGCCGATGAGCTCAGCCATTTACCCAGGGTTGAAATCCAGGAAAAACTAAAATCGTTCCGAGCAGAATTGCATTTTTGGGATGTCATTCACATTCACAACACTTACCACCTTCCCTTCATTCCCCCTTAACTCAACCAAAAAACATTTTTTTCTGTGCCAAATTGGAACAATTGTTCCCGAACATTGATGGTATTGTCCGGACAAATTGTTCAAAATCCTTCTGCTATGTATTTGGTTTCGGATGTTCCATTTTAATGTTGATCTGCTTGCCCCTCTGTTAATTTCTTCCCCCATTGATCTCACAATTATTCTTTTTCATATTTCACATTTATTTTGATTTTTTCATTTATTTTAATTTTTTTATAAATTATTTTTTAATATTACATACCTATTAAATCGTGTTTAAAGAAGAGGAAACCCTCCAAATTGTTATGGCAATTACGTGTATAAAAATAAACAAACCAAAAGGGAAAGGAACGATGTTTGGCCAACATCGTAATTTTCGACTCCGCTCCAGCCATTCGTTTATTGGGCCCTGCTGGTTTCGGACTCGGGAGTCCGGCCATCAAATTTATTTCTGAAAATTCTCATACACATCAGCCTCATTGTTATATCGTCGACTCTGAACCATCAGCAGAGGAAACAAATGGACGAATCTGCCGAATACCGTAAAGATCCCTTCCATTTGCAATCCCTCTCAAATCTCAAAGGGGCATTTTATTTTAGAGAGAATATTTTGTATTTAAATTAAAAGTCTCTTCTAATTTTTCGAGGACGACCAACGAAAGGAAGAGGCTTATAATTATAACAAAAAGTGGAAACAAACAAATTTATATTTGTGAACTTTGCAGCTTCCGCCGATTGGCTTCTTCATCCGTCCAATTCGAAAGTTCGTCCTTCAGGATCTGAAGATTTTTGGATGGAAACCAAACAAAAGTCGAGAGTGAGTGGAGATTTCACACCACAGACGACAGAGTAGCATTATTCATCGACCATCAATGAGGGGGGGGGGGGNCATAAAAAATCTCAAAAAAGTCGACTAAAAAAGTCACAAGAAATCCTCAAAAAGTCACGAAAATTGCAAAAAAGTATCAAAAAAGTCATGAAAAATTTAACGTGAAATCTAACTTTTTATTGAAAAAAAATCAAAAAAATAAGCATAAATTTTTAACAAAAAAGTGTTTCGAATTCTCACTCTTGATTACAATTGCAAATGAGATACATTTCCAGATTATTCAGAGTAAAGCACATTCGATAATCTGAAAGAGTAGATTTGTAAATAGAAAATGATCGCTCAACATCGCAGGAAGTGAGAGGGGCGAATTTATAGAATGGGATGAGATTGGCGGGAACATTGATTTCAATATGTTTTCCTGAAAGGATCTCACAAAACTGGGCCATAATTTCGATACCAGGATTTTTTTCAACAATTGAATCGAATTTTTGGCGGATCTCGATTGATTTTTCGCCAAAGGCACTCTCCATCTGAAGGAAAATTGGTCCGGTATGTTTGTGGTCGCTGCCGCCAAAAACTGCTGTTTTTGTTTTTGCGCCTTTGACTGGTGCTGCTGGCCATTTGCTGCATGTTTGGCGTTGTCATTGTGTTGCTTCAAATGCTGGAATTTGTCGGATGGTGCCTGATGTTTATAAAAAGTTTTAGTGTTATTGTTTTTGGTGTCTGAAGAAATTTTCGTTGCCTGTTGTCCACAAACTTCGCAGAAAATGATTTTCCCATCCGTTGTATAGAGGGAATTTCGGTCGATTCTGTTGATCCAATCACGTAGCCACGCTGCTCTGGATTGATTTTTAGGCATTATTTTTGCTGAAAATTGATTTTTTGCTCCAAAAAGTCAAAAAAGTCGTGAAAAAGTCATAAAAAGTCCAAAAAAGTCATAAAAATCCCAAAATGATCAAAAAAGTCAAAAAAGTCATATAAAAAAGCATGCTAGAGACGTCGGGTCAAGTTAAAAATGCGTTTTAGATGGGTTTTAGGCCATTTTAGACCAGCAGAAAAAAAGTCATTTGACTTAAATTCCTCGGTACTTGTGTAGCTGGGGTGCCCTTTTTACCGCCCCCCCACAACAATTTTTTTTGGTTAAATTTTCCAGTAAAATCATCAAAAAATACTACCCTAGGGTAATTTTAGACGCTGAATCCGATTCTGACGTCCATTTTGACGCAATGCGTTATCTGACGTCACTTTTTGACGCTGACGTCAAAAAATTTTTTTTTTTGAAATTTTTTAAAAATTTAATTTCAGCGTCAAATACGCATTTTAGTTGGCATAGAATGTCAAAATGGACATCAGAACTGGATTCTGCATCAAAAATTACTCCATGGAAAAAATTGCAAAAAAAAATTTTGACGTCAGCGTCAAAAGGTGACGTCAGATAACGCATTGCGTCAAAATGGACGTCAGATTCGGACTCAGCGTCAAAAATTACCCTGGGAAGTAATTTTTAGATGATTTAAAATCAATTTCTAAAAATTTTGTTGTGTGGGGGGAGGGTAAAAAGGGCACCCCAGCTACACAAGTACCAATTCCTCACCCTAATGATGATGTGAAGAAGAAGAGAATCGGATGATGGCGTAGACAGTGGATGGGAGAAAAACTACAAAATGCAAATTTGATGGATCACTCAATGCTAAAATGAAAATAGCCACTCGTGAGAAAACGCTTTGAATAAGGGATTTTTTGAAACGAACATTTGTTATGTATTTGATGGTAGAAAAAGGCCACCGGTTTTTAAATAAATTATTTATCGCAGGACGGTGGGGGTCGATTGAGTCTCCACGATTGAGTCTCCACGACTGAGTCTCCACGATTGAGTCTTAAGACGATTGAGTCTCCACGACTGAGTCTCCACGATTGAGTCTCCGTTGTTGTTTTGTCGTTGAGTTGTTTTCCAAAAAAAAGTTTTTACAAAAAATTTTCTAGGTCTTTGGTTCAAAATTTTCATAGGCCTTGTTTTTTCGAAAAATTTTCTAGGTCTTTGGTTCAAAATTTTCATAGGCCTTGTTTTTTCGAAAAATTTTCTAGGTCTTGGGTCTTCAAAATTTTCATAGGCCTCGTTTTTTCAAAAAATTTTCTAGGTCTTGGGTCTTCAAAATTTTCACAGGCCTCGTTTTTCAAAAAATTTCACAGATCAAGGATTTTCGAAAAATTTCAGGCTTCGGATTTTTCGAAAAATTTTAGAACCCTCAGGTCTACAAAAATCTAACGACCGAAAAACAACGGAGACTCAATCGTGGAGACTCAGTCGTGGAGACTCAATCGTCTTAAGACTCAATCGTGGAGACTCAGTCGTGGAGACTCAGTCGTGGAGACTCAATCGACCGAGTCCGATCGCAGGACATGCTTTCGTGTCATAAAATCCTTTCGACGGAAAAAATTCAAATTCTCAGCGTTTTTTACGCGGATTTTATTCATCAACTGTTGGCCCATAAAGATACTGCAAAATCAGCGCAAAAATCTCTTTGAACTGGAAATTTATTTTTGGCTCCAAGCTTATGACGAGGTTTTCTCTCTATGAACTTTCTCCATAGTCTTTTTCTTTGTGTGCTCTTTTGCTTTTCTATTTCTCTGTCACTTCGGTGAAAGATTGCTTTATAAAATTATAGTCTCAAAGCAATTCAATCGGCGCCCAATTTTCTTTTTTTTAAATATTAATTTGTGATGGATGAGCTGGATTTACCCCATTATCAGCTTTTTCCCACTCAACCAAACGATGCTCTTACTCTCTGAACTGCGTGCATTCCGTCTCTCTCATCGGCGGATCTTATCCCGGCCAATCTGCTTTTAAACTTCCAGCCATTCGTTTCAAAACACAAAGTTTATATTCATTTATATTGATTTTTTGCTTTTCGAGGGAAAAGCTCCGAATTAGAGGCGGAATTTTTTGCCCGAAGCTAAAAAGGANCCCCTCCTCCCCCCTCCCCCTCCTCCTTAACTGAATAATAATTTTTGCTCCAAAAATGGCCAAATTTTGCTCTTTTCCCTCAGCTTTCAAGCGACAACAAAAGCAAAATAATTGGACAACAACAAAAGTGGCAGCGACAAATTGGGCACAAATTGCCTGAAGAGCGGCAGACAGGAGGAAGAGGCACCGCCACTCCAAAGGAGAAGTGAGTCCCATCCCCATCCCACCCTCTTTTGACACATTGGGAACGAACAATCCAGACTTGCAACTCCCCCGGAATTTTGCGAATCCCGATGGTGGGGTTTAGGGGGCCACACTTCCCTCCTCCGAATTGGCCCATCTGGCTTCAATTATTTTGTTATGGCCAAGGGTCTTGGGGCTTCTCCTCTGCCTTTAATTTGGGCGTCCTCCCCCAATATCATCCTCCTCTCCCCTCCCGCTCCTTAACCCTCCCAAAACAAGATTATGTTTGCGATGCGCCTCCATGGCCATGCCCCATCTTGGCCCATCCCCCCAAAAGAAGCCCCCCATCCATCCGGTCCATTTTATCCGCATTTGGGCCAAGAGAGGGAGAAATTATTCAGTCCGCCTCAAAAATCCTTTAAAAAGCCATCAGAAATATGTCCAAAATGTATTATCCACCACCGGGTTGGAAGCCAAAGCCGAGCAAAAAATCAGGTAATGGGCCTTCCCTTAGCATAAAAGGTTTATCCAAATTGGGTAAAAGGGGGTTGGTTTTTAAAATGTTTGTTCATTTATTTTCCTTTCAATTTTAGCCGGACATTCGGCAGTGATGGCAACCACCAGAGCGGCAACCTGTGAGTTGCATTTTGATCATATGCCGATTAAAAATTAAATATTTTGGTCGGAATAGGCTTATCCCCTCTTGGAAACGGGGTGGGTCAGCGATCCATTTTAAACTCGAAGGACATAATGTCGCCCTCGTGATCTCCTTCTCCTCCACCAACAACAAATAAACATCTGTCCCCTCCCCTCTCCCTTCAGCGCAGATGGGGGAT
>LDKF01000007.1:111847-150428 GCA_001026735.1 Rotylenchulus reniformis
TCCCCCCTTGGCCACATCACACACCCTACCAAATTCTTTTCCTTCATATGCTAACAAATTCTTTTGCTAGCAAATCCCTTCAATGGCCTATCTGCTGAAGTATTACACATGTAATCTCTTTTATTGAGAGATATGGCACTAAAGGGCTTTGACAATGATTTTGCCCCTTTCCCTTTCCTTCAGTTTCGGCAAAGATCCGCACCCTCAGCGACTTCCACACGCGCATCACAGGACAACAGCAGCCGCCCAGCAGTGCCGAGATTGTGACCACTCTGCGCTATTTCCAACAAACTCTTGTCGGGTAGGCACACGGGGATCTCGAGAGCTAACTCTAAAGTTGTAAAAGGGATACGGAAGCAGAAAGAGAGGCAAATTGTGATGAGAAGGGGCAAGGAGGCAAATGGTGCAAGAAGCTGTATGGTTTTGATAGTGCAGAGAAAGATATTGCGATGGGTTGTGCCCGAAGGAATTTGGCTTCTCTTCCTTTTTTCATTCGCCAGAATCCATTTTAATTAAATCGGATAAAGTTTCTTATAGTATGTTCTTCCTGTTCAGATTTCTGAAGGAGATTCCTTCTGAGCGGAGTGATCTATTCGAGTGTTACAGTGCCGAGAACTCGACCCTGAGGGCCACACTTTACCCGAATCTGAACTACTCGGGACTGTTCTACGGCATCATCAACCTCCTTGATGCTTTCCCAATGCTCAATTCGGCACAAATCGGTTGACCGATTTGCCTTAAATAAGCCAAAGACATGTTCAGATATCGCCGAGGCCATACTAGACACTCTGAAGGCATTGTACTTTTTTGTTGACAGGGATTGTATCGGTAAGCTTATCATCCATTCCCGGGTCCCTTTGGTGCATATCTGGCTTACAGTAACCTTCCCGTAGCTACTCCGCCCTAACCCTCTCTCTGTACCTTTCCTTCTCCAACCCGATACCGTACCCGTCCTTTGTCTTGCAGATCAAATGCCCATTCTTCTCGCCGGCCAATTGGGCGTGTTCCCGGCTGAGCTGGACCGTCGTCTTGTCCACCTCCTCTGCGATTGCATTTTACCGTATTCCTTCGGCGATGGGGCCAACGGCCGAGTTTCGGTGCCCGCCGTGTTGATCCTAATCCTGCATCATTCGCCAGATCCGTGTTAGTACTTTGTTTATAACTTTTCGAAATCGAATCGGTTTTAATTTTTCTAAAATCCCCTAATTTTCTAGCTTTACATACGATGGCCGTGGAAACTTTGATGGAAAAACTACCCGATCTGTACAATGTATTACAACTAGGTGCATGAATGTATGACATTTTGCATTTGCAGGACTTGCTCACTGTCATCGCTTCGGGTACCAGCGAGTCGCGCATCGTTGCAGCCAACCTGCTTTTCCACTATTGGCCCCTGATGAATCCTGCAATTTTGCACCGAAAGTCGGTACAATACAGAATACATGGTAAAATCCCGAGCAAACCATGAGAATGCATTTTGACCATTCAGCTTGGTCTCCCGTCCCCTGTCAGAATGTGCAGTGCATTGATCATGGGCCCAGGTGCTGGTGATAAGTACATATGTTCCCGCTTAATTAAATCCTTGCTGATTCAGCATCCGAATGACCTTTGAACCAGCACTCTGTGCCAATCTTGGGGATCTTGGTATATCTTGGGGGACTCCCCTACCAAGTTTCGAATTCCTTACAGCTCCTCCTTTGTTCCTTTGCTCGACATGTGCCGACTCGGCCCAGGCGGAATTGCCTTTGCGCTTCTTGCGCCAGCCGTTGCCAGTGCTGATCAGTGCGACATGTCAAAACAAGGTGATTATTGTTGTTGTCCCTGGATATAGGGAGGGGGTGCTTGATCAGTAATCCAGAATGGATCAAGCAGATTCGCAGTCTCCATCCCCTTTCTCTAACTGACTGACCAATTTCATTCTGAATGGAACAATAATTATCTTTTCCATGTGATCACTCTCCTCACCTTCTCCTGATCATCAGGATTTCCTTCTACCTTCGTATTGATTATTTCCATTTTCCGATCACTGAACCTTCCAGGCCTGCCAATCCTCCAGCCGCATTGCCACCAGCACCTGCTTCGACGAGGATTGCATCCGTTCCCACGGGCATGTCCCGCTTCGGTTGTGCACCGAATGCGCCGAGCATCTGCACGCACCGCCCACGCGCGATCACATGCGTCAGTGTGGGCCCGGAATGGTCTGGGGCGGCACGATAGAGAACACAATGGTGGAGGCAGTGGTCAAATTGCTTCGGGAAACATCCGCACATCTGGTGGAAATATCAGCGGAAGGCGAGGCGGCAAAACGGCCCAAATGGTTGCGACAGTTGGAGGGCGGCAGGGAACTGGGCAGAGAGGTGATCACCATGATCCGGATAAAGGGATCGTAAACAGTTAAGGTCGACCCATTGAGTGACGAGCGCCGCATGTTGAGTCGGTTCGGGATCTGGCTGATGGCCGCCCATTGTCCGCCAACGCCGGATGCAACACAGGTAATTAATATCCTTCGGTTTTGATCATATTGACAGGATCAACAGATCACTTTCCTTTTAGGATTCCATTGGCTACCTTTTATGCACATTGTTCCAATGGTTCGCAACCACGGCATTGCTCCCAAACGACGCAATGGGCCAATCCTTGGAACAGCTCAAGGCCGATGTAAGTCTATCGGAAGTGGGTCCTTCCGAAAACACACAATTGATCGATCACCTTCCCTAATTTCTTGATCCGCATCCGCTTATCTTCCAACTTCTTCTCTTATCTCTTCTTTTTCGCTTCAGTTTGCCTGCGAATGGCTCAACCAATCATTGAACACCCATTACGAAGAGTTTGTGACGCAACTTTTACCGCAACAGCTCGAACCCATGGGAACCGCCGCGGAGGAAGCCATTTGGGATGTGCGCGCAGTGCGCCGCGAACAGTTGCGCGATGGACTTGGCAAACTGCTGGCCTTGGCGCCCTACGACATGGTGTCCCTGGGCACCTGGTCGCGCGTGGTATTCTTTATTCATGACTTATTCATGATTATGGTATTCAAGACATTCTTATAATTTTTTAGATGCCCGCCTGGCTGCACGCGCTGAACACGGAGTTGCTGGACGAGGAGGAACTGCTGGAGCTGAAGGTCCCGCTCAGCAAACTGTTCGAGCCGGATCTGTGTCCGTTGCCCTTCGAACCCGCACACCTGTTCGAGTTCATCCATGTCAGACTGAACGACGCGGTGTACGAGGAGGTGCTGAAAGCACTCGACTGGCTGCATGTGAGTTTGCAACAGTATAGTCCAAATACATATGGTAAATAAGCACGAATAGTACAAAAAAGGAAGGGTAGACACTGGGGTTTCTTAACCCTTTTCCAAATCACACTTGAACTCGGAATATAGGTAATCCTTTTATTCCGCACACAAAATAATACAACGCACACGACTCGCTCGATCCTTACCAAACCGGACGTGTGAGTAATAGCAGAATGAATGAAAAAGGAGGGAAGAAAAATCAGAGGGGACAAAACATCGGAATGAGGGAAATATGCCAAAATGAAATTCAAATGGGAAAATAAAGGGTCACAAAAGGGTCAGATCACACAATTTTCCTACACACGTTCGAACCAATTTCATAGTCCTTAGCCTCAGAATAAAACCGACAAAGAAACACTACCACTTTAACTTTTCTCTCTTCTCTTTCTCCTTTCCCTCCCACCTCTTCTTCTTCTTCTCTCCTCTCGCTCTTCTCTCTCTCTCTCTCTCTCTCCTCTCACTTTCTCTCCATCCCCCAACCCCCAACCCCCTTTTGTGCATTTCTACCATTCTTACCGTAACCCCAATCTCTCCCATTCCTCTCCCCTCACTACAGTTGTTGACCCGGATCGACATCCGCATCTCCCTGACCCTTCTGCTGGACATGTTCTCCGCTTCCCTCCGACAACTTCCCCTTCCCCTCGCGGCTTCCACCCAATTCGATCAAACATTCGGAGATGGATCAGTACATAAAAACGACAATGAACAGACAAAAGGTGAAGAGATTGAGTCGGAGGGAAGGGCAGCAGACCCATCGGCGGCGGCGGAAGAGGCACAGCAACAGCAGACCAGGAAGAGCGGGGACGGCGACAAGTCTCTTCCGCCCACCGGACCTTTGGTTAAAGATTATTATTAAACCACAAAATATTAATTATTTTATTATTTTCGAAAAAGGGAATCCCAGATCACTTTAATAGCTTTAAAACAAAACTTTTATTTATTTCAGGCCGTTCAATTGGTCATGACGGACATTTTGGCGCAACAGGTGAAATAAGCAAATTGGGACAGAACCAATAGGCTAGAGCATAAGGTCTCAAAGTATAAGATCACTTACCCTAGATCGATGCCCTATCATATTCTTTCAGATCAAACTTGCTGGCGGCCCCACGGCGCTGAATGATCAGAACACAGAACGATTGTTCTCAGTGATCGCCCAACTGTTCCAGTACCATTCGGAAGAAGTGTTCGATGGCCAGGGATGGGGACACAACTGTCAGGACCCGGACAGCGACCAATTCGCGGACTGTCTCCGCTGCCAACAGGCCATGTTCCTCTACCAAGTTTGTTTGGACAGCAATGAATATTGCCGAACTGGGACATTGTCAGGTACTGCTCCAAGTGCTGGAACAGTTCTGTCCCAAGGAGGAGTCCCGGCTGGACTTCTTCCCGCTCGGCGACGAGGCCGCGCGCGAGTTCGCGGACTGGCTCAGCGAGGCCAGCAGTTCTGCGCACCAACAGCTCGCCTCCGCTTCCTCGCGCCCGTCGCCGTCCCCGCGGGCCCTGTCCACTTCCAGCCCTGCGGGCCCAACATTCTTCGGTTCTCCCAATCTTCAACGACGCCAACAGCTGCAAACATTGCTGGGCAGGGCACGGCAGGAAGTAAGTCCGGCAGGGCCAAGTGCATCATGAGACACATTCATAATCATAATATAGGCGCAATATCAAGAGAATCCTTTATTTGATATCACTTACAATTAGCTTTTTAATCAGGGAACCATTTCACAGTCTAGAGTTAAGTAAGGGCTCAAATTCAAAAGCGTCAACAATTACTTTAAATATAATTGCACATTTACCCTCATTACCCATTACATTACACATCGATTTGTTTTGAATCTTTGCAGGTCAGCACGCCTGCCGAACTGGCCGGCGCACTGCCATCGGAGGAGGTGGAAACGGCACGGATGCAAGCTGCAGTGAGCATTGCCGAGCAGAGTCCGATGGGCTTAGCCTGCGCGAGCGCGACCATTGTCGAGTCGGCCGACATCGGTCGTGCGGGCACACCCCAGCAGACGGGCGACGAGGTTGTGGTGCCAAACGGAAGGGGCGAGAAAGCGGAGAAGGCGCCGATGGTGCCCGCGGGCGCGGATCGCCTTTTCTGGGACACATCCGTGGGCCGTTTCCGCTTCTCCATGGACCAAATGCCGGCCCAGCTCCGGCTCACCTATGTGCTGCTCATGGTTTGGCCATTGCCCTTTTGCCCTTCGCCTCATTTTTCGATTAGAATGTGGAACGCGAGCCGGATCCGGATGTCCAGTACTTCTTGCTGAGCTTGCTAAAGTACCTGTGCCTGCATCGGGAGTGTCTGAGCAACGCGCGCAGAAAACAAGGCAAAATTGGGGGATTATACTGTAACAGTACTATGATCCTATCCTAAACCTTGTATCCTCTTAAGAGCACCGCGGCTTTCTGGTCTGGCTGCAAGAGAACTTGCTGATTCCCGGCTTATGGACCCTGCTCCGCTCTGATTTTTCTCATGTTGGCGATTTGAACTGCTATTTTTTGTCCATCGGCACAATTTTGAACAGGTCGGACAGATGGCAGTTCCGCTGATTTTGCACGCCATCAGTTTGCCCCTGGGTGACGATGTGTTCTGGGAGACTGTCAACAAGGAGTTCACTAGTCCGGAATGGGAACACCGGCTGAAAGCAAGTGAGTGCGTAACTGTTCACTCTTTTTTGCTTTTCATACAATTTTGCTCTGTCAAATTCCCGTAATGTCCTCTACCATCTCTTTCCCCGAATCCAGTTGATCGCGTCCTGGTGCTCGCCCATTTTGTGCCCCCTTCCCCGGTGCGTTCCAACCGTACCCTTCAGACTTCTCTCAGCTGTGCCTTCTCCCATCTGATCGTCTCAGTCCATGATCCCAATCCTGCTGTTGCTCAGAAGGCACTTCTGACCTTGGAGTCCCTGCCCAAACAGTCTCTGGTGCTGATCTGCCAGTGCCTCGAATCCCAATTCGACACTTGTATTCTGGATCGGCCTCTGATCATTTCGCGGCTTCATCTCCTCGGAACTTTGCTTCCGGACGAGTGTCTCTACTCGTGGGACTTCTTCATCCAACGCTTCGAGACATTGGCCCTGGAAGCCCAGTTGAAGGCTCAGCAGAGTGCAGGAACCGATGCAGGAGCTGGCCAATTTGTGCAGGGTTTGCAGGGATTTTGCTCTTTGTAGCCTGCCATATTTATTGATTATTTGGTCAAGATCTACTGCACACGGATCCGATGAGCGAACTTTACCAACGAAAGGTAACCCGAGCCCGACAGTCCCTCAACGAGGCCGATTCGGTGCGGTCCATCGTGCGGTCATTACGCGAAAGTTCATTGCGGCATCAGCTGAACACGGCAGCCAAGGGAGATCAGGGTTAGTCACTGATCAGCAAATGGATAGGATCCGATCAGGAAAGGGAAAGCAACCAGATCGATCACAGATAATTCCTTGGTCTTTGGATCAAAAAGTTCTAATCACCCTGGTGGTGATTGGCGAGCTTTGATCCAGCACTGCTCTGATCAGTATCTGGTTGCCAATTATGCCGTGTATTTGCTCACAATCATTGATCCAATCCAACCAGACATCCATGACCACAGCACATGCACTAACATCCACTAACCAACTCATTGACAAGTGTGAGAGTGGCTTGAGCTAATGTTGCTTGCTTTATGGGGAATCTTTAGTTTTTTGGGCTTATTTAAAGCATCGAATAAGATTGCTAATGCCAACAATGTTTTTGGAAAATGTTTAGTTCCTTTGTTCAGATCCCCCATCCCCCACCCTCCCCGCAATTTGCATGTTTCCATGCTTTTCATTTGCACCCGCTCCCCCCCTCACAATCTCACCCATCACACCAAGTGCAGAACAGCGTGAACAGGCCCAGCAGTTGCTCCGCTTGCGCTACAGACGCGGAGCAGTAGCGGGCGCAGAGCACGGGGGCGGCGCGGCGAGCATGGCACGGCTGCGGATGCGCAAAGTGCTGATGGTGGTGAAGGTGGTGAGTGCCTGGCGCGACCTTGCGGGGCGTCTGTTGCTGCCGCCCTCGCGGCGCTCCTCGCGTCTCTCCCAACAGTCCGCGACCAGTGCGAGCGGAGCTGACGGCGATGATCGTGAAGAGCCGCCGGACGCAGACTCGCTATCCCTGCAGGCATTCCGCCAACACGGCCCGTTCGCCCACCGGGGTTCACTGGTGGTGCCGCTTCTTCTACCCGCATGCCGACCGCGCACGGACATGCCAAGCCAGTCCAGCCTCGTCCACTCCTTGGCGTGTAATTGCTTTGTGTGCTTTTTGTGCCATTCGTTGTGTTTTGTGCTTTGTCTGATGCTCAGACTTCCGCCTTCTTTCTTCCTTTCTGCTTTGGGTGGCCTTTTCTGACTTTCCTTTTCACCTTTTTCCACAATCTAGCATTCATTGTTCCTCTACCTTCAGTGTCTGACATGGGCCATGCTCATCAATCTCCTCATGCGATGCCTTCTCCCGCCGTCTCTTCCATGATTTCTCCAGCCAATGGTTTGAATTCCATGGATTTCCATCAAAATTTGATCTCTGAATCAATTCTATCAATTTTAGATGGTCGGTATGGGCGTATGCGCGAGTTCACCGATGAAGAGTCCAACTTGTGTCTGTTGCTGAACCGTGTCGTGGACATGCAAAATCCGGAAAGGTCTTGCCTTTACTTTTCATACTTACCCGCATCCGATCAATTGCCTCCAGACATACCGTATTCCTGGTTGTCTCCCTGTTCGTCCGTTTCTTGGCCAGCAAACGCTGTGGTCCCGCAGAGAATGCCAAGAAACAAAGCGTACAGATCCTGCTCCAACTTCCCTTAATCGACCATCTTCCGCCCGTTCAGGTACTGCTTCGTCACTTCAACACTCTGCTCGGCTACAGCAACTCCGACAAGTGCTTCACCATTCCGCCTGCGCGTCTGCGTCGTGCGGCGGTGTGCAATGCGTTCCTGCACGGATTGCCGGAAGTGTTGGATTCCAATCTTCTCATTGGCAACCAGGTACGGTACTCATCCGATTGGTCTAAATCTTTTTTCGGACCCTTCAGCTGTTGTCCATCGTCCTACAACTGTTGCTCTATCTTCCGTCGCCACAAAAATTCGCCAGCGATGCCCCGTCAGCGGACTATTCGCTCAGATTGCTGTCTTGCCAACAACGACATTGCTGGCTCCACTCGCTGATCACCATCCTTTACAAAGTTGGACTTATTGGTATTGAATGGACATGCTAAAAGGGGACAATGATGATGTCTGATCATCCTTTAAGGGATTTGCCGATCACTCTGGCATTTTCATTTTCTCTCCCCTTTCCTTTGCTCAGTATCGCTGCAATACCACGCCCACCAGCGATAGCGTGCGCAAACTGATGCTGATCGTTGTGCAGACCCTGGAACAACAGTGCCATCGTTGCCCCTGCCCTTCGGATCAACCACAACAGCAACATCCCGCCCCGGACAAACAGCGTCGTTCGGCAGCCATCTCGTTCCTGGATGCCGGATGGTCATCCTCAGGTGACGAAGCTGAGGATTCCGGGGCCGATGAATTCGGAGGCGCGGAGCCGAGAGAACGTCTGGCGACGCTGGTAGATGAGGACGCGATGGGACAACAGCAGGGAGGCGGAGCAGTGACCGGACGGAAGGGCGGAGGGGCGGGAGGTGGAGGCGGACATCAGAGGCCGGAGTCCCTGAAGATCATCCGGAACAGTGGCGCGGGCAGTCGAAAGGACAGCGGTCGTTCCAGGCGGACGATGGCCGGGTGTGATCCGACCTTTGAGGTGTGATCCGACCTTTAAGGCTCTTCTCCCTTACAATATAATATTGTAAGGGAGAAGAGGAAATGCCTCCAGAGAGTGATTCCCACCCCATGAAAAGCATCCATAAGCGGAGGACAAAGCGTGCTGCCGTAGCTTAAATGGTTGAAAGCTCTCACTGGCGGATAGGAGATATGTAGGTTTGATTCCCACCGGCGGCCTAACATTTTGTTCCTCCCTTTGATGTCTAATTCAACAATATCTCGTATATTGTTGAATTAGACATAGATGATTTACATCTTGCTTGGACCCAATTTATCTAAAAGATGTTCCCCATTAAACCATTGTTACCCCTTGATCCTTCCAGCTTGATCCCTCCTCTTTGTCCGCTCGTCCTCCTTCGATCGCTCTCCACCCTCCTCCAAATCGTTTCCGGCAGCGCAGCGGTGGCACTCTTTCTGCCGGACTCCCTGCATCCGCCTCGAGCCACCGCACTTCTGCCTCCTCCCGCGCCTCCGAATGCATCCGACTTGCGTGCGGCCACTGCGGCACGCGCATTGAACGCTTTGACGAGGAGACACTGTCGCTGTGCTCTGTGGCGTTGTGCACCTTCTTGCACAGGACAACCGTGTTGGCCGCTCCGCTCCTTCCACGAACGGTTTGTATTTTGCTCATCTGAACTTTAAAACGGTTGGAAAATGAATCTTTCCATCCGATTAGCGACCTTTTCCAACCAAAATGCCCATTTTTCAGTTGCGCTGTGTTGCTCGCTTCATCGACTCACCACACTTCCCTTGGCATGAGACCAATTTGTTCGTTCCGGGCAACTCGCGCAGTGCCGCCAAACAACTGATCCGTGTGATCCTGCACCAGGTCCTTCATCTTCCCACTGCTCTGCTGATCCCCCACTACACTTAAGCTTTCCACCTCCGGAATTGCCCTCCAACTCTTCAACATGACCATCCAGGCGGACGAGCTCAGTCAGTTTTGGAATCGCATCGGGCATGCACTTGCCGATTTTGCTGAGCTGAACCCGGTGGCTTTTGTGCAGATACTGCTTGAAGTACCGGGAGTCCTTTGTCTATATTCTCGGACATGAATTTATTTTACTTTAAAAGGACATAGCCGAGGCTTGGCCTCTGCGTGTCACTCGGATCCTGCACAACTTGGCCATTTACTTGCAATTTGTTCCTTCGGATGCATTGGCAAATTGGGCCGCCGTTGTTGGCCAGTTGGACTCGTTGTATCGGCGGATGCAGGCCCAAGTTTTACCTTCGTCAAATGGCCAATTTCAAGGAATTATTTAGTTGAGCACCGAGCTGCCCGGCAACCCCGGCCCACAGCAGCAACAACAACAATTGCAACACATTCGGTCCGAGCTGTCCTCCTCGGTGTTGGTGATGAGCCGAGTGATGCGGCTGCAAAACTTTGCCTCCATCCGGGGCGCTGTCCAACTTGTGGATAGGTAAAGGGCCAAAACATTGAGGGAATTCCTCGGCCGATTCACTTTATGGGTTCAGTTTTGCCAAATGGCTGGTTGAGATTCTGCATCGATCCACGGTGGAATTGCGCGATTTGTGAGTTTTTGGAAAGAAAAAGTCGCGCAAATCGTTAACCCGATTTTTCAGATTGATGGTCTGCACTGCATGCAACAGGGTGAGGGTTCGGACCCATCACTAACAAAAATTATTTTTTTAAACAAAATGACGGATTAGTTCGTTGGAATATACTTACAAGTATTTTGTTAAAAACTTTAATTAAATGATCTCACGAAAGGAGCATGATAATTGGTGATTTGCGACTTATTGTTAGGGCATGATCCGCGAGCGGGACAAGCAGATTCTGACCCGGGCGGTGGTCGGCGAGTTGGTGGCGGCGCTGAAGTTCAAATGCGAACTGGTGGAGCCCAACCACCTGACCATCGTCCGCCTGGTGCTCCAAGACTTTGGTGAACCTTTGGTGGACGATTGGACTGCCGCGGCATGCGGACAACCGGAAACGGAGATGGGCGGAGACAATTCCCTGGCGGATTTGGGGTTCCGGGAGAGGCGGGGCACCCTCGGTGGCGCCGGAGACCATTTCGGATCCGCGGACCAGTTCAACACCGGGGCCGCCGAGGCCATCAGACCGCACGTGCCGGAACTGCTCGAGTTCATCGCTGACATGCACGTGCTTGCAAAGCTGAAGGTCCGTGGGTTAAATTTCATTTCTATTGACAGGCGCATTTTCAGAAACAAACCTCCAGCAACAGTGATCGAATTGGCGGTGATCTAAAGGCTGGTTTGGCGGAACTGATCGCACTGGAGATGAGTCGCCCATCTGTGCGAGACTCGCGCACTGTGAGTTGCAACCGGAAACTGATCAATGCCCTCCCTAACTGATCGCACTTACCCTCTTTAACTGATCAATGATCATTCTTGTCCTCACGATCATTCATCAATTAGCAGGTCATGCGCTTCATCCCCTGGCTCTACTCGCCGCCCTCCCTCGCCCAAGCATTGCCTGGTGCTTTTGCCGAATCTGTGGCAAATGTGCGGGTGTTGTCCTGGATCCTGCTGGGAGCATTGCACGCCCGAGGGAGCGGGACAGGCGGTGGCACTTCGCCGGTGGGCGGCAACCAATGTCTTCCGGTGCCAATCGCCTGTTCCGGTCAAATGGCCGATTACATCCATTTTGTGCTGGCCGGATTCGCGGACCAGTCCAAGGTCAACGGGGAATGAAACAGTTTAAAATCGTGATAGAGTCAAAATCGTTAGATTACGGATTTGGATTCATTAATCCTAGATTTGGTCGATTATCTCGTGATTTTAGCAGTCCGTGGTCCACATGTCCGCCTTGTTCCACGCTTTTCATCTGTGCCAACTGTGGACCATCTACTGTGAACAGACGGCGGCCACATGTCGATCGCAAGACACTTTGCAAAGAACGATGCAACAGATCCTGGACTTCTGGGCCCGCGTTACACCGGCCATTCTCCAGCTGTTGTCCCACTCCAAAGTGGTATGGTGTCTGATAAGCGAAGTTTTGATCAGCTCCTTCCCATCGATCCGCCACCGATCAGCTCCTTTGTTAATTTGTTTTCCTCCTCTGTCCGCCTTCAGTTGGCCGACATGGTGAACTTGCACTTCGTCAACACTCTCCAGGCCCTGCAACAAGTTAATTCCGCCGTTCTCTGCCAACTCTACCCAATGTGGGAGCCGGTGCTCACCGCCCACCATGCCCATGTGCCGCGACAACTCCGCCTGAAGTTGGACGCGGTTGAGGCCCAGGTCGGTGCTATGATCAGTCCGATCAGGACCCTTTCGGTTCTGATCCGATCAGTCCATTATTCGTCCCCATCCCTGATCAGCTGCCCCTCGAGACACCCCAAATGAGGCCCTGGCTGTCAAAGGTGCGCTACAAGATATCCCAGATCGAACTCCAGACCAGTGCTGCTTCTCCCTTCTACAATGTATGATCGATGTTCACTGATCATCATTTATCAGTATTTGTCTTGTTTTTCTTTTGTTCTTTATTAAACATTTGATACCATCCGGTCATTTACATATTTATGATCTTTCGTCAAATGAATCCATCAACGGTTGTGCATATGCTGGACTCGTTGTGTTCGCTGAGCAAAACCTGGAACAACTCAATTGTTTGGCGATTGACAAAAGTGTGTCGTAATTTTAATTTGTCGGTTCATTCTAGCCAAAAATGTATGTAAAAAGGAAAATCTTTACAACCATGGTTACTGTAACAATGCTCAACCCGGATTAGACCCCTTTCTCAAACATGCGCCCTT
Source organism: Rotylenchulus reniformis (assembly GCA_001026735.1). NCBI lineage: Eukaryota > Metazoa > Nematoda > Chromadorea > Rhabditida > Hoplolaimidae > Rotylenchulus > Rotylenchulus reniformis. The sequence goes on from LDKF01000007.1 coordinate 124,671, forward strand.
GGATTTTGGTTTTATTCATCTCTGATCGTAATATATCTTCAAATTTAATAATTATAAGCGATGATTATTTGCCTAATTTACTTTTCACATTAGCTTTTACCTGGAGTTCCCGTTCTTGCCATGTGGCCAATTTGTTGTCGAAAGCGTTGAGATCGATGACCACGTCGATGTTGTTTCGCAATGCTGAGGGGGATGATCCGGGGGATTGGTTGGTCACTCTGATCACTGATCACTCCAACAAACTTGCATAGCTGGCCTGAATGTGGTTGACGCCCCCGATTCTGATACAGTCGATGCCCAACTCCGACGGCACATATCCAACGGTGCATTTGTCTCCGTCCAACCAGCGACAACTGAATGTGCAATTATTGAGATGACAAATTGATTAATGAGAAAAAATGTGATTTTTTTTGATCATCTTAATCATAATACGAGAAGGATACCCTGATGAAGTTGGTTGATCACAGGATTGATCAAAAAATGTGATCCATGTGGAAACGATTTTGATCATCTTAATCATAATACGAGAAGAACCACGGCAAGAGTGATCAATCCTGTGATCAACCAATTTCGTCAGGGTATCATCGCAATGATTTGGGAGATTGGAGGTGCTAAAATCTGTACAGGAAGGATTTTGCAGCACGATCACGCTAAGCTGACAATGAGTCTGACCATAATTAAAAGTTACAGTAATCATTACAAAACATGCACAATTCCTTTTGAACAAGTTGAACCAACTCGAACATGATTTTCATGCGCATTGATTCCGGGACAAAATTGGGCATTTTTCACCCAACGCACATTCACAACCCAACTCACAACAAAACAACGTCTCCGATCGGCGGCTGTGCCCTGCGCACATACCCACTGAATGTGTCCATTTTGCGCCGCACTTTTTCAAGCTGTTCAACCACAGTTTCTGCCCGGCATCGTGCCAGCTCCATCAGGGTGATGTCCTTGCGCAATTCGGGATCCGCCTTAGCATTGAATATTCTCTTATCAAAGCTATTATTCATATGATAACCCAAACTTTGTTCACAATACTGGCATAACATTGTTCTTCCTGGTCAAAAGATTCGTCGTACAATAAATTCCAACAGTTTTATTCCCACCGACTGACTGGTCCATTCTCGAAAATTGGCAAATTTGATGTAGACAGAATGACGATTTTGGGCAAATCTGCGCAGTTTGTCAAGCTGAAAATATTGTCGAAGCAGGATCATTAACCATATTTGTTAATCGATCGAAGAGTCACGATCGTAAAGGATCATTTTTTATTTATTTTTTCCTGTACCTCTTCGGCGGTATCCCTTTGGACAACTTGCCTCCATTAGAAGAGTGCATCCCGGGAATAATTTGCGCATCATCGGTTCCCCCGTGAACTGTTTGGCCCCCTCCAGCACTTTGCCAATTGTCCCCTTTCGTACAATTTCGGAGAAGTTCTTGGCCATTCGAAGTGCCTTCAGTGTCGAATTGTATACTGAGATGCCGTCGACGACGGGAAAATTGCCCGGTAGAACATTGGAAGTGTCGTAGAAACGGGACACAATGTGGATGAAGTCGGGGGGACCGTCCTCCTCATAGTACAGGATGCTCCTGATGAGGATGTGATGGTGAAATGATTTTGAGTCGGGAAAATTTGGCAAAATAAACGAATCATTGCACTGAGTGAAAAGGTACTGGTCCCATATTAATTTGAAAAATTTGACCGAATTTGAAACGAATTTTGAAAAATCCTTAAATTCGAGATATCGATGCAACATATGGACAAATCTTATAAAAGGACAGACAACATTCCCTGTCATATTTTCATTTTGATCTTTGACCACTTCATCTGGCGCAATGGGCAGATGATGATGAACGGAGTGGCGATGGAGCGCATTTTGGTGGTGAACATCTGGATGGAGTCGCGCTTGTCGATGAAGCGCCGAACGTAAACGGAGGAATGGTGGCAGAACAGAGCGATGGTGCCGAACAGCACGAAGCCGGAGAGGGTCCTTGATTGCGAAAGCGAAAGGCCCAATTTCCTAACATTTTCCAAAAGTTTGGGAAAGATTTAGAAATGGATCCCCCCCCCCNATTCATCTCTGATCGTAATATATCTTCAAATTTAATAATTATAAGCGATGATTATTTGCCTAATTTACTTTTCACATTAGCTTTTACCTGGAGTTCCCGTTCTTGCCATGTGGCCAATTTGTTGTCGAAAGCGTTGAGATCGATGACCACGTCGATGTTGTTTCGCAATGCTGAGGGGGATGATCCGGGGGATTGGTTGGTCACTCTGATCACTGATCACTCCAACAAACTTGCATAGCTGGCCTGAATGTGGTTGACGCCCCCGATTCTGATACAGTCGATGCCCAACTCCGACGGCACATATCCAACGGTGCATTTGTCTCCGTCCAACCAGCGACAACTGAATGTGCAATTATTGAGATGACAAATTGATTAATGAGAAAAAATGTGATTTTTTTTGATCATCTTAATCATAATACGAGAAGGATACCCTGATGAAGTTGGTTGATCACAGGATTGATCAAAAAATGTGATCCATGTGGAAACGATTTTGATCATCTTAATCATAATACGAGAAGAACCACGGCAAGAGTGATCAATCCTGTGATCAACCAATTTCGTCAGGGTATCATCGCAATGATTTGGGAGATTGGAGGTGCTAAAATCTGTACAGGAAGGATTTTGCAGCACGATCACGCTAAGCTGACAATGAGTCTGACCATAATTAAAAGTTACAGTAATCATTACAAAACATGCACAATTCCTTTTGAACAAGTTGAACCAACTCGAACATGATTTTCATGCGCATTGATTCCGGGACAAAATTGGGCATTTTTCACCCAACGCACATTCACAACCCAACTCACAACAAAACAACGTCTCCGATCGGCGGCTGTGCCCTGCGCACATACCCACTGAATGTGTCCATTTTGCGCCGCACTTTTTCAAGCTGTTCAACCACAGTTTCTGCCCGGCATCGTGCCAGCTCCATCAGGGTGATGTCCTTGCGCAATTCGGGATCCGCCTTAGCATTGAATATTCTCTTATCAAAGCTATTATTCATATGATAACCCAAACTTTGTTCACAATACTGGCATAACATTGTTCTTCCTGGTCAAAAGATTCGTCGTACAATAAATTCCAACAGTTTTATTCCCACCGACTGACTGGTCCATTCTCGAAAATTGGCAAATTTGATGTAGACAGAATGACGATTTTGGGCAAATCTGCGCAGTTTGTCAAGCTGAAAATATTGTCGAAGCAGGATCATTAACCATATTTGTTAATCGATCGAAGAGTCACGATCGTAAAGGATCATTTTTTATTTATTTTTTCCTGTACCTCTTCGGCGGTATCCCTTTGGACAACTTGCCTCCATTAGAAGAGTGCATCCCGGGAATAATTTGCGCATCATCGGTTCCCCCGTGAACTGTTTGGCCCCCTCCAGCACTTTGCCAATTGTCCCCTTTCGTACAATTTCGGAGAAGTTCTTGGCCATTCGAAGTGCCTTCAGTGTCGAATTGTATACTGAGATGCCGTCGACGACGGGAAAATTGCCCGGTAGAACATTGGAAGTGTCGTAGAAACGGGACACAATGTGGATGAAGTCGGGGGGACCGTCCTCCTCATAGTACAGGATGCTCCTGATGAGGATGTGATGGTGAAATGATTTTGAGTCGGGAAAATTTGGCAAAATAAACGAATCATTGCACTGAGTGAAAAGGTACTGGTCCCATATTAATTTGAAAAATTTGACCGAATTTGAAACGAATTTTGAAAAATCCTTAAATTCGAGATATCGATGCAACATATGGACAAATCTTATAAAAGGACAGACAACATTCCCTGTCATATTTTCATTTTGATCTTTGACCACTTCATCTGGCGCAATGGGCAGATGATGATGAACGGAGTGGCGATGGAGCGCATTTTGGTGGTGAACATCTGGATGGAGTCGCGCTTGTCGATGAAGCGCCGAACGTAAACGGAGGAATGGTGGCAGAACAGAGCGATGGTGCCGAACAGCACGAAGCCGGAGAGGGTCCTTGATTGCGAAAGCGAAAGGCCCAATTTCCTAACATTTTCCAAAAGTTTGGGAAAGATTTAGAAATGGATCCCCCCCCCCCTACAGTCGGACCACTCCGTTGGGCTACCCTGATCCAGTCCCCCCCCCCCCCCCCATANCTCCCATAAATTCATTACGCGGTTTTAAGGGGTGGGGGGGGGGTGAAGGTGGTTCTGAACCATATATTTATAGGGACTGTCTGGTTCTGCCCGCATTCTCGCATTTCCTCTAATAAGCATCATTTTGCCTTAATCAACCTGAACCACAATGGATATCGGCTGTGCAAAAAGCGGAAGCCGCTGATGGATGTGTAGTCGCAGAAGGCATCGAAAAAGCGTATCGGAGAGGCAGGCAAAATTTTACTGGATTTGGCCGAACTGGGGACTGATGAGGGGGTCGGGGTGACCAACTTGCGGATGATCGGCGAAATTGAGAACATTTTAAATGGGAGAAGAGAAACAGGGAAAAATATAAAAGGGGAAGGGAATGGAGAATGGACCTCTGGGATTCTTTGCATTTCTTGGCCACTCTTCCCCCCCCCCATAATTGCCATTTTTAAGCTCCAAATTCCTTTTTTGCCCAATTGCATGACAAGCTTCGCCCCTCCAAATCCAGTCCTGTTCCTTATTCTGGCCTTTTCAACAGTCAGTCCTTCCGACCATCAAATCCAATTCTGTCATCCATCCCCTCCCTTCCCCTCCCACACCGACCATTATTCCGGCTGTCAATCTCTCCGCAAATCGGCTTTATAAAACCGCAGGAGAGAGGCGCAAAAGCTGCTCACCAAACGACCTTCGCCGGGGGCAACAAAGCGCATTGTCAGGGTCGTGGCGGTTCCGCGCCACACTACCCTACCGGTTGAGTTAGTTAGCAGAAACACCAAAGGCACCCGAATTGTGGTCCCAACCCTTTTGCAAGTCAGACCATTCTGTCCTCAAGATGTCCTCCTCTCTATTCTTTTTGCACTTCCTCCTCCTTCACCTCCGATTCTTCCGCTTGGCCCTCTCCGCTTCTCTCCCTTCCTTCCCCTCCTCTTCCTCCTCCCCTTCCTCTTCTTCCTTGTCCCTGTCCTCACCCTTCTCATCCGACAACAGCATCTTCGACGCGTCACCCCTCGTCCCTCCTCCGCCGTTCCCAAGTCCATCCCAATATCCCACTGAATTATTTTTAAAAATTATAATTTCCTTGCAGATGAACGGAGTGTTTTGCCCGGGGTCCAAGTGTTTCCACAAGGGCAAAATTTCCCGGTTCATAAACTCAGTGGAAATCCCTAAAATCCTTCTCGAAATCCCGAATTCCTTAGGGATTCCTTGGTCGTGGCGGGGCTCTGGGCTCCGGAGCGGTGGATCTGGAGACATGGAGCAAACAGCAGGCGGTCCGGATGAACCAGGAGAACGCGGTGGTGTCCCAGCTGGCCCAGATGGCACCACAACGGCGCAATCAGCTGGCGCGGGACATGGCGGCAGGCAACTCGACGGCGGCCAACGAATTGGTCAATTATTTCGAAACAAAAAGGAATTTTGCGGCGTTATTTTGTCCCATTGAACATTTGACCTTTTTTAACTTTTCAGGTGGGAAGACTGATGCGCGACCTGGCCGGAAGTCAGCACGGCATGATGGCATTTCCGCATTTGGGAGGAGGGGCCATGGGCGACCCAATGCTGCAGGGCATGGGACCCTTCGGAGTCGCGGACCCAGCACTGGCAGCTACGATGCGCTCATCGGCCGGGCCATTTCCTTGTATGTCTGATCCGGAATCGCTGGAGCGTCCCATTTCCCGGACATTCTGACCCGGTTCCGGATTCAGTGATCAGTCCAACTCGCTTCAGCTTCTTCCTTCCCCCCTTCGTCTCTGCTCGCCCTTCCATTGCCACTCCAACTCCAACTTGCCCAACAGCGTCAGTTTCTGTTGAATGGCGGTGGCGGCACCTTCCGTCAGAATTCTTTGGGCTTCGGTCAATCCAACTTTGGCCAACTTTCTTCCACCGTCTCTCCTTTTGGTATGAAGTTGGGTCATGGAACTCTGCAAAGTCGAATTGCAAATTTCGAAAAGTAATTTGGTGAATTGGCTCGCGATCCTAAACATTGCAGTTGGATCAATAATCTCTAAAAAAATCACTTTAATCATCAGATCGGTTCTCTTCCTCCTCATCCTCCGCCTTCCAATCCTCACAACCTCCACGAAATCCGTTCCAAAGCTCCGAGTTCGCCGACTTGTCCCGACCCAATCCCTTCTCCTCATCCTTCGCAGGTCAAACCCAGATCACTCCCCTGTCCCAATCGCTCTTCTCTTCCGCCATCGGACGAGGCACAAAGTTCGGCGGGAGCAACAATGGTCGAGATCGACGAAGAATTCGGGATCAGTTCGATTTTGACAATTCAGACTTTGGCCGAACTCTTTCTGGGACACTGCGCACAATGGATGACCTGGACGGTGGCGGGGCATTCTCATCCAACGGGTCTGTAATTTGGATCCTGGACTCCCTCAGGATTCCTGATCGGTTTCCCGTGGGGAATCCCCTGATTTGATTTCGTTTCGGATTGTGTCCGAACCCTGATCAATGTCCTTTCATTTGGTTAGGAAAGGAATTGTGGATGATGTGACTGTGGAGGACGCCTTTGGACGTCGGATGACTGCGAATGGCGGAGGGACATTCACGCGGAGGAGGGGAGACGAAGACCGGCGGAAGATGAGGAAGATGCTTAGGATGGAATGATTCAAAGGCAAATAAGACGAAAATTGGTATCCTGTATTGATTTGCATGTATTATTTCGCAGAATTTAATTGTTTTACGACCGTAATAACTCCCGGAATCGAAATAACGGACATATTGGTCGGATGCTGATTTCCCGGTTGAGTTGGATCCGACCATATCTCTAGATATTCAAATTTTATTTACTTTTTTATATTCTTTATTTCTGATTCAAAATCCAATCGATCTAATCAGTCAAATGTGGAAGTGATCACGCTTCACTCCGATCGCTTCATTCCCCTGCCAGTGCCTTCTTCCGCCTCCGCTGCTGTGCCGTCTTCCGCTGCTTCCGCATCAGTCTCATCCACTTCCGCCGCCTGCGCATCCGATTCGGCTCCCACGACCGGCATGGCCGCACATTTCGCCCGTCAATGGCACTGCCCATCAAGTCCATTTTGTGCCCGTTAAGTGCCAGCTCCGCCACACAGCCAACCAGGTTCTGGGTGTGCAGGCCCGAGGTCATCTGGTGCAGGTCAGGAACCCCGCCTGGTGGGAAATGGAAGAGTTGGACAGATCGGCACTGAGCAGGAAAGACCAAATGGTACACAGATCAGGAAGGATGATCGGTATTAATCGGCCAATGCCAGAGAACAAGATCAGCATTCACTGATCCAGATATGGCATGTTCAGATTGATTGGACTGCTGATTTGGGAACTAACCAACAAAGATGTGCCCTTCCACATTGAGCATGGCCAGGATTCCGCTGCTCCTCCCGCCCACCGGTTGCTCGTTGTCCACGAACAGCCATCCGTCGCGGCCCCTCCGCACCGCTCTCACCTTACAAAGATCACTTTCAACTCGGCATATTTTGCTCTTCCGGATCAGCAAACCGTGTGCGTTTTGCCGTCATCCACCGGTATTTCGCTGAGCAATTGTGCCGCTCCGCCTCCCAACTCGTAGGAGAAAGAAAGGTACCCATCCAAAAGTCCGATGGAGAGGAAGTCTTCGGCTCCGAAGGCATCCGCAGTCGGCTCGGGTTCCTCCACATTGGGCTGTTGGCCCTGCCAGATGATCAGCCCGTACTTGGCTCGGGTACGCAACTTTAAACAACAAAAATTAACACATTTAAATTCACAAAATGCTTGAACTTTGCCTTGAACTCCACCATTTCTTCGCGTTCGCTGCTCAGATGCGGAAATTCGTCGGAGGAGAATACCTTGGGAAAGGGAATTTTCACTTTTGAGAACTTTAATGGTTGGACATGGTTGATAGTTATCCAAATAAAATAGGTAACCATTTATGCATGCTTCTACTTTTTATCCTTTCCAACCAACACTCACCACAAATGCTGTCCCGTCAAATTTTGCCGCGTATTCGATCGGTCGAACTTAATGATTCGCAAGCAAGTCGACCAACCCGATCAATTCCCGCCAAACTCACATTCCCCACACCGTTGGCCCACATAATAGTCCCGGCACGCACAGAGCACATGTGTGCCGTTGAGTTCTTCACAAGTTCCATGCCCTCCGCAGGTCCACGCATCGCAAAGTCCCGCAAAGGGTCCTTCAAGCTCGGCCGAATCCGGAAAGGCGGCGAAGTTGGGAGGCACGAAAGAGTCGGGACGGTGCCGGAACACGGGCCTAGGGGGTGCCGGAACGGCGGTGGTCGGATCCGGGGGTCGCTCGGTAGTAGTGAATGGTGGCGGAGCGGGGACGGAAGTGGTCCGGACGGATTGGTGCAATTGGGTGGGAATTTGGTCGGGAGACAAGGCATCCGCCGGTGGCCGCTTAACAGAGAAAATCCGATGGTTGGATTGGCAAGTGGGAAATGCATCGGGTCAGTGTTCCCTAATCTTGACAAGGTCATAAGTAAGTTAATGTATTTACCTATATCTCTTTCAGGCACGTAAGAACATCCTTATAGGGAATCAGAAATCAAAGAAAGACCTTAAATTCTTACAGTAATTCGGTCGCAATTGGACTCTTTTCTTTTGAAAGACAAAATTTTACTTTTTTGATGCGTCATTGGCCATATTCAATGTTCCCATTTGCTAATACATAGCATCGGTTATTTGGCCCTTACCCTTCTCCATTCCTCCTCTTCCTTCTCGTCAATCACTCCGATGGGTCCCACCATTGGGGTTTCCCTTCCTCGCTGATTCGCCAGAATCGGGTCCTGCGATACCATGAAGATAGGCAACGGAGTGGTCGGAGCTGGTCGAGTTGGGGGCGGGGGAGGGGGCGAAGTTGTTGTCCAAAGGGCGGCGGTATCTGAAAGTTCGGATAATCGAAATGATCGGAACATTCTCGGATCAGTAAACTATATCCAGATTATCATCTGCTCAATGCTCACCCTCCCGAGGCTTCGCAGTTGTTCTCGGCATTTTTTGTTGCGGTTCCCCCGCTTCGCAACTGTCCAGCCCGGCCCCCGAGTAGCCGTCCCTCCTCAGCTCCTCCATTCCCAGCACCCTCCCGTTCAGCCTCAACTCCTCCACACATCCGGCAAATGGTGGCACCCCCTCCAGCAGAGTATCCGCCGCCATCGCCCGCGGCAATTCCATCCCCCGGGGCGGCATTCCTCCCAGCACCAGAATGCCGTCCGGCCCCGGCTCGCCCCTCAGCACACCCTTCGGGTGTCCCTCCACCAGCAGTCGCATCTCTCCCGCCTGTTCTCCCTGTTCCAACCTCAGTCGGTGCGTTTTCTTGTGCTTGATCCTTTTGGTCAGAAATCGCTTTGTTGCAGGCTGATCATCGGCTGAAAGTTAGAGAGAATTTTCAATCAAAAATGAAAGTGATCAGATGGGTGGATCCGACCACTCACTCTCCTGCTGAACTGCCCAGAATTTCTCGCCCTGCATGCCCAGCGCACTGATCACCCGCCCTTGTGCCCCGACCATCAGGCCAACTAGCTGTTGCTGTTCGTGACCCCGTCGATCTGGATCCGGGCTCAATCGGAGTTCAATCTGATCAGTTACATATTTACCACTTGGTGATTTAAGGATAAAGCTGAAATGAATGCCGTAAAAGTTTAGGAGATGGCCCTCTGATTCCTTTATCCAATAAAAAGGGCATGAGTCGATTTTGGCCTTATAATTTTTGGAAGAATCAAGCTAATTATTAGGGCCAAGACAGCCACATTCTGCTGTGTTTTTGCTCTTTTTTCTGCTTGATCAACCCTTCTTTTGTCCTTCTTCCGACTCTTTTCCTTACCGAATAAACTCTCGGCGTCTGCTCGCCCTCCTCCACCCCCGCCCCCAATGGAAGTGCCAAAAATGAATTTGCACCGTCCAGGCGAATTCCTTTCGGCGCTGACTCCAGATCAATTTCGCTGCCGCAACGATCGCCCTCCCATCCTGGCGGACACAGACATTGGGCTTGATCTCCCTTCCGACCGCGAAACGAGCAGATCCCCCGATGGCACCAGCGCCGTCCCCCGGGGCAAATTCCGTCGGTGGAGGGCAATTGGCACAGATGTCCAGCAAAGCCCGGCACACAGTGACACTGGTGATGGGAATCGAACTAATTTACATATAATCAGTGTTAGGCATAGAGCGGGACATTGGGTTCGAGGGATTTGGTTATGGTGTTAAACTGAGGGATGGATATTCGGATTTGATCGGATCTATGCCCGCACACCTCAAATCCGCCCCATCGCGTCAGTCGGCACTGTCCCCCGTTCCGGCACGGCTCCCTCGAGCATTGGTTCTCGCTCTGGTCCAGCCTGCTCTCCTGTTTCTCCGCCTTCCGGTAGTGCCCTTGTCCTCCCTCTGCCTCCGTTGATGCGGTCACCACCTCCATCTCCTGTCCATTCATCATCAGCCGTCCAATGGATCCCACAAAATTGGTGGTTTTCGGCATGTATTTTGCCCTCGCCGGATCGGGACCGCCCAGGAAAATCCGCGACGGAATATTGGCTAGCGGAATGGTGAGGCGGGAAGGGGTGTAGAAGAGTTCGGAAGGCCGGGATGAGCCGACTTGTAGGGAAGCTGATGGAGAAAGTCGGATTGATCAGGGGAATATTGTATGGCAGAAGGATGTGATCATCCATTCATTCAGATCACACTTAACCGACCTCTGCCCTTTCCGTCGTTGATCACTCGAATGATTGTCCATTCGTCCAATCGGATGGGTTCTCGGCTTTGAAGTATCTCTGAAACTCCAAAATAACCCTCCATTCGCTCCTTTTCCTTCCCGAATCCGACCAAAATGTTCCCCGCCCAGTGCAAAGCTGTATTGCACCGTTCGATTTGTGAGTTCCAGACTGTGCATCAAGGGCGGAGTCTGCTTAGGATGCCGGGATGGATCGGAGCCGGCTGCATAGAGAATCACACCGTCCGGGAACCGAGGGCGAACCTGAACGGATCATGGGATTCGGATCCCGTAGTCCGGAAACCAATTAGGCCGATGGTCAACTTTACGTTAGTGATCGAACTCGAACATTCACCTGAACTTCCAGATTCAGACTGCCCAGCTCTTGTGCTCTTCCGGGAGGCAACGCCACCGCTGTGGTGCCGCTGAACTGTCGCGCCCGTTGGGGCTGGAGATCCGGCTCTCTTTGTTCCGCTTCTTCCGCTTCCTCCTCCTCCTCTTCCGCTCTCTTCCCTTCTTCCGTCCGCAACATCCGATCCGGATCCACCACTCCGATCGGTCTCTCCCCTCTTCCGTTTGCCTCCGGCCCTTCCACCTCCACCAACGGTCCTTCCTCCTCCTTCTCCCCCTCTTCTTTCTCCTCTTCCTTCTCCTCCGTCCGTCCCCCAACTTCCACATCCACAAATTCGCCCAATTGTAGTCCTGGCCCAGCAGCTGTGGTGATTGATTGTGCTGAAGGAAATGCAAAAGATACATAAATGGCCAAGTGCCAATGTTGAGGGATCGGCTTGGATCGGCCGGTCCAGAAACTCTTAAGCTCCATGTTGAGCTATGGATCGGATCCAGAAATTTTAGATTACGATTCCACACATCGCAGAATCCTGTCATGAAAATGATGAAAAGGGCATTCAGATAGGTTTAGGAGACTTTTGACAATATTCAATGTGAAAAGAACTTCATTGGAGCTTACCTATCTCCAATTTTTCTAGACTAACAAAGATTTTAATCGATTTTATTTTATTTTTTGCTAATTTTTAGGATATTTCGTGTTTTGTACTTGTGAAAATTGGTAGTTGAACGCCTAATGCTTTTGTTTTGGCATTTTGGCACCATCTCAGAAATTAATGCCATTCACCACACATTCACGGAATTTATTATTAATAATTTGGCCAAACAGAACAGAAAAGTGCAGCAAAGTGATCAGTTCAATCGATCAATCAATCAATCAAATCAATCGATATTCAATCAATATTGGGTTTAGACGGCAATCAGTTAGCTCTAAAAGGTGATCAAAGAAAAGGGATTTTGGACGATGGATCACGGGGTGGCAGTGCGGAGAGGGAAAGCACGTCCATTTGAGGAGAGGGGCAGAGAAGAAAGAGAAACTGAGAGAGTGGAGTGGATGCAAGAAGAGAGGGTCTGAGAGAAGTGATATACTGTAGAGAGGGGATATGGTAGAAGAGTGGAGAAAGATATGTAGAAGAGAAGAGGATAGAGAAAAAGAGTAAAGGAAGGGATATTGTAGGAGAGAGACTACTGAAATGGAGAGAGAGTGAATGAGGAGAGAAAAAAGATCAAAAGTTTAATTTTATGAGAAAATGAGAGAAGAATTACTGAAGAACATTGGAAAGGGGGAGGGGAGGGACACTATTTAGTGATCAATAAGTGAAAAGTGATCGATCGATCGATATTATTGTTGGCGGAGAAATATGGCAGTGATCAAGTGTTTTGACTATCCGTTGGCATTGGCACTGATCAGGACCAGAACCAGGAGCCGAACAAGCTGGCCCGGTGCAGCGCGGCCGGCGGTGCATCGTTGCGGATTTCGTAGTGGTTGTAGTACTTCTGGAACTGGGTGTGCCTGTTCCGATACCTGAAAAAGGGAAAATACCTTAAGCCCATGGATCTGATCAATGTGATCAACAGTCTGGTCATAACTAATCAATACTGATCAAATTTGGCCCGTCCTTATCAATCCGATCCTTCACATGATCAAGTGATTCTCCACTTATCAATGCTCAACTATCCATACCAATTTTTCAGATTATCCTGCTTTCTCCCCCTCTCTCTCCCCTTACCGTGCCGCCCTCCTCCTCAGGTTCTCTTTGCGGATCTCCGCGATGCTTTTCCTCCGCGTCGCGTGCTTTTGCTGCTTCCTCTCCGTGGTGATGGTTGCCGCCTTCACCCGGATCGTGCCCTTGTCCTCCGCCTCCCCCTCCGCCTTCTTCCGCTTCCCATGCTCGTCTCTCTTCCGGTGCACGTGCAACCTGCGCAGGCGTCTCATGCGTTGCGGGTGATCCGGATGCAGTCTTCCGCCCAGCTCCACCTCCGCCTCCTCCGGCTTCTCATCCTCCGCAATCGTGTACTGCGGTCCCTTCTGTTCCTCTTCCTTCTCTTCTTCTTCCTCTTCTTCATCCTCGTCCTTCGCCACCACCGGCCTCCTGAGGAAACTCCGTCTGCGCTTTTCCGCCTCCGACTCTTCGGCCCCCTCAACATTCAAAAGCGCCGACGTCTCCAGCACTCCTGCGCTGGTGTGCGCGCGGCACCGGTATTTGCCAGTGTTGTCGACGGAGATGGAGGTGAACAGCAGCCGGTTGCCGGTCATCTGTGGGAGAAAATCGGATAAATTTGAGCTGATCGGGTCAGATCCGTTTTCCAGGACACACCAAGTTTTGGATCTCTCGATCCGATCTAATCGGATCTGTATTCCAGGATGCCATTCGACATCTTCTGCCCCTATTCAGTATCCATATTCGATCCCTCTCATCAGATTGTTGTTCTGAATCTTCACCTGGGCATTGGCTGGCAACTCGTCCGCCTCGTCCTTGAAGAATTCCACTCGAGCAGTTGGGTCCCCTATCACAATGCAATCCAGCCAAGCTCTGTCTCCCACTTGTACAGATTCGGCCGAAACATTCAGAAGCACTTTTATGGTGGTATCGGGCACTAAAAACCAAAAAAACGATGATCTTTGTTTTTTATCTTCTTTTAAGCTGATTTTTGGTTTCCAGAAAATTATGAAAAAGATTATTTACATCCTCATTCTGATATTTTCAGAGACCAACCGAAGATCTTGGCGTTCAGAAATCCGTCCACATTGCCCTGTCCGTACTGCACTCGGCATCGATAGATTCCTGCGGTAGAGTCGTCGAAATTTTCGATGCTTAAGGTATACCAAGATAAAGATCACCCTCGCCTCTCCCCGGTCATACAATAGTTTGTCTCCAACTTGGCGCGAGTTCTCCGGCAATGGTTCTCCGTCTTCCCTGCTCCATTCCACGCTCGATCCAGGCACCACGAACACCGGACAGTTCAGCACCGCCTCCGACTCCTCGTCAAATTTGGCATCAACCGCACCTGAAGGCGTGGATGGGAGTGGAGGGAATGCCCTTTGGAGCGAAGGAGAAGGTGCGAGCAAAAGGGCAATGTGATCTGTCCAGCTATCTACATCCTCTTGATTATCGCCCATGTGTTCTGGGACTATGGCCAATAAACTCGACAAATTATTTCTTCTTGTTCCTTTCCCTCTCTGCTTCTCTGGCCAATGTGTGTTTCTTTCTGTCCTTTCCCTCTCTGCTTCTCTGGCCAATGTGTGTTTCTTTCTGTCCTTTCCCTCTCTGCTTCTCTGGCCAATGTGTGTTTCTTTCGGTTCCTTTCCCTCTCTGTTTCTCTGTACATGACTATTTTTTCCGTTCTTTTCCTTCTCTGCTTCTCTGGCCAACTATCTCTCCCACATTGTTTCCCCTTTCCGTTCTCTGGCCAACTGACTGCTAGCCGAGTCGTATCCGACGGACACCGCGGCCTGTGCCTGTCCCACCGCCTCCCCGTCCTCGCTCTCCACCTCGCACCGGTAAATGCCGTAATCGTTGCTGGGATCCGCCTGCCGGACCACCAGCTGGCTCTGTTTGCCCAGCTCGCGGATCAAAGATCCACCGCGCGCCAGGGACCATGCGTAGGTGAAGTCTTCCGCAGAATGGCCTAGGCCAAAGACGGGGAATTGGCCGGTCAGAAGGAAAGGAGGGCTGGGATCGAATCCGGGACCGGAAGATGGATATTTAATGGGCAAAATTGCAAAAAGAATTTAGAAAAGCAGGCGAAGAGCTGATCAGAGACCTAAGAATGGATCACAATCGTAATTTAATCGGAATCGGAATTATCGGCATTATAGTCTATACGTATGGTATGTTCAGAATAGATGGATCTGATGCTGATCAGAATCCACATTGCTCCAGAGATCTCTGACCATTTTGGTTGTTAGTGCATGAGTGAGCAAAGCAACATTTTCCCTGATTGTTAATCACTCTCTCCTTTACCATAAGCGAAGCGAACAAAAATGGGCATTGTTGGAACCCCAAAAAGCCCCGTGCCCCGGCGGACCCGACTGTTGCACAATCAGGAACAATGGTGCGCTGCTCAACTGCGTGCCGTTCTCTAACCGCGCCTGCGCCGCATACAATCCCGCCTGTTCGGGCCAAACATTTTGGAGGTGAAGATGACGCCGAGGGCACCAGGAGAGGGCGACGAAGTGCAGGGGATCACGGCCATGGAGCCAGGTGAAGGAGACGGGCCGGTGACCGGGTCGGGATCCTGGGGACGCGGATTGGAGGGTGGGAGGCGGAAACCAAGGGGTGAAGGATACAGGACCCAGAAGAGGGGGGGGGGGGGGGTCACGGCTTTTAATATTTCATTTTAATGTAGATGGACTCGGAATCCAGCATGTCCGGGAACATGGATTGATGGACTGACCGAGAAATTAATAATAGATGGGAAAGGATACGGACCAAGCTGGAATGTTCCGGATTCCGGATGCCCTTTGATGAAACTCCAGAGGATATATTTAGGGAATGGGCAGGAATTCTGGGGCCAACAGTTGCATTTGGAACGGTAGAAAAGATGGAATTGAGGAAGGAAAAAGTCCGAACACCTTTGAGCCCAATCCCCTTATGGGGAAGTATGAAATCGAAAGTGGACCAATGGGTAGGGAGGCGCAAACTTATAGGAACAAAAGCACCAAATGGCACTGAGCAATCGGACATGAAAATCCACGCTCTGAAACTGAGGAGCCGACACCATTTCCAACTAAAAAAGATTAGCACCGCCACCAAAGCTTTTATGGACCACCGAATGGGAAATCGGATCCCTCCGGTCCGGATACGACAGTCATCCGGCTCTTCCGCCGAAACCAACCGTGCACAACACAGTCCAGCACGATGGAGTCGCCCTTGTTCACCACGCGCACCAACGGGGGCGAGATGTCCACGTGCAGAAGGTCCGGATGCGTGTCGCCCTCCACGTGCAACTCCACTTTGCTGCTGGCGATCACTTCCTCGTTTCGGTAAGCGTTGCATTCGTACTCGCCCGCATGGGAAGCCTGTGATGGCAAACTCGGAATAAATTCTTTCTTATTTTAGAACCTTGCAAAGAATGAAATTCCAAATAATTCATTCTTTTATGAATTTTTTATAAAAAAGTTTTTAGACTCGAATCTTGTAAAAGTGTTACTCCATGTTGGCAGAACATGTGTTTATTGCTAAGTGGGTTGATCCACCCCCGTGATTTTATGTCTTTAAGCGGAATTCGATTGAGTTTTTTTTTGAGTTTCGAATCGGGGATACTGGGAAATTGACTCTCGGCCGATTAGTCCGTTCGCCCCTTCAGTCCCCGATTGGCTCGGAACTCTCGGCTCTGACCTTAAACGAATCGAAGCGCAACACCCCGCGGTGTTCCTGATCGCTGGCTTCCGCGGGCAAAGCTTCGCCGCCAGCCTTCTTCCACTCCACTCGCTCCACCAGCGATGAGACACTTGCAGCGCAGATCAGCTCCGCCGGGTTGCCCACCGGGAACCATTGGTGGGAGCCGCCCAGGATGCCGACCGTTGTTTTGCCCGAGGGTTCGATCACTTTTGGGGTGGAAGAATGATGTATGGGATGTGGACCAATCATTTATTAGATATTTATGGTCCCCATCGGAGAGCCAAATAATGTTGGATATAATTAAGAACCCGGATCAGCGAGGTGATAATCTATCTTGGTTTCTTTTCCTGATTTTGAAATTTTTTGAATAGGATTAGTACCTTCAATGCAGATGCCCTTGGTGGCGGAGGCAAACTCATTGCTGGCCTTGCACGTGTAACAGCCGGAATTGCCCAGTCCGATGCTCGGGTGCCGCAGGAACTGCTCAGAAATGGTGATCGGCACGTAGTCATCCGGCAGATCACCGCGTTCCGGTCCCGGATCACTGATCGGGGATCAATGATCACCCTGTTAGATACTTTCCAGCCTCTTACTGGAGCCATTCCACCTCGGGCTCGGGCTCTCCCTTCGCCTCACATTTCACCTCCAACTCCTCCCCAACAATCAACTTCACGTTGCCCTTGATGTGTGGTCCGTCCAGGTACGGTCCGATTGACACCTTGCCACTGTCAGAGGCCTCGCCGTGGGGATTGGTAGCGATACAAGTCTGAGCAGTGATGGGAGTGGAGTTAATGGCTCAAAGATCAACGGATGATCAAGGATCAAAGTCGCGCTTACATAATCTCCTTCGTGCAATTCCTTGTTGGCGTTTTTGATCTCCAATACTCCGTCTCCCAGATCCACCACATCCTCCGGCAACTCTCCCCCTCCGGGACCAGTCCACTAAAAGATAGAATCCTTGATCAGATCTCTGAACAGTCTTCCTCCGATCACATACCCTGATAGTCGGGTATGGGTTGCCGGTCACGTAACAGCGGAACTGGTGTGTTTTGCCCGGTTTGCCATTCCACACCGGGGGTTCCACCTTGGCTGTCGGCGGCTCTGCCTCTGCAACCCACCCATTCATTCATTTATCTTTGATCACTTTGCCTACGATCCTCGATCCATCTTACCATCCTGGATGGCCAATCGGACTGGCTCCGCTTGACCCCTTCCGAACTCGTTGGTGGCCGAGCAATGGTACTCGCCGATGGTGGCTTCGTCAGCCGCGGCGATCAGCACATCTTGTCCGTCCACACTTACGCCGCTAGGCAATGCTCCGTTTGGCGATCCGAATCCTACGGAATTTTATGGGTTTTGGAATCTTAAATTATCAATTATCACCCCAATGGATCCGCGCAGGCGTTTCGCTGTTCGGCTCGCAATGGAAGCGTGCCGGATCCCCTCGCGGCACCGTCTGCAGAGGCGGCGTAGCTACTGGAGCCGGAGGTTTTCCCGGTGGACGTTGTATGGGCTCCACTGGAACCGGAGACACGTAGATTGTGGCCGGTTCCGAAATCTAAAATAGAGCACAATAGAGTGCACTACAGTATCCGATCGATCAACTGGTCAATCTTTTTAAGATGATAATCCACAGTATTAATCTGCAATTCCCTTTCATTTTGGCAATGATTGTCATCTACAGTATTCCTTCCGCCCCTTAAGACCTCGGGTCCGCGTGTCGGCTCCCGTGGCTCATAAATACACTCGTAGTCCCCTTGGTGTATCTGCTGGGTTCGCGGGATGTTCAGGATTCCGCGTCCGTCATCATGTGCTCCCGCGGGCAACGGTCTTCCGCCCCTGGCCGTCCACTTCAGCGTCGCGTGCGGTTCTCCGGGCACCCAGCAGCGGATCCGGCTCGGCGATCCCTCCCGCACCGTTTGCTCTTTGGGCTCCACAAGCGGTTTCTTCACTGCTAAAAGAGTGTTCGCTCCTGACTTTGCCGGATTCCATTAGCCTTGACCCACGTTCATTGAGTTCCAGCCGGCCAAATGGCGACTGTAGCACTTCCCCGGTCTCCGGATCTATCGACGAGCACACGTAGTCCCCGGGATGATCTCGGGCCACCGCTTCGAAGATCAAATTGCCGTCCCGATCAACGGCACCGGCTGGCAATGATCCACCTCGGGCTGGAGCCCAGGACAGATGCGCGTTTGGCTCGCCGGGGACCCAGCAGCGAAAGCGGGCCGGCTGACCGAGATCGACGCGTTGATACGGAGGTTCAACTTGCGGAGGATTGGGACCACGAGGCGGTGGGGCGCGCCGACGGACCTCGAGCTGTAAAAAAACAAAATTGGAACTGAATGTAAAAACTTTCAGCAAATCTGACCCGGATTGGCGTGGAGTCCACGGGCCGTTCCCCGCTGGGGTCATCGTGGGGATCATAGGCGGCACAAATGTAGTCTCCGGCATGGCGCAACTCTGCTCGCGGCACATTCAGCAATGCTCCACTGTGCTGTTCCTCCACCCCAGCAGGCAATTGGGGCCCGTCCAGCGCGGGTCGCCACTTGAGTATCGCTTGCGGATGTCCGGGCACCCAGCAGCGGTAGGGGCGCGGCAGAGGCTGTCCCTCGTCCACCACTTGGTAGGGCGGTTCCACCAACACTTGGAAAGGCTTTTTGGGTCGTAGTCGGAGTTGCACATGGTCCGAGTCCACGGGCTGTCTTCCCTGTGGATCCCGACTCGGGTCATAGGCGGCACAAACGTATGGACCCGGATGGTCCTGGGACACGCGCGGAAAGTCCAGGAAACCCGCGCTCTGATCGGCGCCCGCTGGCAACGCGCCGCCGTGTGCTGGACGCCAGGTGAGCACCGCATTGGGCACGCCCGGAACCCAGCAGCGGAAGCGGGCTGGCTGACCAAGGTCCGTGATGATCTCCGGAGGTTCAACCAATGGCCGGATCGGAGGTGCCGGAGGTGCGATGACGGCCGGAGGGGCCGGTGGAGGCGGATGACACACCGGGGGACAAACTGGGAGAGCTGCAAAAAGGACAAAAGTATGGGGATATTATCCAAAGTGCTGATTCTTGTTTTTTGGCGAAATTCGGAAATTTCGGTTGAATTTTTCTTCTTCTCCCCTAACCCTGCTTTTAAGTTTTAAACTCACGTCTGCGGATCTCCAGTCGGCCCGGATCCGAAGCGGTAGTGCCGTACTGGTGTGTCACGCTGCAAATGTAATCGCCCGCGTGGATTTGCTGCGCGTTGTTAACGATGATTTGGTTGCCGCGCTGTTGCCATCCGTGAGGAAGCGGACCTCCGAGGCGCTGATAATGCCATTGGACCTCGCAGTCGGCATATCCCGGGGTCAGACAGGTGAACACCGCCTGCTGCCCCTCGTCCACGAGTTGGTAGGGCGGAGTCACGACGGGCTTGGGCATCTGCAGAGCAGGCGCGGGCAGTGGCGGCGGTGCCGGATAGTGAGTGGCCGGAGCCGCAATCGGAGGCGGAAGGGCAACTTTGGGGAAGAAAATGATGAGAATGAATGGTTAAGTGAAGTGCGGATTGGGAGGGCATGGAAGAGAGAGACCGCAACCGCAGGAAGTTCCGGTCAGTCCCGTACGGATATGGAACAAGTTCAAATTATAGCAAAGAATTGGTTTTTATGCCAATCCATTTTTCTGATTACGCCGTAAGTTTTTCAAAGTCTGTCTTCGGTATATGTAAAAAACAAAAAAGTTAGTTAATTAGTTAACGTTACTTTGAGATCATTCAGGACTTGATTGTTGCCGTATCCCAGACTCTTGTCCCGTTTCCGATTCATTTTCACTCGCATTCCATTTCCTTCCATTTCATTTTCGGGATCATCGCCTTTCTCCCCCCCCNCCCCCCCCCCCCCCCCCCTCTCTTTCTTCGTAAACCTTTTCCCGCTCCCCTGGAACGATCACTGATCACTCCTCCTTTACTCAATCATCAATTTTATAAGTTGGGTTTTTGGGTTGGACCCGACCATTTTGGTAATCTTTTTATCCTACCGGATTCCTAAGATTGTTTGCCGAAATTCCTATGATTCCTATGATTGTTTGCCGCAGTTTTGATTGTTTGGCCAAGAATCGAACCCCAAGCCTACTGATGGTCAGTGCGGCGTCGTCGATGGATATTTCGCCCTTCAGTCGTCCGGTGCATCTGTAGTGCCCCGTGTCCTCGTGCTGGACCCGATCGATGATCAGTTGGTGCCCGATCTGCTTGGCCTCTGCTGGCAACTCTGCCGATCCGATTTTGCTCCATTGGATGTCCACCAAGTCTGGCTACAAATCCAAGAGTCCGGACCAATAATCGGATCATCATTATTGGCCTTGGAACCCGAGCTCCCTTACCTTCTCCGCACTGACCACCTTGCAGGTCCATTTGGCCCGCGATCCCTCCTGCACATTCAGCTGTTTGGGCTGCAGAATCTCCACACGGAGGGGGACTGTGGAAGGACAAATCCGATTACGGTAAGCAGAGAGATGGAGGAATACAGTAAGCCGGTGGCCCGAAAGGGGAAAAGGAAAGCCCGGGAACCCCCGCCGATGACTGACCAAAATCCATGGATTTGTGCAAAGGCGAGCGGAGCGGAAAAGGGCCCGCGCACAACGAAAGGAACCGGCACTACCGTCACCATCAGCGGAGCGAAGGAAGCGAGCGGAGAAGCGAGGAAAAGAGATCGGGGACCAAAGATCAGAGATCGTCGACCAATGTGTGAAAATTGTGCAGGAAATGTGCCAAAATATCATTTTATTCAATCAAAAGAAATAAAATCTAGTGAATGGCATTTTAGGGATGAGAGGGGAGGGGCATGGTGGATGATCCTGATCAGAGAAGGAAAGAAGGAAGAAAGAGCACTATGTATGGTGTATTGTACGGGGGATACTGTATTGAAGCGGAAGAGAGTGAGATTGTGGGAGAGGGAGAAGGAAAAAGACTAGGAGGAAAGAGTGTGGTGGGATGAGAGAGTGGTAAAGAAAGAGAGTGGGGAAGTCAGAAGAGGCTGATCAGTGAGTGATCAGCAGCAGAGATGCTGTCGGTATCGTGGCGGTGCTCGGCGGTGCAGGCGGAAGTGGGATTGGTACTGCTCTGGAAGATTATACTTGCCTTAGGGAACACATTAAAACGAAACGAAAAACAGAGACAGAACGCCAAATTGAATATTTGAATGCCAATGTGAACGACAGCAGCGGCGGCTGATCAAGAAAGCGCCAAAAAGCGGAAAGAGTAGTTAAGTGGAAAAGCGGAACGAAAAAGGAGCAAATCAAAAGAAACAATAAAAAGGTTATTGAAGCGAATATCTGCAATCATCAGTGAGCCAAAAAGCGGCGGCTGTGCACGCGGTAGCGGCGACGCCCCTCGCGTCGCACCTGCGGCCCCCCGCGCCGCCGCGACGGAGGCGGCCGAAACACCGCAACATCACGACGCTCACCGTCTGGCTCCGGCACGAATTTCACTTTTGCCGGCAAATGTTCCCCAATTGGTTCGCATTCGCGTCCGCCGGATGTCTGACTGCGCGTGTAGCCGGGAGCACACCTAAGAGGATGAGAGGGTGTTGGAGAGGGATCAGGAACAATTGGAGATGAACAGCAGGAACAGCTGCAGAGGAACGAAGGAAAAGAAGGAAACTGACTGGTCACAGAGACGACCCGCGAAACCTGCCGGGCAGTTGCGGCATTGCACTTGCCCGCTGGCGTCCAGGTAACAGTCCGATGCGCCACTTGAAGGGACAAAAATCAATGGCCAACCAGTTAAGGGCCAAAGATCAGATTCCTTTTGCACTTACGGGCACGGACAGGGGGTGCAGTCCCAGGGAGTGCCCTTTGTCGCGTCTCCGTAGTATCCCTTCTTGCACAGCTCGCAGTGGAATCCTTCGGTGTTGTGTTCACAAAGCTGCAATTATTTTTCGGATGAACGAGTTTAGAATCCAGAGAGGATCCGCTTAACTCACAATGCATCGCCCGTAGGAGTCGCAACCGCGCGGCGAGTGCAGATAGCATTGGCAGTGCGGACGGGCAACCTCGATCTCGCGCGCGGGTTGACAGTCATAGGGAGTGCCGCGACGAGCATCTCCCACAAAGCCGGGTTTGCAACGCTCGCAGCGATCGCCCTTCAAGCGAAAACGGATTAATGATCAATCATTTTGACCAATGATCAATCTATTCCGATTGGATCAAATTTTGGTCATCCAATTCCTTTCCCCACAACCTCGGTGTTGTGCTGGCAGTCCAGACAGGCTCCGTATTCGGCATCGCACTGGCTGGCATGGTTGTGACACTCGCACTTCTCGCAGAGGCCCAAGTAGGGTCCACCGCCGGTGCGGGAATAGCCCGGAGCGCAATCCTGGAAGTGCGGGAGAGATGATGGTCGGGAGTGGATTGGTACCTCGATTCCCACGGTATCAGGTGGATAAGTCAAATAAATTCCCACTCCCACCGGGACCAAAGACCATTGTTCCCCTTCAACTTTGTTTGTTTACTGATCCCCTTTGGCCACATGGGTTCTGTTGGCCATTTGGCCCTGCCCCAACTCCCATGGCATTCTATTTTTCCATTTCCGGCCCCTGGCCCTCCGGATTACTCCTTTCCTTCCTTCCTCTTCCCTATTTCATCTCGACAAATGCCATTATCCCCCCCCCCCCAATCGGCACAAAATCCGCTTATTTCACTGTCCGTCGCTCTTTCCCATTGACGTCAAACGACCAAAGGGATTATATCGCCGATGGGGAATAAGGATAAGGCATAAGGAGGAGGACTGAGGGCCGCCAATATCACCCGCGATCCTCACCAAGCTCAATTCAAGCTTCTTAAATAAAGACCGTTAGTCCCAAGAATTTCTTAGACAAGAATTTGTGCTATTGAGATTATGGACTATGGTCCCATTCATTGTCTGTCCAATTTGGCATCGGAATTCGGAATATCCCCTGCTGGCCAACCAACTTTTTTCTTTCTCCTTCTCCCTCCACTGCTCCCCATCCAATGTGCCAATTCAATTTTATGACCCCAAAAGTGCCAATTACCTGCCATCCCATCAGTCTCCCCCCCCCCTTCTCTTCTCCTCATATTTCCTTTTATTATTGCTCCAAAGGCACAAATTAACTGCGCAATAAACACATCGGCCCAATTGGCCCCGAATGCCATCAACAAAAGTTATGGCCATCGCCACAATGTTCGTGGCCAAATTCCGTCCCCATGACCCTTCTCTCCCTTTCCCAGTCTTGGCCTTTCGTATTTTTATACCCATGGGAAACCAATACTCTCAGCCAATACAATCTCACCTTCACCAAATCGGGGACATTACAATTATTTTCTCCAGCTGATTGAGGTGATGAGTGTGCCTTTCCCGTCCTCCTCCCTCGTCCTCTCCCCACCCACGCCTTTTTCGTGACTCTCCTCAACATTTGTACCAATTTCGTTTTTTCTGATCATTGGCCTTCAATCGGTCTGATCACCACCCGGGCTCCCATCCATCCCCTCCCCCAATTTCTTGACTTTCCCATTTCCACCCTTCGGATTCGGATCCCCCACTCACCTCACAGGATGTGCCCACATATCCGGGCGGACACTGGCACTGTTCCACGTCCAGCGCGGTCTCGCCCTGCCCATAGGCGTCTGCGGTGTCCAGTGACACTGACACCAATGACGCTTGCGAGCAGTCGCTCATGTAGCTCATCTTGATCTGCAACGCGTCCAGATCCGCCAGTGCCATCAGCAGTTGTTCTCGGGTGGCCGATGCGCCGTTGGAATGGTGCCAGCCGAGTTCGGTGATCGGAACCTTGAGAGTCCATGGAAAGTCAGGAATGAATGGCCAATCAACGATTGATTTGTCCCACCTCGACCACATTGTCCCGGTCCGGCTGCACTTGTTGTCGATTGACATACTCCAGCTGGATATTGTTGCCGCGGATGATCACATCCGCGTCCGGATTCAGCGATCCGGCTCCGGAGAAGCGGAATGTGTATCGCAACTTTCCGCCATAGGAAGTTACTTTGTCTCCGAGGAACTTTGGTGGCAGATTCCAATAGAGTGTTTGGCCCCGAGCCTCGTAGAAGCCATTGAAATTGATGGCACCGTCATAGACCTGAGCATAAAAGGGTATTTGATGCGTTTCCTAGGGACGCAACGCACCTGTGGCTGCGTTGGTGGTTTGTAGGGATTCCGTGCGTCGGAAGTAATTGCGTCGAGTTGCTCGCGGTCGCCGCGCGCGTAGTCCAACTCCACCCGGGAACGACGCCAGTGCGTGCTCTCGCACACGTGCGTAACGCCTGAGCAGAAGCAACGCAAGCAGCCCCCGGGGTTCTGCGGGGCCAGATGGAAGGATTCGGGCGCGCAGCGATTGCAAGTAGCGCCTTCACAACGAAACGGGCAAAAAACACGTGAAGCGCGACAAAAAGGAAAAGAAAGGAGGCAAAAAGAAAAAAAGTGATCGGAAGCGAAAATGATCAGCAAAATGAACATGAGAACGGCACACCCCGGGAAGAGGGCCCATACCCCGATCCCCTTGATCGGATAAGAGGACTTGATTATAATCGCCTACCCTAATCCCGCCGATAGGATTGGTTCCTTGTCCCATCCAGTCATTTGTCTAATTGCCCCGAATTTTGTCTTTGGTCTGCAAATTCCTCCGTCACGGGATAATCCGCACTTCCCCAGCAGGATCCTCTTAGTGCTCTTCCCCTCCCCCAAGTTCTCGGTTCCTGCTCCCTCCCCTCCTTCTCCTTCTCCCTCCTCACCGACAACATTCTGTTTGCATTCGCATCGTCCGTCGTACTGCGGCATCGCAGTAAGCGCACCGACCTGATCACAGGGCGACGGTGCCGGGGGCGGCGGCCGCCGTGCCGGCACACAATAGCCCAGGTACGGCCCTTGGCCCGACCGTTCGTATCCCTCCGCGCAGTCCTCGCAGGAAGTGCCGGTGTAGCCCGGGGGGCACTCGCACTGCTCCACCTCCAGGGCACGCTCGTCCTGAGTGTCGCGCGCCACCGCAATTTCCCAGCTGGAGTCGCCCAAACTGTAATCAGACTCTGTTTACATAGCCTTGGTCTCGGGCCACTCCTGTTTTTGATCCAATTGGATCATAAACATTTTATTCCATTTCCCCCTCGGGCAAGGAACCTTTTGTTGGCATAAAGAAATAATCATAATCACTCACTCACTCAGTGCTAATTCCTGCTTGCCATTCTTAAGCCCCCCCCCC
>LDKF01000007.1:159850-171295 GCA_001026735.1 Rotylenchulus reniformis
ACTCTGATTCTGATCGGCGGGGGGGGGGAGTGTTGTGTCCGACAGTCGTGTCAATTGCTTCTTCGCCGCCAACCAATTATGGTCGTAACGGGGAATTGGACCATTTGGCTCTGCGGGGGCAAAGCGGGGAATTGGACCCATCGGCCTCCAGTTTGCCCAATTTGTGACTAACATTGATGGGGAGAAATATTGGAGAAATAGGAGAGACGGTAGAGAAAAAGAATGTTTTTTTTCATGGGGAAAAGAGAGGCTGAACTGATTCAGATCAGAGTTGGGACAGATCAGTGAAAACTGAAGGAAGGAGATGAAGCAAGAGAGAGAGAGAGAAAAAGAGAAACGAAAGTGCTTATAAAGAAGAGAATTTGATGGCGGATTGGAGGATTTGACATTGGCGCTGATTGCTGATGAGTCGATTCTTGCCAGCAGATTAGATTCTGGGCATTGGAGGTGGGAATGGGCTATTTTTTGTCTCATACAACCAAAGTGTTCTTCTACTTACAAATAAAAAGAGAATGGTCAAGGCGATGAGTCAACCAAACTTAAGAGGAATTTGAGGGAAGGAATCGCATAAGTTGTTTCAAGGGATCGGAAAATATCGAAATGGCGGAAAAAGAACCAATCGAATCACCAAACAGCAAAAAATGTGAGTGTGTGCCCCAATGGTTGGTTGCCTTTCCATTGCACAGACATCAGCGGGGGGGGGGGGGTCCGTGAGTCATTTGGCCTTTTCCCACGCCTAAGGGTTCTTTCCAGAAGAGGAAAGCGGAGGAACGGATGCGGAAGGAGCGACCGATCGGATCTGATCGGATCCGCATCTGTCCCCTCCCCCGTCCCTTCTCCGCTTTACACTCTCTGGCAAAAAGATAACAGATCCGATCCGATCCCATCCTTAAGACAGACGCTTTTTGCAATTTCCCTTTCCGACCGATTGATGGGGAAAACTGACAAATTGTTGCGGAAAGGGGGAAAAGGATTGTTTGGGGCTTGGAAAATATTTTTTGCAGAGAAAACCCCAATGGGGTGATCGGAGATGTAACCTCCGAAAGGATTCAAAAATGCCATCCTCATATTCACCCAACTTTGCCTTCTTATTAACCCCCCTGATCAATTGATCCGATCCCTCCTCTGATCACCCCCTTTGCCTTCTTATTAACCCTTCCCGATCAGTTAATCCGATCCCTCCTCTGATCACCCCCTTTGCCTTCTTATTAACCCTTCCCGATCAGTTAATCCGATCCCTCCTCTGATCATCTACTCTCCTCTCCCTGATCTTCCGCCTCACTAACCTTCCTCACAGTTCAGCTCGTCCTCCCCCCGTGCGCAATCTGTCTGTCCGTCACAGTGCCGTTCCCGTCCGATGCATTTGCCGCTTGCCGTACAAAAGAACTTTCCCTGCCTCCGGCATTCTTCCTCGTCTGTTGTCCACGATATCCTTGTTGGCCCAACTGGTCCAGCGGTGTTTTCCCCGGCGGGGATTTCGTCGATTACCACCTGGCAAAAGGGAAACAATCCATACCTATGTACTCTGGTGTCGATTCAATTTGAAACTGATATACTGTAGATAATTAATTGATCCCGGAACTTTCTTCTGTCCTCGTCTCTATTGTTTCTGGGATCTTTTTCCTCTTTCCTAACTGTTCCTGCTGAACCTTTTACCTATTTTTTCCTGATTTTGTTCCTCCCCTTCTCTTCCTCTTCCTGTCTATTCCGCTTCCTTCCCTCCTTTTTTCTGATTCTGTTCCTCCATCCTCCTTCCCTATTTCTTCCTATTCCCCTTTCCTCCCTTCTCTTCCTTCCTAGCTCTGTTCTTCCCCCTTCTCTCCTCCTTCCTGCTTCTGTTCCGATCCCTTCCCTCCTATTTTTTAATGATTCTGCTCCTCCCCTTTCCTTATTTTCTGATTCTGTTCCTCCATCCTCCTTCTCTATTTCTTCCTTCCCTCCCCCCTTCTCTTCCTTTCCGGTTCTCTTCTTCCCCTTCTCTCCTTTTTACTGGTTCTGTTCCTCCCCTTTCCTATTTCTTCCTATTCCCCCTTCCTTCTCCTCCTTTCTGGATCTGTTATTCACCTTTCCTCCTTTTTTCTGTTTTCTGTTCCTTTCCTCCTGAACTTATTCCGCCTCCTACCTCCTTGCGCCTCCCCTCTTCCGACTGGATCCTCCGCTGCCGTTCTCGCTCGTGCCATGCCCTCAGCTCCTCCTCGTGCTTCTTCCGCTCCTCCTCGTGCTGTTTCCGTCTCCGTTCCTCGGCTTCCTTGAAGTATGCTTAACATCCTCAATGATCATTCATCTCCATGCTCCTCCCCCTCCCCCCTCCTCTCCTCACCACAATCCGGATATTCGTCACTTCCGTCCACACAATCGTAGTGTCTGTCGCACCGTTTCGTTTGCGCAACGCATTGGGAACCGTCGCGGCACTGAAACTCGCCCAGGGCGCAGCCGGTCGGGGGCCGAAGGGTCCCGACAGTGTTCTCGCTTTGCTGTATTTCGTCTATCACCTGGACAAAATGTTAAGCGGAATCAGCAAAAGTGATCAGAATCTATCCAATTTCCTCCCGTTATTACCCGAGAGGTGACCAAGTAAGGCTGGACCGAGCCGCCGGCGTTCTCTCGTGGGTGTATCTGGTTGATCACCTGCTCGTGATGTGCTTGTCATTTGGGTTTTTACCCATTTGATTTTCCACTTTTTCCTTACAATATACTTGTCCCTTCGTTTCTCTGTTTAAAACTGATAATTTGGATACTTTTGGCATTATGCCATGGTTCCCTCCGTCCTTCGCCCATTTCACTTCATTCCCCACCCCTTCGCCCCCTAATTTTCCCTCCCATTGCTGCCCACCAACCCTCTCCACTCCCATCCCGGGCTCCGCCACCCCTCCGGCACTGTTCTCCTCCGCCCGGATCTCGTTCAGCACCCGCTCCGGGACCATCTCATACGCCGTCCCTGCCGTCCTCTGACTCGCGCATCCCTGCTCGTCCCACCCGTCCCCACAATCGTCCACGCCGTCGCACTTTTTGGCGTAGTGAATGCATCGCGGACGGTGAGGGCAAAGGATCTCCTCCTCCCCACAAGCAGCCGCCCATAGCCGGTGTTGCTCCATTTGGGCGTTGCGGTAGTAGTCTTTATGTAAAATGTAAAGGGATCAATATACAATAAAAATATTAAATATTCGGATGGGATACGGGAAAAGGAAATTGCATTTCTATCTTCAATCATTGATCCATTCTGATTGAATCATCCCTCCCCAAGTTGATCATTGGCCTCTTCCTAGCTGTCCCTTCCTAGCTGATCATTGATCTCTGATCATTGTTCCCTTCCTGGCTGACCATTGATCTCTGATCATTGATCCTTACTGGCTGATCATTGCTCTCTGATCACTGACCGCATTGGAGCTCGTCACTGCCCTGCTTGCAATCGTATTTGTGGTTGCAAACTGCCGAGCCGGCAATGCAAGTGCCATCCTCGCGACAACGGAATTGGCCCTCGGGACAATGTCCGTTGGGAGGGGCAACAGAGCGCTTTTCGTTCCCTGAAAAGGGCAAAAATGAAGGAAACGGAAGAGAAATGATGAGAGAAGAGAAAAGGAGAGAAGAAATAATGGAAAGAATGAGCAAAGAATGTTTACAGAATAAAAAAGAATTATAATCTACATATGTACAATAGATGAATGACAGAGAAGAAAAACAATGAACTGCAAAATCCCGGTTACATAAATCTCTTACTAAATTATTCTTCTTTGTATGTATTGATGTGAGTGTATACATATCTATGCTCCCCATGGCGTAACTTTCCGATCGATCGATCTACTTTCTCGTCCATTTTGCGGTGATCGATCTGTGCTCTCACTGAAAGGTCGCGCACCCCTCCCCTCTTCCCCCCCCCCCCCCATCGTCCTCTTTCCTTCCTCATCCGTGGCGGTCATTCCCTCCTCTTTCCGATCCATCCGATTCTCCTATTCACACATTCATCCCCTCCATCCTGACGCTCATCGAGGACCTTTCACAACAATTCCCAACATTTTCAGCCTTTTCGACTCGAATTTTGTTGGAAAAAATGCGCAAAAGGGTTGCGGACAGCCGGAATGGCCTTTACAGCAGCAACAAACGGGCGGAAGAACAGCGGGAGTGCCAAAGTGCTGCTCGGATTGCCCCGTCTCCTCCTGCTGCTTGCACTGCCCCGGCTCCTCGTCCTCCCCGCCCGCCGCTGTTCCTCTACCCGGCATTGCCCCGTTGGGAGATGGCACTGTGCTGGACAGTCACTCTTGCCACGGTGTGCTACGGATGGTACTGTGTGTGGGTGGCCAGTCAGCGGTGGCACTTCCGCATGGGACAGGCGGCATCCGTGAGGGAATTGCCGTTGGTCGGGAGGCGCTTCAAGGTGGCGATTTTTGGATATGGCAAATTAGAGGGAATTTAGAGGGGCCCTTGGCACCTCTAAATTCTTAAGGCTAATCTCACTAAGTACTTGAATTCTCTTGCTCGCGATTTTGGAATTCAATTTATACGGGACCAAATAGTACGGTTTCGGCCCCACCGAACTCATTGACACCCGGGTGGGCTACGGATCCCCTCCTGATCTGCTTGATCTCCGCGTTCTATAAACAGGACGAGTCCAACTGGGAGTGGTTCCGCTGGAGTCCCTTCGCCCTCCACTACCTGCCCTTCCTTCTGCTCCACTCCCTGCTGTTCAACCTGCTCCCCCGGCTTCTCCCCGAACCTGCCTGGACCACCCTGTACACCTTGGCCTCCATGGCCATCTCAGCCCACCTGTTCACCGCCCGTCTGCTCTTCTGCTCCGTCGCCCAGGGTTTCTTCATCTTCGCCTCCACTTTGATCTTTCGGTGAGTCTGATCAGTCCACCACTCTCGACTTACTGGTCTGATCAATCCGATTTCTCAGCCGGACCCTGGCAGTCTGGCTCAGTGCCCTGCCCCTCTTGTACGTGGTCATGAACCGTACAGACTGGGTCTCCGACGACCCCTTCCTGGTCCTTCTGTTCGTCTCCTACACCCTCCTGTCCTTCGTCTCCTACTGCTTGGACTTGGCCCGTCGCCTGGACTCTCAACCTCGGTCTCAACACCCGCGCGAGTCCTTGCCCTGGCTCCTCTCTCGGATGTTCCTCTTCGCCTTCTACCAGCCCTTCCTCTTCTCTCTGATTGTCCTCTACCCGGACTTTGAACGACAACTTTCACTTCGACACTCCAATCGACCCTCCTGGACCTTTCTGCTCTTCCGCGGCATTCGAATTGCCTTCTGGTGGACCGTCTGCGAGTTGTGCTTGTGCTTTTTCTACTTTGGGCTAATCGCACTGGACACCGAGTTCATGGCAAAATTGCCCAAGAACGAGTTTGTGTCCATCGGCATGGCCATGGGTTGGTTCAGGTTGGGGTTCATGTTCTTCACTGTTGGTGTTGATTTTCCTACTCCGATCGCTCACGGGATCCTTCTTTGCCCTCTCCGATCACTTCCGTTGTCCTCTTCCCATCTGATCACTTTCGGATCCTTCTTACCCTCTCCGATCACTTCCATTGTCCTCTTCCATCTGATCACTTCCAGATCCCTCTTTGCACTCATTCCTCCGCCTCCCTTCAGGTGCCTTCTTCCACCTCAAATATGTCGTCATCTTTGGCCTCCCGGCCCTTTTCGCCCATCTCGACGGCATGCAACCCCCCGCGGCTCCCATTTGCATCTCCCGTGTGGCGCTTTACTCCAA
The DNA here is from genome assembly GCA_001026735.1 of Rotylenchulus reniformis. Taxonomy (NCBI): domain Eukaryota; kingdom Metazoa; phylum Nematoda; class Chromadorea; order Rhabditida; family Hoplolaimidae; genus Rotylenchulus; species Rotylenchulus reniformis. The sequence goes on from LDKF01000007.1 coordinate 165,558, forward strand.
AATTTGGCGCGGCTTCGACCGGGGTCTCTACGCCTTCTTCAAGGAGTACATCTTTTTGCCCATTTGCCGTCCGACCTTTTCGCTGCCCCGTAAACTGATCGGCATTTGTGTGTCCTTCACCTTTGTGCTGCTTTGGCACGGTTTCTTTCACCACAACATCGTGTGGATCGGACTCAACATTGCCGAGTTGATCATCGAGTATGTTTTCTCTGTATTGTCCTAATAATTTGACTCCCCTTCCGCCGATTTGAAATCTGAATTCTGATCCTCTTCTGTTTGTTATTCCCTTGTCCTTCTCAGATTCGGTGCCAAAGCCTTCTACTCGTTGTCCTCCGTGCGTCTCTTGCGCCTCCGGCTCTTCTCCGACCGGGCCTTCCGGCGTCTCCTGGGCTGCCTCCAGATTGTGCCCTTCGCCCTGGGCCTCTACTCCAACTTTTACTTCCTCGGCGGTTCTTCCGTCGGTTGGCTGTTCGTCCAGCGGATCTTCCTCGAGGAAACCATCACCGTCCGGTGGCCCTTTCTGCTGCTGATCACTTGCGGATACTTTTACATGCAAGTGGCCATGGAGATGGACCGATCGGAGGGATGTCCGATCGGAGGGAGAGAAGGAGGACGAGGAGGAGGGGAATGGAAGATGAATGGGATGGTGAAGAGGAAGGACGGAAAGGAGGAAGGGGAGCAAGAGGGAACGAAACGGAAAGTGAAGTGATCAGGGATCGATCGATAGATCAAGACACGAACCAGGGATTGATCACAACAATATTTTTGTGCAATTTGCCAAAATTCCATAAGCAAACCCAAACAAAGTGCAATTGTGGCAATGCCAAGAAAAGGGCCAAAATTATTCCACAGTCAAACACCCAATGACTTTGCAGAATGAGAAGCAAAAAGAGTGTGGGAATATTAGGTAATCCATCTAATCTTTTGTTCTCTTTTTTGGCCACTTCACTCACCCCCCTGCTGCTGGCAGTACATTTCGTCCGTTGAGCCGTGCAGTGTTCCCTGGGCCCCCAGGGGATGCTCCTCGTCCTGGCAGTCCGAGTGCCCATCGCAACGACCCGCCAAAGGGATGCACAGCCCATGGGCACACTCCCAGTGGCGGAGGGGGTCGCAGTGCCGAAGGGGACGATGGCGGGGGGTGCTGGGGGCAGAGTCTGAGTGAGCGGGTGGGTGAGAACAAAGGGAGTGATCTATCGGCAAGGGTGAGCAAACAAGGAGGTAGATCAGTGTAGGGAAGGGGTGATCAAGCTGATGGATCCGGTAGGGGAAGATGAAAAAGTGATCGCGGGAATCAGAATAAGGATATTGGATAAGGATTAGAAGTGTTCAGCAGGGGATCGAGTAGGGAGAAACGAATGATCAAGGTGATCCAGAGGAAGGGGAACAAGTGATCCGGGTGATCGGATAGGGGAGAAAGAGTGATCAAAGTGATCTAATAAGGAGGAAAGAATGATCCGGGTGATCAGATAAGGGGAAAATAGTGATCAAGGTGATTGGATAAGAGGGAAAGAATGATCCGGTTAATGCAAATTCTAATGTTCTAAATTAAATTTAAACCAAGAATTGAAGTCGGGAAAAATTAGATTCAGATTCCTGGTCTTTATTACATAATCCAATCGAAATTATATGTCCCAGAAAAATATTTGAAATTGAAATAAATGAAAAATGGCCAATGAGGGGAAAAATGAAGAAACTGAGGGCCAAAGTAACAAAATATTAACTGAAATAAAAGCCAACAAAAAGTGAAACCAAGGAAAAGGAAAAATACCAAACTAAGACTCACGGGCATTGGCATTTTTACAGCACTGTCCCTCCACACAGGCGGTGCCAGAAGGACACACGGAATGGGACCAGCAGTAGGTGGACCCGTGCAGGCTGAACTCGGGCAAAGTCCCATCCGGACAGGCCAGGGTCGGCTTTGCGAAGGGTCCTAAATAGGAGAGGGAGGCCGAAATTGGAAGGAAAAGCGCCACATTTTGTATATTTGAGCAATTGGACGCCAATTTTTGGGTTTATCCATTTTATTTCGAGAATTATCACTTCCCCCCCCCCAATTGGACACCTTCGACCGGCAAAAATTCGAATGCGTCGGCCGACACTGCCAACCAGCCGATGTGTCCTTCCCGCAGGGAATGGGTCAGTTCCCGGCGGAGTTTGTGCAAGTGTTGGATGCTGGACACGTTGGCAAAGTGCGCCTCGAGGCTGGCGACGATGCCCAGCGCGGGAAGGTAGCGGAAGCGCCGCACCGAAGCGCCCCTAACAGCGGAAACAATCAGAGTGGGGACAGAGCGATGGGAAGAAAGGATTGATCCGAGATGATCGGAATGGGACAGATCCAATCAGTGATCAATGGTCAACTGATCAAGCATCAATTGATAGATAGACACTTTGATCAAAGCTTGGAAGGGTCTGATCAGTCTGATGATGATCCAATTGATCTGATCACCGATCCTTTTTTCTTTGCCTGTAAGCGGATTCTGTTTGCCAAAGAAATTGCAGCGCCTCCAGCAACGGTTCGCTGGCCTCCCGGAAGGCATTGCTGTAGCTATGGCTAAGTTCGGCGGTGAATGGCTGTTCTGGGAGGTTGAGTGAGAGGCGGATGGTTGTGGCCGAAGGAGAGGAAGAGGAGGAGGAAGTTGAGGTAGAGTTGGCGGAGGGACGAAGAGGATGAGGAGGATGAGCAACGGAAGAGGAGGAGGAAGACGGAGGGAAGAGGAAGAGGAGGAAGCAGAAGAAGAGGTGGAGCAGGAGGAGGAAGGGCGGAGAAAGGCCCCGAGGAAGCGGAGGAGGCATAGTGCCAGGACCAAAAGGGGAGATGGTCATTAAAAGCATCTGACTGATCAGGGAAGTCCGATCGGAACTATTTGGATAGGACAGGATGGTCAAGACAATGAGCGGGGATCGCGGATAGAGACAAAAAAAAAGCTTTTTCTTTAGAGTTGACTAGAAGTGTTTCAGATGATCCTTCTTTTTTGAAAATCTGGATTTATCGAATTGAAAGGACAATATGGACATATGTATGTAGAGGTGGACAGAAGAATCTTTCGGTGCTGCTGATCATTTGGAGAGAGGAGAATGCAGGAAAGGGTAAGTCGAAAGGATAAAGGTTTTTAAGGCCAAAAATTCAGCCGATCACAGGCACGTTTCGTTTTTAGGATTGAAAAGGTGGTAGGTTGATCGCAATGATCAATTCTAAGATGATAATGGTAAAGGTCGGAAAATGCCCAAATCGGGTGATTTGGGTGGGGTCAAGCCTCTACCACTCTCTCGAGAAGATCACCCGCTCCCTTCCCAAATGGATCAATTTCTTCGGTGCATTTTTGGCCAAAAATTTGGGATGGGCTTCCCGTAAAGGGAAAGGGTCCGTGGAAAGGAAGAAACACTTTGCTGCTGACCAAAGGAAAGCTGAAGACCCTTTCTTTTTCGGTTTGGGGATGGTGAGAACCGGACAGTGCAGCAGCAGGGAACTTTGGGCCACCCCCGATCGCAACAATCGGTCGGGGGCTATTCGGTGTCTTTGGGGTATTGGATTGCTTTCTTCCCCGAGAAAAAGAAGAAGCCACTTGACTCTTCTTGGGGGGGGGAGAGAATGTGCGCGGATACATTGGGCTGAGCAAAAAAACAAACATTTGCTGAGGAGGAGAGAGGGGCGACATACATACATAGGGACGATGATCGAGAGCACAACGGCGAGAGTGGGAGGGGAGGGAGGGAGAGTGTTGCGATCGGTGATCGGACGGGGAGCCGGGTGATCCGGAAGTTGTCCGATCAGTTCCGGGGAACAAACTGATCTGCTGAAGTAAAGTAAGCCCATCAGTCCCAAAAAAACAGCTTCTGATGAGCGCATTTTTGCGAAATTTTGTGCGTCATCCCCACTTGAGAGGGGCAAAGGTCTGTCCGGAGATTATCCTCCGGGCGGGGGGGGGGAGGGAGGTGACTTTGACAATTCAGACCCAAATGAGTGGGAAAAGGATTGGAAGAATGGTGCAGAAGAAGTGGAGAAGGACCCACACAGGTGGAGAATGGACAGAGGATTGGGGGGGGGAAGTAAGAAAGTGATGATGAAGGGGATCGGATGTAAAGAAGGAAGTGATGAGAAGAGAAGGGCGGGATGGAGGAAGGATGAAGACGAAGACGAATGAAGGAAGAGGGGGAAGGATGAACTGGGGATAAAGAAGGAGATGAAGTTGGAGCATGAAGGGAGAGAGAAAGGAAGAAATGGAGAGAACCCGGAATCCCGGAGGGCTAAGGTGATGGTCATCAGAAAAGCAATTATCAGTTACCTATGCACTGATCTTTCGTCAATTTTCAGATTTTGTCTTCGTGTTCCATGCTTTGATCCCCCTCTCTCTTTTTGCGGAATTATCACTTTTTCTTTAATTTTTTACGGATTTATTTTGAAAAGAAAGGGTCATCGAATCTTCGAATAGGTATCTCGGAATGAAATTCAAATAGAAAAATAGGAACTTCCTGCTGGTGATCAGAAAATGGGCAAAATTGGAAGAGCGAAAGATCGGATGATTAAATAAAGGGATTAAGGATTGAAAACACCAAGTTGGGACAGTGAATTTCGTGGAACGAAACATGGCCATAACCAATAAGAGCCAAGAGATCGATCGATTTGTTGGCCACAGTTTTGGCCTGTCCCCAACAAAACAAAATACCGGGAAAGGGAAATGGATCGGATCGCGTGAAGGGTTCGATTGTGCATTTTCAGGACGAGCGGAGAGGGGCCAGATGAATTCGTTCCATCATTCATTTTCATCGTTTTTTTTGTCCGTTTCTCTGCAAAATTTGGCCTTTCTTCCCAATTATTCAGCTGCGTTTTGTGTTTCGCGGATTTTTTTGCTTTATTTTCCCTTTTATATGTACTATGTATCTGGTCCTCCAAAATTTCTGAAGATGAATTTGGCCTTTTAAATTTCTTATGGCTTTCCCCACTCACTTCTCTTCGTCGTCGTCATCGTCGCTTGTGTCGTCCTTCCGGATGTTGCGCCTTCTTCTTCCGTCTCCTCCTCTTCCGCTTTCACTTCCTCCGCCGTCTCCTCCCCTCCAAGTTGTTCATCTCCAGGCTGTTCTGTCCCTCCTCCAACTTCCTCAGGCTGTTTGTCCGCCGAGTGTTCGTGCACCACCACCACCTCGTCCGCTTCCTCTCCGGACCCTTCCGCCGTCGCCCCATCGGATGAATAGGCAAAATGCCAAAGGGAAGCGGAAGTAGAAGAGATCAGCAAAAGGGGGAAGAGGAGGAGGAGGATCAGGAAGAGCACCGGCGGATAGGGGTGGATGGGGACCATAGTCCGCACATTCGCAATTTGGTCCTCCTCTTATTCTTCCTTTTCTTCCCTTTTGACCGGCAGAAGGTCAAAGTATTTTTTGGATCTGCTGGTATTGAAATTGACTAACGATTGAAGATTTTAAGAAAAATGGTCACTGAGTAACCCTGTGGAAGGCCCCACAATCTCTTCGGTCTAACTGTTGATCAGTCAGTGATCAGTGTTCCCTCCTTTCCCTTCCGATTCTTCGCGCACCCCAAAGGGGATTGCCTTTCTCCTCTTCCTTCTCTCTCTCTCTCTTTCCTTCATCCCCCTCCTCCTCATCTTCTTTCTTCCTCTTCTTCCCTCCGCCGTTCATCATCATCCGATCCCAATCATCCCATCCCGTCCTCCGTTCATGGCGGATCTTCTTCCCCCACCAACTTGACATCGTTCACCCGCATTCATCCCCCTTTCCCCTCCCCC
>LDKF01000007.1:196949-207211 GCA_001026735.1 Rotylenchulus reniformis
GGCCAGATGGGCCGGCATAAAGAGGATAAGATCAGATCAGGGGAAATGTGAATGGTGGTGGAAGACACACAGAGTTGGGGACAAAGGATGCTGGGTGGTCAGAAAAAATGGTGGAATGGGACAAACTGGCAGAATGGTCGGATGATGAGGAGGGGGGACACAAAATGGCTTGGAATGGGGAAGATTGGTGAATGATGATGAATGAAAAGGATGGGAACGAATGGTACGAAAGGCCAAAGTGATCAGAATGAAGGGGAAAAGAGGAGGAAATAGGAGGAAATGAACTGATCAGGGGATGTGGTAAAAAAAAGCAAGGGGAAAATGTGGTGGTGGTTCTGATCCGTCGTCGTCCTGGCCGCTCAAGCATTTCCTTCTGGGCCTCTCTCGTCGCCAATGGCGGAATTGGCGACACCCCTGTCCTGCTGATCGCATTCCCATCCATTTGTCAAATGCTCTTTTTGTCATCCCTTGGATCAATCTCTAACCAGCATTTTCTGATCCAAAATGCAGAAACATTGAGAGAAAGGAAGGGCAGAATTCACTCACTCAGTATGAAGCAGAATTTTGAATTCAATCCATGAAGAGCAAAGACATAATGTACTGTAATTATTAGCCCAATAGGCAAAAGTAAAATAAATTAGAAAATAAAAGTTATTTTCGCCCTTTTTGGCACAAATTCCTTTCCAAATTCCTTGACTCTCTTTGTATGTATCGGATCATTGCTTAAGATCCATTGCTTCCCAATTCCGGGATCCTCGGGATGGATGTGATTGATCTCTCTCTCTCCTCCACCTCATCAACCTTGACCTTCTTCACCTTCTCCTCTTTCTCTGTCACTCTCTCCTTTCCCGCTGCTCTCTCATTCTGGTGATGATGATGCTGATCAGAGAGCAGCGGATAATTGGCTTCTCCCCCGGGATCGAATCGGATCTCCCGGGGCGATGGAATGCCCTATTTGAACCAGCGAAATGGTTAATTGGGTCATCTTCCGCGATTGATGGAATAGGAAAACATTTGGGCAATCGATGGATTTTTTGAAGGATTTTGAGACAATTTTTAGGCCAGATATCGTATACCTTCAGAATACCAAATTGGATGCACAGATAGGATTTTAGAGTTATGGAATTCTGGCACCAAATCCGTAGATTTTTGGGCATGACAAGCAGTCTCGTGCATATTTTTACCGGATTCCAACAAAATATATTTTGGGGTGTTGGGTTGCCATTATTTCCTCAATATGTAAAGGGGCCAAGTCAAGTTCGCACTTCCGCAACAGATTCGACCAGTGCCGTGCCGTCGGGGGAGCCCTTCCGGGTCCGATGGCGGGATCCGGACGGCATTCCGGTGGAGACGGCCAAGTTCGAGCTGTTCAGCGCCATCAGTGCTCATTTGTTGGCCAGACTGGAGACATCGGATGGACAGTCGGACATTGGGAACCAGTAGGCATTTTTGAAAAATAAAGAAACAAAGCAACTGGGGAGGAACCGAATGGTCCCAATCTCTGGCTATGGTCAACATAATTCATCCTTACTTTTGCTCGTTGGTGATCGGACTGAAAGATGGGATTTGTTTTTCAAATTCTTCGCATTCCTGCTTTTAGGATTTAATTTTAAACTTCTGATACCTGCTGGCCATATTCCATCCCTTCCCTTGGCCATATCCCATCCCTTCCCTTGGCCATATCCCATCCCTTCCCTTGGTCATATCCCATCCCTTCCCTTGGCCATATCCCATCCCTCCCCTTGGCCATATCCCATCCCTTCCCTTGGCCATATCCCATCCCTTCCCTTACCTTCAGAACCGCCTTGGTCAGCGTGCACATCCCCGCGGGTCTCCACTGCGACGCGTGCGTCTTGCGGTTGAGCGTGGAATTGGACGAACGGATCCAACTGCTGAGCTGCGCGGATGTGCGAGTGGTGCCACAAGCGGAAAAGACGGAGGCCGATGGGCGGAGAGAGTGCGGGGAAGACGGAGAGTGTGGCGGAGAGGCCAAGGGCCAATGTGTGCGGGGACAATGCTTTTGCCGAAAGGGATTCCGGGGCCAAAAGTGCGCCGAAGGTACCCAAAAAGGGGGACAGCAGGAAGGATTTTTGGAATTTTCCCTACTAATTAAGACTTTTTAGACTATCGGACACCAATATTTGTGAATTATTTAATTTGCATCAATTACCGGGATCCCTCTCCATTAAAATTCCGATCAGCATTTTGATCCTCCCGATCAATCCACCTTTGATCACTTTCAGAAAGTGCGCCCATCGATTCGTTTTCTTTGCCCAAATCTCCGGAGGCGCAATCCGTGCGCTTTCCGATGACCGGGACCGAATTCATGTGGCAAGCGAACCCGCAAGGGAACATTCTGGAGATGGGACTGAGAGTGAGAAGGGAGCCGAGGAAGGGAGTGGTCAGCTGGTTCATCCTCGGGGTCCAATCCACCGGGGAGGACCCGAAGTGCCAGCTGGCCATGGAGCAGTGGAGACAGAGTGAGTCCCTGATCACTGATCTCTTGCGTGATCATCTGCTTCGTTTCATTCACCACTCTCCCCTATCTTTTTTGATCAGTGATCATTTTTTGCTTATCAACATTTGATCTCTATCCTTACCCGATCTTTGATTTCCCATCAGAATCCATCCCCATGATGTTCTCCACCGATTCGGCCGATGACAACCATGCCAAGGCCAGCGCGGGCGTTCTGCTCCGTCTTGAACAGGAAGGCGACAACTCTCTCTCCGGCATGACTCCTCCGGCGACCATTTTCGACGCCAAATCCGAAGGTGGACTGAACATCCGCAAGTTGGACAACGGCAGTACTATTCCGGAGTTATCGGCGTCGCGCGGCAACGCCTCCTCCGACGCCAAAAGTTGCGGGCCCAACGAACACTTTGATCGGTGTCCGGAGACTGGACGCGAGTGCGAACCGTCCTGCGATTGGACCGCCTTTCCGGAATCGATCCCGAGTTGCGCGCCGAAGGGGGAGACCTGCGGACAACCGCGGTGTGTGTGCAACGAGGGATTTGTGAGACTGAGCAACCGACGCGATGAGTGCAAACCCTTCAGCTTCTGCCAGGCACCGGAGGTAAAGAGTGAATGTTTGATCGATTGCAGTGATATGGTCAGATTTCGCTCCGATCGGTCTGATCAGAACCTTTTCCATGCCAATTTGATCATACTTGGCTCACCGGTGATTTAATTCCACTTCCTCCCCATGACCTGATCCTTTTCTGGTTGATCAGTTCAGCAATCCACCCTTCTTTCCCCTCTAAGGTCCTTCCTTCCGCTTCTGAAGTGCCTTCCGCCCCCGTCTCTACTTCCTCCCCCTCCGCTGTTGGCCATTGTGCCGTCAACCAGACATGGGAGAAGTGCGGGCGTGCTTGCGAGCCGTCCTGCGAGAGCATGTACAGCGAGGAGCCCTGTGGAGAGACTTGCGAGGTTGGATTTAGAGGGGAGGGAGGCACGAGTCCATCCGGGATCACTTGCAGGTCCCTGGCTGCACCTGTGACGACAACTTTGTCCGCTCCGCAGATGGGAATTGCATCGCCTGGACTGACTGTCCCAGTGAGCTTTTTGCCGCCAAATTTCGGATCCTCCGGAGATTATTCCCCATAGACCTGAAGGATCGGATTGTCCCTCCGCGAGGCGTCAGCTCAGCTCTTCCGCATTCGTCCACCTTGGCCTCGCCCAATTCTTCCTCCTCAACCGATTTGGACCCAAAAACAGCCGAGGAAACTGCGGAATCCATTGACGCCCATCCGGCATCACTCCCGTGCGGTGCCAATGAAACGTAAGGCGGAAAACATCTCTTCCCACTAATTTCCACTAATAAGTTGATCATCTGATCAGGATCAACGAGTGCGGGCGCGTGTGTGAGACCGATTGTGTGTCCATTTTCGACCGCGAGGAGTGCCATGAGTGCGGAGCGCCTGCTTGCGCGTGCAAGCAGGGGTACACGCGCAACAATGGGAAATGCGTTTACTGGGGCGACTGTCCAACCGGTGAGCAATTCGATCAACGGATCAGTCCCTTACCATTCTGATCACTTCAGTGAACGGAGAAATATTGCGTCCCTCCGCCTCTAACAGCATCGAGTCTTCCATCGCTTCCGGCGAAAAATCGCCCTCCTCATCTGGCTCAGCGCCCTCCGCCGATGAGGAGGAACCGCCGATGGATTTGTGCCAGGGTGAATGGGCATGGCCCGTGGGATGCGCGGGACAGAAGTGTCTGTACCGGGTCGTGTGGAACTTTGACGAGAAACTGGTGGGTTCGGAAGCGGAAGAAAAGGAATTGGATAGTTTCTTATGTATCTTCCTCCTCCTCCTCTCTATTTAGGATTCCGTGGTGTTCACATTGGATACGCGTCCGGCTGCGGCGAAGAAAGCCCCCAAAGGGGCACCTATCTGGTCCGGCATAGGCTTTTCGCCCTCCGGCACTCTGCTGGACGCGGACATGGCAGTGATGGAGGCGAGCGGAGGGGACGGATCACTGGTGTGCGCGCTGGACATGCACGTCAACGAAGAGATGGGCGAGTACTTTGAAAGAGTTTCGGAGAATTCCGGCTTCCGGACGGAATCAATCATGCCCGGATTCATCCCCTCTATTCTCTTATAGAACAACTCCGTCCGGATCGCCAGCAAGACATCCGTGGCGAGGGACAATTCGCCAACGGAGTGATGAAGGCCAAATTTTGGCGAAAGTTGCGCACCGAAGACGCGGCAGGAGAGGACCTTGATTTCGGCGCGGACAATTGTTTCCGCTTCCTATTCCCGGTGGCCGGTGGAAGGTTTGAGCAAAGCGACAACGTGACGGTGCCTGTGGCGGATTCGCTGTACGCATCGGATTCCGAAGTTTGTGTGCGCAAATGCGGAGGAAAGGAGACAACGCGGAAGGACAGCAAATCGACGAAATCGTCCGGAATAGTTTCCGGATCGTCGGGAATAGAACGGACCAAAGGTATGGAAAAATTGCAACAAATTGGTCAATTTGGTTTTTAGCGGAAAGTGCGGAACCCACCAGCTGTGATCAGGAGTACCGATGGCCAGAGGGATGCCGGGACACGGACTGCGAGTACCGCGCACGATGGGCATGGGACGGCGCAGGACAGGACACGGTCCAGTTCAACATCTCCGCCAAGGGCATCGGCCGCTGGACCGGCATCGGATTCTCTCGCGACGGACGCATGGCCGGGGCGGACATCGTCACGGGATGGGTGTACGACCAGAAGGTAGTCAGGATTGAGCGGACAAATGACCCAAAATGACCGAAAAATTAGGCGTATTTGACCGATCGATTCGCACATGCCCAGCAGTTGCCGGTCATTGATCCGACCGATCGGCAGGACATCTTCGACATCAGCGGATCGGTCGAAGATGATGTGCAGGTTGGTGGGGTTGGGGTCAAAGGTTAGACATTGTTCTGTGAATTGAGTCTTGATCCGGACTCTGATCTATTTCCCCAAAATTGTCATCTTTTGTTCATTCGCCAGACCATTTCCTTCCGGCGCAAAGTGATCTCCGCCGACCGTGCCACCGATCTGTCCCTCGCCGACTGTCCCTTCTTCCTGTTCCCGATCGCCGGTGGCCGGGTTCTGGCCCGCTCCAGCCGAGACTTCCAGAACCCGCGCACCCCAATCGGTTTCCACGACCAACGCCAGCCAGAGAGATCGGCCAAGAGAGTGTGTCAATGTGAGAGATCGACAGAGAAACAGAGCGACGAGAAAAGAATGGACAGAGAGAAGAGGGCGGCAGAGAAAGAAGAGGCCCCCACGGGGCCGGGACCGTACCAATGCGCGGACATCGCCATTTTCCAGGTCCCCACACTGTAGTGAACTTGTCCTCCCCGTGGATTAAGGGTGGCCATACACTACATATTATTACAGTATCTTTTCTTCAGATTCTGGACGGTGGGGACGCGGTTCGCGTGTTGGACGCATTTGCACTTTCAAATGATTCGCTTTTCCGCGACGAACAGTGGGGCGGTCGTCAATCTTTTGCGGATGTGTCAGTTGATCCACAGTCGGACCAATCGGACAAATTGACCATTTGGGTGCGAAAACTGATGAAGGGTAAGGGAAAGAAAGAACAAAGATAAGTGCCATAATGGACAAGATTCCGATCAAAATGGCGCAAATAATCAATCTGGCCCCTTCTTAACCCCCAAATTCAGATAAGACCAATGACAACGCTGACTTGGCCATTCACAACGGCACCACCCCGGTGTTCTTGGCCAGCGGGGAGGGCCCAACTCCCAGCATGGGAACCGCCCAACGACTCGAATTTGCGATGGTGGACTTGACGGCGGGAATGGCCCCGCAACAAGGTTGGGATTCCCGTCCTCGTCATTCCCCTTCATTTTCACCGTTTTAACTTTGTTCCCCGGCTTAGTATCCTCTTCCTCTACGATTTCTCCCTCTACATCAACAGAAACCATAACCCCAACGGCAACAACATCTTCGTCCTCCACAACATTATCACCAATAACAGAAACATTGCCTCAAAAGACCGATGCTCCCACAACAACCGAACATCAAACTCAAGATGTATCCGAAACAACCATTCTAACGACAGAGGGAGCAATTGGATCGGAAGGCGATGAACACATTGATCAGGCGGCGAGCATGGAGGGCGCGGAAGCGGACGCGGGAGATGAACCCACCGCCTCAGTGATGGTGGAGGGCGGTGCGGACGGGGAGGAAGCGGAGCAGGGACAACCTCCGGCACTGGCCAAGGTGCCCATTTTGCCCCCGGCGGTGCTGATGGACGAGAATTGCTTCGGCGGCTTTGCCCACCCCGAGCACTGTTTGCACTCGGGCGCCACGTGCAGTTACATGGTGGAGTGGCAGGTGATGCCGGAGGAAGAGCGCGTGCAGTTCCGACTTAGTGCGCGGATGGCGCCGGAAAGCTGGAGCGGGATTGGATTCTCCGCGGACGGATCCATGGTGAACTGATCAGGGGGATTGATCGGAATGGGAGGGTTATAGTGCTGTAACTGATCAAATCAAGTGTGATCGGTTGAATCATCGTGTCAGATTAGGGTGATCAATCGGGTATTCAGCATTAGATACATATTTGATTCGAGATGATCGGATTTATTTGGTTGCTCAAGGGTGATCGATCACTGATCTTGTCCATCAGGTGAACGCGGATGCCCTGGTTGTGTTGTTAGCGGCGGACGGACGCGTGACCGTGTCTGACCAGTTCTCGCCCGGTTATGGCCGTCCTGCTATTGATCGGCTCCAGAACATCCTGGATGTGCCCGAATTCCGAGTCTCTGACGGTGTGGTTTCCGTGAACTTCTCGCGCGCCCTTTTCACCGATGACGCGGAACAGGACGCGGATCTGCGTGAGTGTCAGCACTTCCTCTTTCTTCACTCTGGAGGTCCGTTGGTGCGCGGCACCACCGAGATCCGGAAGCACAGGGAGACGCCGATCCGGAGCCAAAACAAGGTGAGCAGAAAAAATCCGGAAGGTAAATGAGGACCCATGGTGACAGATGTGTTTGGCCAAATGTGGCCAACAACCATCGTCGGATGGTGGAACTGCCTCGGAAGTGCCACCGCTTCCTGGATTGGCCCAAACCTTTGCTCCGGAAACCGAATCTCCGGTTCCGGAAACCACAATGACCACCGTCAGAGCATCGACGATTTCCACAACTTTCCCAACCACTGCACCAGTTCGGTCTACACCAAAAAAGAACGGCGACAGACGGACGGAAGAGGAGAAAGATAATAAGGAAAGGGAGAAGGAGAAAGAGAGAGAAAAAGAGAGAGAGAAAGAACAAGTTGCCGGAAGCGACATTGGCCAGAAATCCAAAGCGGAGGAAACATTGTTCGACGTGGCGGTGCGGCTAACCAACGAGCGGTGGGACGAGCTGCTGGAGGATGCGGAGTCGGAACAGTTCCGCGAGCTGGCAAAGAGGCTGACCGCTTCGGTTGGGGAAATGACGGATTGATCACCAATAATGTCAAATTCATTCATTCAGCTCCAATCGCTGATCAGCGCCCGGTGGCCATCCCTTGCAGAGATCAAAGTGCAAAAATTCGCGTAAGAAACAGGGACAAATTTTGGAAAGGATCGGGGGAGGACCTAAAGGAAACGCATTTTGGACCGGGTCCAGAGAGCAGAACCAGGACCAGTAAAAATCCCCCCAAAATCACAGGGAGGGCAGTGTGCTGGCACTGCTGCAAATGCGCTTCGCCGGATCGGAAGCGCCCAGCGAGGAGGAGCTGAAGGAGTATCTGCAGGAGGCGGCGGCGCAAGGGACCGCGGAAGAGCTGATCTGGGACCGGGAGCTGGAAGTGAAGCGCGAGGGACGAGGTGGGCAATGCGGCCTCTCCGGATTCGTCGCTTAACCGTTTTCCCGCAATTTTTGAAGCGGAGGACGAAGACAGGTGGGCCCCGTTGCGGGAGGCCCAGGGCTGGGCCCTGGCCGGTGTGGCGTTGCTGTTGCTGTTGTGCGCCACCTCCGCACTGATCTTCTGCGCCTTCCGATCTCGCCGCCGCCGACGAGCGATGCATCGGACCTTCGTGAGCTTTAATCGCTCATACCCTTGATCTTCGATCCAACATTTGCCATTGATCATTTGGTACTTTTGCAGTTTAAGTGTCGGATTTTTGACCCGACCAGAGCAAAATTTATAGATTTTTTTATATAATTATTTAAAAATGAAGTTCATGGGGTAATTTTTAACGTTGAATCCGGATCTGACGTCCATTTTGACGTAATGCGTCATCTGACGTCCATTTTGACGTAATGCGTCACCTGACGTCATTTTTTGACGCTGACGTCAAAATTAATTTTTTCAAAATCATCTCAAAACGACTTCCCTAGGGTAAATTTTGGGTACTTCTGTAGTTTGGGNGCTGCGCCGCAACTCTTGGACCGTAATTTGGTCCCATTCTCGAAGAAGGGCTTGCACGAGCGACTCCAAATTTTTGTGAGGAGTAGCACAGACCCTGGCCTCCAAAATGGCCCAGATGGAATAATCCATCGGGTTCAGATCGGGAGAATATGGTGGCCATTCTTGGGATGTATGAACCCGGGTAGATGGGTCCGGCACCAGTCCTAAATTTCGAAGCCCTTTTGAGTAGCGACAAAACGCAAATGTTCTCTCTTTGAGCCGAAAAATTCTCTCTTTGAGCCAAAAAGTAGACCATAAAAAGAGGTTTCAAAATGCCTTGGAGATTTTCCCATACATAATAAGCTTTGTCGATTTTGACCTCTTGGTACGCGAAAATCAGGGTTTTTTGCTAATGGGAGAAATTCTGACTCAAATAAAAAGTTATGACAACTTTTTGAAATAACTGGCAATACGATCAGAAAGTACAGGTTATTCTGCCTATATTCCATCATTTTAATGATAATGATATGCCTCAATTATGAAAAATATTTCGTCCGGGAAAAGGATGGGGGGGTACCTGCGGCGCGCTGGAGGAGCAATCAACATCATTGGGGCCAAAAATCTTCATTTGATTCACAATCTAAGCTGAATTTTTTAGGGTCTATGGGGCCCAATATATAGCTCATTTATGGCCATAAGCTATATTGATTTCCTTTTGATCCCAGTCTCGTATTCGAATCTTCTCATGGAAACCCGAGGTTTGCGGTCCACTCACTCCCTTCGCTCATTTTCGAAGTACTCTAATGTGCCATACACCCTATGCATTTAATTAATTTTTTTCCTTTGAAAATTTTTTACTGGAATTTTTTAATGGTTTGGTAGACAGTCATCCTAGAGAAGCCAAGTAGGGTTGATTTTTTGAAGGCTCTTTTTCCCTATTTGGATAATGTTATTTCCAAAATTCAAAGACTAGATTTTATAGAGAATTGAATGGGCTATAAACAAAAAAGCGATAAACAATTATTCATCTCAACAAAAAGTTAGGGGCAGAGAAATGAGTGTAACAGGACTTTTGTGTCACCCTGTAGACCACTTCGCAAGAGGGTAGGATCCGGCGGTCTCGCTAGAGGCCGCCGGAGAAAATTTTGAAAAATTTCGTCCTTCTCTTAACGAAAATTGATTAATTTTTTGCTCAAGACCACTTCGCAGGGAGCGAAGTGGTCTATTGCGAAGTGGGTACAACAAAACCCAATACATACCAATTCGCAAACGGGTTCCGGCGGCGGTCCCGATAGGGGCCGCCGGAGAAATTTTTGAGAAATTGGACCCTCTTTCTTTCAAAAATTTGCCTTTTTGCCCCACTTCGCACCTCTCCTCCCCCCTCCTGCGAAGTCCCTCCCCACCGACCGACCCCTGGACCCCCTCCCCCCA